>JAOPSE010002694.1:0-77058 GCA_029449295.1 Zea luxurians | reverse complement strand
CTCCTCCCCTTGGCGAAGACGGAAGCGACCGAGCTCCCCCTCGATCGTTTCCCGCTTGGTGATCTTTGTGAGTTCATCACCCTCGTGCGCCGTCTTGAGTAGGTCCCAAATCTCCTTGGCGTTCTTCAACCCTTGTACTTTGTTGTATTCCTCCTTGCTTAGAGAGGCAAGAAGGATGGTTGCGGCTTGGAGTTGAAGTGCTCGATTTGGGCCACTTCGTCCGTGTCGTAGTCTTCATCCCCTACGGATGGTACCTGTACACCATACTCAACAACATCCCATAATCTTTTGTGGAGAGAGGTTAGATGAAATCGCATCAAATTACTCCACATAGCATAATCTTCACCATTAAAGGTTGGTGGTTTGCCTAATGGGATGGATAGTAAAGGTGTATGTTTAGGAATGCGAGGGTAGCGTAGGGGGATCTTACTATACTTCTTACGCTCTTGGCGTTTAGAAGTGACGGACGCCGCGTCGGAGCCGGAGGTAGATGTCGATGAAGTGTCGGTCTCGTAGTAGACCACCTTCCTCATCCTCTTGTGCTTGTCCCCACTCCGATGCGGCTTGTGAGAAGAAGACTTTTCCTTCTTCTCCTTGTGGTGAGAAGAGGAAGATCTTTTCTCCTTTCGCTTGGAGGAGTTCTTCTTCTTCTCTTTTCTCTTGGTGCGGGACTCTTCCGATGAAGTGCTCCCTTGGCTTGTAGTGGGCTTGTCATCGCCGGTCTCCATCTCCCTCTTGGTGTGATCTCCCGACATCACTTCGAGCGGTTAGGCTCTAATGAAGCACCGGGCTCTGATACCAATTGATAGTCGCCTAGAGGGGGGGTGAATAGGGCGAAACTGAAATTTACAAAAATAATCACAACTACAAGCCGGGTTAGCGTTAGTAATAAGGAAACGAGTCCGCGAGAGAGGGCGCAAAAACAAATCGCAAGCAAATAAGAGTGTGACACGAGGATTTGTTTTACCGAGGTTCGGTTCTCGCAAACCTACTCCCCGTTGATGAGGCCACAAAGGCCGGGTCTCTTTCAACCCTTCCCTCTCTCAAACGATCCCACGGATCGAGTGAGCTTTCTCTTCTTCTCAATCAACCGGGAACAAAACTTCCCCGCAAGGGCCACCACACAATTGGTGCCTCTTGCCTTGGTTACAATTGAGTGATGATCTCAAGAACAAATGAGAAAGAAAGAAAGCGATCCAAGTGCAAGAGCTCAAAAGAACACGGCAAATCTCTCTCGCTAGTCACTAAGGGCTTGAGTGGAATTGGAAGAGGATTTGATCTCTTTGTATGTGTCTAGAATTGAATGCCTAGCTCTTGTAAGTGGTTGAGAGTTGGAAAAATTGGATGGCAATGAATGTGGGGTGGTTGGGGTATTTAAAGCCCCAACCACCAAAAGTGACCGTTGCTGGAACCTGTCTGTTCGATGGCGCACCGGACAGTCCGGTGCACACCGGACAGTCCGGTGCCCCTGCCACGTCACCATTGCCGTTGGATTCTGACCGTTGGAGCTTCTGACTTCTGGGCCCGCCTGGGTGTCCGGTGCACACCGGACATGTACTGTTTGATGTCCGGTGCACCGGTATGGGTGATCCTGACGTCTGCGCGCGCTGCGCGCGCATTAAATGCACCGCAGGGAGCCGTTGGCGCCGCAGGGAGCCGTTGCTCCGCAGGCCACCGGACAGTCCGGTGCACACCGGACAGTCCGGTGAATTTTAGCGGAGCGGCTACCGCGCCAACCCGAGGCTGGCGAGTTCCGGAGACCGCGCTTCCTTGGAGCACCGGACATGTCCGGTGCACACCGGACAGTCCGGTGAATTTTAGCGCATCGTCTTCCGAGAATTCCCGAGGGCGAAGAGTTTGAGTCGAAGTCCTCTGGTCGCACCGGACATGTCTGGTGCACACCGGACAGTCCGGTGCCTTCAGCCAGAGGTGCCCTCGGTTGCCTCATTGCTCCTTAGTTGAATCCAACACTTGGTCTTTTTATTGGCTGATTGTGAACCTTTTGCACCTGTATAACTTATGCACTAGAGTAAACTAGTTAGTCCAATGTTTGTGTTGGGCAATTCAACCACCAAAATTATTTAGGAACTAGGTGTAAGCCTAATTCCTTTCAGCTGGTCCCCTTGCAAAAAAGTGCGACGAAAGCCTCCAAGCGAGTGCAAACACTCCCTTCGAGGCTCGAGGGCTACTGTCGGGGACCATAATTAGGGGTACCCTCAAGGCTCCTAATTCTCAGCTGGTAACCCCCATCAGCACAAAGCTGCAAAGGCCTGATGGGTGCGATTAAGTCAGGGATCAGTCCATTCAAGGGACTCGATCACGCCTCACCCGAGCCTGGCCTCGGACAAGGGCAGCCGACCCCGGAGGATTTCCGTCTCGCCCGAGGCCCCCCTTCAGCGGCGAACATATTTCCGGCTCGCCCGAGGTCCTGTCTTCGCTAAGAAGCAACCCTGACCAAATCGCCGCACTGACCGACCAAGTCGCAGGAGCATTTAATGCAAAGGTGGCCTGACACCTTTATCCTGACACGCGCCCCCCAGCCGGCAGAGCCGAAGTGACCGCCGTCACTTCGCCGCTCCACTGACCGGCCTGACAGAAGGACAGCGCCGCCTGCGCCACTCCGACTGCGGTGCCACTTGACAGAGTGAGATTAACAGGCGGTCAGGCCCGGCCAAAGGCACCATAGGAAGCTCCGCTCCGCCCAACCTAGGGCTCAGACTCGGGCTAAGTCCCGGAAGATGGTGAACTCCGCCCGACCCAGGGCTCGGACTCGGGCTAAGACCCGGAAGACGGCGAACTCCGCCCGACCCAGGGCTCGGACTCGGGCTAAGTCCCAGAAGACGGCGAACTCCGCCCGACCCAGGGCTCGGACTCGGGCTAAGTCCCAGGAGACGACGATCTCCGCCTCGCCCGACCTAGGGCTCGGACTTGGGCTCGGCCCTAGAAGACGACGATCTCCGCCTCGCTCGACCCAGGGCTCGGACTTGGGCTCGGCCCCAGAAGACGGCGATCTCCGCCTCGCCCGACCCAGGGCTCGGACTTGGGCTCAGCCCTAGAAGACGACGAACTCCGCTTCGCCCGACCCCAGGGCTCGGACTCCGCGCCGGCACCAGCCGGCGATCTTCGCCTCGCCCGAACCTGGGGCTCGGACCCGACCTCGGCCACGGAAGACAGACTCGACCTCGGCTTCGGAGGAGCTTCCACATCGCCCAACCTAGGGCGTAGACCAGCCACGTCAACAGGAGGCGCCATCATCACCCTACCCCGAGCTGACTCGGCCGCAGGGAACAAGACCGGCGTCCCATCTGGCTCGCCCCGCCAGATAGGCAATGATGGCGCCCTGCATACTCTGTGACGACGGCGGCTCTCAGCCCCCTTACGGAAGCAAGAGGACATCAGCAAGGATTCAACCGCTCCGACAGCTGTCCCTCTGCCAGGCTCCATCGCTCCTCCGACGGCCACGACATCACACCAGCTGGGTGCCAAAATCTCTCCGGCTGCCACAACGGCATGTACTTAGGGTGCTAGCTCTCCTCCGCTAGACACGTAGCACTCTGCTACACCCCCATTGTACACCTAGATCCTCTCCTTGCGCCTATAAAAGGGAGGACCAGGGCCCTCTTAGAGAGGGTTGGCCGCGTGAGGCCGAGGACGAGACACGCGCTCGCTTGGAGCCGCTCGCTCTTTCTCCCGCGTGGACGCTTGTAACCCCCTACTACAAGCGCACCCGACCTGGGCGCGGGACGAACACGAAGGCCGCGGGATTCCCACCTCTCTCACGCCGGTCTCCGGCCGCCTCGCTCTCCCCCCTTCGCGCTCGCCCTCGCGCTCGACCCATCTGGGCTGGGCACGCGGCAACATTCACTCGTCGGCTCAGGGACCCCCGGTCTCGGAACGCCGACACTAATGTTTTCCTCATCAACAATCTTCTTGAGGTTAGATTCCAGGTCAAGTTTCACAAATCTATCAGCATCTGACAAACCCGAAGTCTCACTGATTTTATCAAGGGTGTCATTTTTTCAATCAAATCTTTTTTCAGCTTCTTGTAGTGACCTACAATATTATTATTCCAACCTTTAAGCTTTTGTCTCAGACGTTTCAGTTTTAGCTTCCACACATCAAGGCTATGGGTCGCACCCACTGGGAGAGACCAATTACTTTTCACTAAGTTGTGAAAGTCCGGTCTAAGCTTCCAGCACAGCTCGTATCTAAAGTCCTTACGCGCAATGGGGATAGCATCAGTTTGAAGACAAAGGGGAGCATGATCCGAGAAGGATCTATTCAAACCACGAACACTGATATTGTTATAAGCAAGATCCCAGTCAGGACTGGCCAAAAATCTATCTAACTTTTCAAACGTAGGATCACTACGGTTGTTAGACCACGTATACAATCTATTTTTCAAATCAAATTCCACTAGACCATGATGGTCTATGATACTATTAAACAAGGAGCTCCACTTACTGAGGCCGCCCGGTTTATTTTTTTCCTCAGCTTTTCTGAGGATGTTAAAGTCACCACCAATAAGCAGGGGGACCTGACTTCTCGAGCAGACTGCAAACAGTTCACTGAGAAATCGGCTTTTATGTTCCTTTTGAGCAGCCCCATACACATTGACAAAATTCTAAATAAGATTTTTTTTCTCTGTGGAGAACAAGAGTGCGAGTCAAAAATTCGCCAGCTTCAAATTCTCAGACATCAAACACCTCAGAGTTAAAGCCCACTAAAAGGCCACCCGATCTCCCATTAGGAGGAGAGGAAAACCAGGCAAAAAGTTTGTTACCAGCAAGCGAGGACAAGAGAGAATCATTGAAATGATTTTTTTAGTTTCCTGTAAACCAATAAAATCAACTTTTTCCTCTCTAATGATTTCTCTCAAGAAATCAAACTTAGTACTCCGACCCAACCCCGTACAATTCCACATAAGGCCAATCATTTTTAAATCGGATCTGGGGGAGGTCAGAAAGGTCAGACACCAGTTTTTAGTAGATGTATATCTACTTTTGGGGAAGCTTTTCTTTTGGTTGTTTTTTCTCGATGTTTTATTTTCCTTCCTTTTCTTAAAATCATAACATCAAGGAAATCCTGATCATTGTTTATATCTGAATCATCATGGACACTGCTATCCACATCTTTGTGATCATCAAGGAGGGGACCTGCAATTTGAAGTATATTATTTTTACAAGCTTGAATTGCTAGAATTTTTCTGGAAAGTTCCAGCTCTTTGATCAACTCCAGATTATCTATTGCAGCAGTTTCAGAAGGACCCAAAGAAACTCCTAATTATTAGCTATATCTAGCAAGTCAACGTTATTAGAATCAAGTAGAGAAAAAGAGTTAGTATACATACCTTGTTGAGGAAGGCATCTTTGGCTTCAGCTCTGGAGATAGCTTTATCGGCCACCTTCACATCATCATTCTTCTCCAGCCTAGAGCTTTTTCTGATGCCATCAGAGATGTTGATGGGCATGTCCAGAGATTTTTTACCTTTCACATCCTGTAAAACCTCATCATTGGGGGAAATCGAGATCATAGCACCAATCTTGGACTGAAAGTCTGTTTGATCCTCCTCCATGTCTTTAGCAAATTCTTCAAGATCTTGAGAACTCAGCAGATCATCTTCATTTGGGTCAAAATCCACTTTCTCATCACTGAGGTTATCAAGTTTCTGATCCTCATCAGGAATGTTTTGGAAATCTTAAGGTTGGGTTCAGAATGTTTGGCAGACTCTTTGCCTTGAGAAGAAGACTCCCCTAATTTGGGATTAGGAGTAAGATCAGCGTCCAGGGTTTCTTCTTCCACATTTTTAGGTTTTCCCCAGATTTGTCAAATAATGGGTCATTGGTCCCATGAATTTGAACAGAATCTCTCTTGCCCAGGTTCACTAAATCATCATTCCAACCCTCATCACAGATTGATTCAATTCTAAAGAAGATATCATACAGGAAGGGCTTGACTGCCACTTCCACCACAGGAGGAATCATAGCCACACTTTTTATGTGGATTTTGAATCTCACAATATCATCAGAGTCCAAGGACATGAGGTCAACTTCCTCAACAGCCCCAATCATTGAGCCAATTTCACAAATCGACTGATAATTTTGTAGTTCCTCAGGGACATTCTCAGCAATAACCCACACAATATGAAGCCTAGATTTGGGCTTGGCCGAGAACTCCAAGGCACAACAACAATCTTGGCACCAGACATCTTCATCTTAAGCTCAGGGAAACTTATCATTTCATCAAGGCGTTCTTGGGAGGGGAATTGCATCAGAAATCCAGAATGACATTTAGTAGCCTTCCACATCTTACCCCAAGGGAAATGGAAACCAAAATCTCTTTCATGATCTTCAGCCGAAACTAACCCTCAATCACTTTAACTAGACCGATGAAAACCCTTTTTGGTTTTTTGGTCAATGGTTTAGCGAAATGAGACAAGTAAAACCCTAATCCATCAGCAGCCATACCAACTATGGGCATGGTGGGTTTGTTTTGCTTAGGTAGAACACAGTGAGATGTAACATGAGTCTCCTTACGGCATATATCACACCACAATGCGTTAAAGCAATTTCTAGCATGATGCCCTTCAACACCACATTTCTGACAGAAAGCGGGACGAACAAGATCGACATCTTTCTTCAGAGGTAAAGGAGAAACGATAGGGTTACCTGTTTGAGTTCTTTCGCCGGGGGAAGGGGACAACAGACCCTCTTGTTGCTCAGCTTTTCCGAGTGTAGGCTTCAACTTCCAACTGAGGTTTCTTGCCCTGTTCCAAGATTGAGGCCCCTGCGGATTCTCTTTAGGACCCCATCAATCCCACTGGAGGTTCTGAGGATTCTTGCCCTTCGGATCCATCACAGAGTCTTTCGAAGGGCTTCGAAAACCACCGGAACCCAGACGAGGCCACTCCTCTTCAACCACCAGCGGGCGAAAGGACGAAACACACCACCCTCCATTTTTTTTTTGCCTTGCGCCGCATCCCTCCAGTGCTCTCTTGTGGGCTCCGCTTTCCCTCCATTGTCTCACCCCTCATAACACTTACCAACGCACATTTGCGTTCCATCTCCTGGATAAATTGCTTCACTTCTGGTTCAAGATTTGGAGCTTGTCGGACAACAATACCAAAGACACTACTACTGCTTTGAGGGGAGCTTACATGCTTGGACAGTCCAGTCCATGGTTTGAAGGAAACTAGCCTAAAGGGGTGGTGAATAGACTACAAACAACTGCAATTCTCAACAAAACATTGAACTTTTATGACAAAAAGACAGTTCAACAAGTGAGGTCGGTTCAACCGGTCTTGAGGCCGGTTCAACTGTAAATCACTTGTTCAAACTGTGAACTTAAAAGAAACTGCTCAGATCTAGAATTAATAAATGGAGCGGAATAATTGAATTAAATCAACTAGATAGATCACAGACCTAGGATGATGAGGAACAAATCACACTCACAAGAAGGCACACAAGACACACGATTTTTACTAAAGTTCGGTCACACCACCAAGGTGCCCTACTCCTCGTTGAGGTGCCCACAAAGGGTCAGGTCTTTCTCAACCCTGTTCCTCAATGCCGACCACACAGGTCAAGGCGGTCCCTTACTCAATTTGCCCACAAAGAGCTAGTGATACAAAACGTTCTTAGGGTCATCCACAGATTTGGAGACTCCCCAGGCAAGATCACAAGCGCACAAGGAACTACATGTTCCAAAAACAATATATAGCAAGTAAGAATGATTTGCACCGACTAGAGAGAGAGATTGAAGAACTTCAATCAAAATGTACGTTTGAATTGATAATTTTTCTCACACCGAAGAATCTTCCCACCAATCGAAGGGGAGGACTTGGGGCGCGAGATCAAAGTTGACACGCTTTGAAATGGAGGAAAGCAATCGTCGTAGGGTGTAGGTTCAAGAGTCTTAGAGTTTAGAAGTGGGAGGAAAGATTTTTATAGCCCACACAAATCAGATCTAGCAGATTTTGTGTGTTGCGCAATTCTCGATTGAGCTACACTGATCTCGGTTGAACCGGTATTTCATTAGGAACTCTCTACAAATTCCTGGTTCAACTAGAAATTGAAATTCCGGTTGAACCTAAAATTTCTAGAGAAAACCTTGACGAATTCTGATTGAACTGGCATAGGACCGATTGAACCAGTGTGCACAGGAAAAAAACAACTTTTGTAGTAAATGAGAAATAAAACAAATGGTGGTTGCGTAACTTTTCAAAACAAGGTCCCTATTACTAAGATAGAACATACCATCCTTACCTTGCGAAAAGACTAAGCATGCGAAGATCCCTTTTACTAAGATAGAACAATAAACTAGCTTGGGAATCTTCGCCAGAAACCATTTGCGGATCTTTATTTTCCACCTCTTGGTTTCTTGTTAGCTCATTGATTTTTTGCGAATGCATCCTTTCATGATATAAAACTGACATACACTAGGAGCAAAATCATTAGTACATATTTAATTGTTTTGTCCATTAATCATCAAAACCCTCAAGATATTGATTGCACTTACACCATGGCCAGACACGACACGACCGGATAGGTCTCAGTCGGCTAAGCTTTAGTCGGCCAAACCTCCCTTAAGCTAATTTCGGTCGGTCAGATGTCGTTTAGCGAAAAACTCAATTTGCTCACAATCAGACCAATAAAGTGATCCTTTGAAGAAAAGATCTCGGGGACCATCGAGTTGATTGTTGCTCAACTCAAAGCTCGAGGGCTACATCCATTGTGTGCACCTACAACATGGGAAAAGAAGATGCACTCAAAGACAATCAAACATAGAGTTCATTCTTGGAGTCTCGAGCCTATTGTCCTCAAAATTTTGCTTGAGCCTAGGGGGCTTGTGGGAGATAGATATCCCATGGGCCACTAAGAGACCCATATATTCCTTGGGTTGCCTGAGAGGCCCGTGATAAGTCGCCCAATAGGACGCACAGTGGGCCTCGCTTGGGTAGGACAAAAACTAATCGAAGTTATGGCGTGCGAGATAGCTGAAAATCTCGAAGGATACTACACGGGTATACCGGTGGTGCGCCGTGTGCGTGTCCCACGGCGGGATCACCTCGCGTGTCCCGTGGAGGGATCACCTGAACTCTGAAGACGCATCCCGAGCGTGGTCGAGCGCCGGATCACTCAGATGATAACCCAGAGAAGGCAACCAAGCACCAAAAGAATAGGAATACTTGTAGCAACAGGAAGTAGACTCGAGTGGACTCAATGATCTATAAAGGAATATCTCTCCAGTCAGCTATATAAGGTTGCAGAGGTACCCCTACAAGAAAGAGAGAACACTCCATTAAATTGATAGGCAACTTCATCTTCCACCTCCCACAATCACTTGTAATCTTCGAACTCAGAGCAATCCAATACTCAGCACCACACAAGACGTAGGGTAATACGCACTTGCGCAACCCGAACCTATATAAATCCTCGTGTTTCGACGTGCCCCTACACGTATCATCGAGCAACAATCGACGTTGTCGTCTTCCCAAAAGCTCTACGTGGGTTACCCTATAGTGCACCATCGGGACTAAACACCGATAGTGTGCGCGTACAAGGAACAAAGTCCTCATAGAACTCGAGGAAGACGGTTCTAACGACTAGATCAGAAAATCAGCACACAAATAAAAAACCTTTTGATTTTTTAGAAAAGGGTTTAAATCCAAATCCAATTTTTAGATGCGAATTTAAATTCACACACGCAAAAATAATGCTCCAGCATGTAGCGGACAAAAAATATTTATTTTAAGAAAAATATTATTTGAAATGTTTAATCCGTATAAATGTCCTCTGATTCAAATAAAAACGAACAAACAAAGATATTTTTATTTAAATTTCAAATTAGAATTTCGCAACAACCAAACATACATGAATGCATTACACTAGCTCACACTTTGTTTTTAATTACTTAGTGCACTCTAGGCGATAGAACCAGCCATTCATGAATACGTCGCCCTTGCCCCTAGCACAACCGTAGAGGTGGCCGAGGGATGGATGGTGACTAGGGAGGTGAGGGGAGGAGAGGTGGCGATGGGGTGTAGGGGCGACACGCAGATTCGCGTCATGATGGGGGTAAGCGGGACAACGCCTAGGACGAGGGCGGGGTGCGGTGCTGAGGCCGGGGAGAAACGGGCCAGGGAGGAGGACACCGGAGGCAGTGGCGGCTGCGGTGAGCGCAGGGGGGTCGCGAGCGGGGAGGATAGGGTGGGGGCACGATATCACCGTGTACGGCTACAATGGATACTTAATATATAGGTATTAGAGATTTAGTTAATTATATATAAAAGTGGAGCTTTAATTTAAGATCTGGTGAGGTATATTGTAAACAACAAAATTATTTGTTTTTTTAAATATAGGATCAATCGTGTTATTTTTTGTAATAAAGTAGAGAATGTAATGATTAGTGTAGAATAATAATAATAATAATATTATTATTATTATTATTTTATGATGATTTTTAATCTTGAATACGATGTCTTTTATGGCATCATTGAATTTTGAAAACAATTCAACCTATACATACAAATCAGGTTTTAGAAGCAAGGGATCGAACAAACTGAGGGAATACATTTCCGCAATGACATCTTAATTATAAAGATTATTTTGAGTTTTGACGTGTAATAAAACAAATTTAGAAAGTTTGTAAATTTGTAGAAGAAATAAAGAAACAGAAATACAAACTCTGATCACGTACATACAGAAATTTACACGTAGATAGATAGTAGATCGATCAGCATTTCAAGATATATCACCTATTTATCTTTTCACGTAGATAGATAGTAGATCGATCGGTCAAAATTCTGTTGTCAAACTTATCTGGAAAAGGTGTATATAAACACCTCGCTAGCTAGCGCTAGCTACATGCCTGTCCGTGCAAAACTATTACACGCAGCTAGCCGATAAACCATCACCGTACCTGCATCGTCCCGGCAAGAAGCTAGCCGAATCCACCATCATCACCTGCATCGTCCGGCCCCCACCGGCGACGAGAGAACCGTACGCTAGCCGGCCAGCCGATAAACCATCACCACCTGGAGATCGGAGATCGGTGGCATATGGCCGCCAACGATCACGTCTTCCGGGCCACCAACGAGGCATCCGTCACCCTCCTGCGCAGCCTCCGCGCCGGAACCGTCGACCAGAGATTCAAAGTCTTCATCCACCACGCGGACGTCTACACCGCTGCCCTGAGGAGCTGGTCGCCGGCCTGGAGCCGGTGCCGGGCACCGACGTGACGGAGGACGGGTACAACAGACAGTGGTACATATACTGTCCAAAGCGATACAAGAACAGCGAGGGAAGGACCAGCGGGCACAGGCTGCGCGCGGTGGAGACCGCCGGGACGTGCTGGCACTCGGAGACTGGCACGAAGCCCATGAAGGGCTTGCCCGGCGCCACGGTCTGCAGCCTATCCTACGGCCACAAGGAGAAGGAGGACGAGGGGACGTCAGGTCGGCATCGCTTCCACCGAATGGGATGGAGGATGTTCGAGTACGACGACACCCAGGGCGGCGGCGGCGACCACGTGCTGTGCAAGGTGCACCGTTCGTCCTCGTCTCTGGCCAAGAACAAGTCCGAGGCCAAGAGGACGGCGACAGGCGATCACCCCGAGGCGCCGCCAACTAAGGTGATCCACGACGTGCAGGTCCAAATGCAGGACCCCGCCGGCGCCATCTTCACCGGTGGTTACCCGATGATGGATGATCCCCTGCTGATGGTCAGAGGCGAGGAGGCATCAGAGGCGGAGCACGGTGGCAACTTGGGCAAGTTCAACGTCGGTGACTTGCTCAACATCGACAATGTCGATTGGAAAGCTTTGCTAGACAATGTCGATGGGGAGCAGCAGCAACAACAACCATGCGCTGAGCCGGCCAAGCAGAGCAGTGACGTGCAGGTGCAGGTGGACCCCGCCGCCACTTTGATGCCCTCCAATATTCATGGTCATGAACAAGGCGGGGATTCCATGATGGTCGGAGGCGAGGAAGAACAGCGTCGACGCATTGAGGAGCAGGTCAACGTCGACGACTTGCTCGACGTCGAAAATGTCGATTGGAAAGCTTTGCTAGAGATGCTAGAAGATGATGAGAGACGACGAGGAGTAGGGGCTGCCGCTGCAGCAGCACTGTAGCAGCCACGCGCTAAGCCGGCGGCCGAGCAAAGCCAGAGCAGCAGGATCGATGATCGGGCCGTGCCGCCCGTTTGAAAACACAATACGCTTCTCTGCTGATTGTAAACGCTTTACAGGGACATTAAATATCATCTTGTCTTGAACCAAAGAAATATAATTATGCATGGTTGTTTTACTTTATTAATATTCATGATGAGTGATTTGATGTTATTCATATAATTGTTCATCAGATCTAGTGTAGCGTCAATCTTTGCAGTTAGATGTTGTGTTGTTATGTCAGACAAGTGGATGCTTGTCGGAGATTGCCGGAGTTCCAGCCACTGCATTGGCCGCCGGCGAGCTCTGAACTACAACACGTGGGGGCTTTTGAAACATTCTACCGGTTACAGACACAAACATGATCTGGCTGAAACTGACTAAACTGACACAAATGGGTGTTTATATCCTATCCGCATTATGGCTTTGGCAAATCACGCTTCGAGACAAGTCGGTTTTTGTCATGATTGAAGTATGTGATGAACATTATTCGTCAACTATCTAGTGTAGCGTCAAGATCAGAACAGATTTTAGATTAATCTTCAGACAACGGACCTAAAGAATGTCTGATGCTTAATACTAGATGTAATGTAGCAGTAGTTCGTTGGAGTCACAAGCTCGTCCAATTTTAACATGGTTTCAGCACCACAATCACATGCTTTGTGAATTCTGATCACTCATAGCACTCTCTGCTTGCTCATAATTTCATGGAGCACAAGGGGTGTGCTGTAGACCACTCAAGGTCTCTAGATTGGACAGTTAGAAAAAAAATCTCCAGATTGCATCTTCTAGTATGTGATATACTGATGAACAATAAGCAGCTAATCTGGGATATGACGATTATGAGTATAAACAAATGAAATGTGGCTAGCCCTTTTCATACAAAAACATAGAAAATAGAAAGGAAAACATTTATTCCAATCTTACTTCAGATTAGTTAGGAAAGATGAATACACAAGACATTCAAACATGTTAAAATGTTAACCGAACATTAGTAGTTCCAAAATAAAAACGTTACATAAGACATTCACAATGTTGCCATGTAATACCAAAAATTTGGAAGAATAAAGGAGTGTTTTAACTATGTGATTAGGACAAATTCTTGTTTATTTAATTCCATGTGTATGAGTTATTTGTTTAAACAAATTAATAAATTAAAAATAAGACTTTCATCATGCTGGATTCATTGTCTACTGCATTTATATTTGAATTCATGAATCATAACCAGATTTGATTTTAGAAATTCAAAATAAGAATTTAAAAAGGAATTACAAATGGAAAATAGAAATAAAAAGGAAAAAAAGAGAAACAAATTTGAAAAGGAATTAGAAATTCATGAAATGGAAGCCGTCCACGCCCTCGAGACCAGTCACCGACACCACATGCCCACTCGTCAATCTCCCATTTTCACCAGACGTCGTCTTCACGCGTGCACACCGTTACTGATGGGCCCGCGATGTTAGCCGCACGACAAGATTTCACATGCGCACACCGGAATCACTGGCATGTGGGGCCATGGTGCCTGACCGTCTTCCACCTAGGGTTGTTATGGTTAGCAACTGTCGCCATAACCGCTAGAGTTGTTGCCAGCCATGAGTTCGAGGAACTCAACCCAGGTGCGAAAGTAGAGAGAGAGAGGAAGGGAGAGAGAAGTCGCCAAACCCAAAATTGCCTCATCGCAGGGATATTAGAGCGCGCCCGAGTGGTTGCTGGAGCACCTCAAACGTGTCCGTGACACATTGGAGCAGGGGGAGGGACCGGAGTGATCGAAATTACCTCGCCGCCAACGATCCGGGTAAGGAGTGCATTAGATAGTTCACGGTTGTTTTGGCTACGTTCGTTACCGACCGTTGTGCGTGGAGGTGTTGGGGGGATGGCTAGATCGGGTTACGCTTCGAGCATCCACCGTGGCAAGGAGGCGTCGTCCCGTTTTGTTGGTGAAAGGAGAAGACGCCGTGCGTTGTTTAGATTAGACACAAGTGGTTCAGATTAGAGGAACTTTGCGACCGTCAATTTTCTCGCACGCGATCCCCACGCCCCCGTGAACTCCTTCGATTGCCTTGTAGCCTCCGAATGCCGACGACTCTCTCTACCTCTCTGTTCTCTCGTCGCTCGCTTCAATGGGCTTGTGGCTCATCTACTACGACACTTATGGGTCAAGGGGGTGCAGTGCATTGTGTATATATAGTCTCCCAAGGTCCTGGGCTGAAGAAACGAACGGAACGGAATGAGAATCCCAGTGTTTGGTTTGCTCTTGGCCCATCTCTGACGGCGAGGTAAGAGAACACCTTAACAAGGGATCCCTGCTGTCAGCGACATTCGAGTGCGGTTTGGATGCGAGGAAACGTGCAGGTGAGGGACTAGGTCGTCCGAGTGTAAGAAGTGGGATGCGCGTGAGGATGAGCTGTGGGAAGGGAATGTGCTTTTCTCTTTCCTTTTTTGTTTCTTTTCAATCTTCTTTTCTGTATTATTTTCATTTCTATTTTGTTGTTTGGCCAATTCAAATTTGAATTTTTTCTGAAACTAAATCACAAGTTAAATGCATAAAACAAAGAACCTCAGCATGATGCCAAAGCAAAATTTTATATTAATCATTTTATTCATTTATTTTGGACTAATGTGTCAAATATGCAATACATATATTATTTATTTAAGAAACTATTTTTTTGAGTGTACAGACAAATTAAAAGTTCATTTACAATTTAATATTCATTACTTATTTACTTTACGATAAGGCAATGTATAATCTTTATTGAAGTTACTTTAACTCAAATATTTTAAAGAGTGTCTCTAATTATATAGTTTATGAAGGGAATAATCCACTCTAATAAATAAATTGAAAAATCTTTATATTATTTCTTTTTCTGGGTTTAAATTAGGTTCTAGTTTCAAAGGTTTAAACCTAAATTTTGAATCTACCATAATTTTAATATTATTTTATTATTTATTTTAGGAAGGGCACTACCAAGGTGTAATCCTCATTAGAAAAGCACTTTAATTTAATACTTTTGGAAAAATTACTAAAGCCAAATTAGGATTTTGGGGTGTTGCACCAGCTAACTAGTTGGCCATCCGCTATTGTGTGATGAAAACATGTTGCAAGACGGGCAAAAATGCTCATGTCTGGCGTGTGTCAACTGTCGGTGTTTCGGAACCACTGGACTAGTAATTATTGTGCTCTGCGTGTCTTTGAGCGGATGGTGTACAAAGAGGACTCAAGGGTTTATTCTAGTTTGGGCATAACATCCATAAATCCAGTTGACATGCTTGTGTTACCTTGCACTGGTTGTAGTAGTGGTTACAAACGGGCGAGAGAGGGATCGAGCTCCCAAGTCTCTAGTGTGTGATATGTGTGCGGTTATAAGTGCTCTGTGCTTCGATTTGTGCTATTGATGTGTATGTGTGATTGCTCGTCCTCAGGAATCATGTCCTTTTCCCTTCCTTTATAGGCCATGGTCAAAGACCAACCCCGTTACAAGAGCCTAAGGGTCAAGCGAATAAAGGTCAGGCATTGTCGTGTAGTTCGTTGTCCTCTTGGGTTCCCCATCAGTCGAGGGACGCCATGGATGATGCCTTCTTCCTCCGTCAGGGTACTGTAGGCACACCTAGGCCACCCTGGAGCCCGCCGTTACACTTAGTCATGTCCTGCAGCGGTTTATCCAGTGTCATTTGTTGACTTGATAGCTACGAAGTGGTTGAGCCACTATCCACCAATAGGTCGTGTGGATGACATACACGCTCTGACATACATACTCCCATTTCGTCAATTGAACCTCTCGCTTAGTCAGACTTGCACATTCTCACCTCTGTAATGGATGAAGTAATATGACCCTAGGAATATCATGCCCCGGTGATCGGGCGTAGTGGTCTAATCCAATGACCCTTCCTTGTCAATTGTTTTGGTTGGTATAGCTTACCCCTTAAGCCCCGTTTGACATGGTGACAGGTACCCGGGAACCAAGTACCTGTAGTAGTCCCATGACTCTTAACGGGCCACCTAACTGACTAGGTCCCTACTGAGCAACTCAACGAGGTGGAGGTCTCGACCAAGTCCCTATCGAGCAACTCAGCGAGGCGGAGGTCCCGACCTGGTCCCTGTCGAGCAACTCAGCGAGGTGGAGGTCCCGACCAGGTTGTAATTTAGCGCGCGCCCGTGTGCCCCAACTCTCGGGTCCACCTATCACTCACCGAATGATCACTCACATACGCTTGTACTCCGCCCATTATGAAAACGAGGTTAGATACTATTGATTCACGTTAGCCACAACAGGCCACGTTGTCACCGAACTTCGTCCGAGCCAATAGTGCGGCACACCAAAGGGGTGTCGGAAGTCTTTTGCCAACATGATAGCACATCACCGCATACGGTCTTTGTCTTTGGCACTTCGTGTCTCTACCTTGTGGGACCAATCAACCCCAGTCATGGATATAGTGACCCACATACAGGGCAGGACGGATAGGCCTGGACATTCGGTTCTTCAGTTTGGTTTGGTTCCTCGTTTTTTATAAAATTTGGTTTCTAGAAAATGAGAACTAAAATGTGTACATAGAAAAGTAGAACCGATAATTTTGGTTCGATTCGTTTTTTAACCGAATTAACCGAGAATCAGTCGCTATGCTCACTCGTTCGCCTTTTCTCTGGCGGCTTGCCTTGCCTTGCCTTTTTGCTTTCTGGGTGTAGACGCGCTGAGCTCAAGGCAATTTCACTTCACTCCCTTTAGATTGGACTAGAACATAAAAACGCCCTTACGGACACCCTATCAGAACACAAAAATTCAGAAATTTTCTTTAACAGTGCAAACAATTATCCCTAAAAATTGTAAAGACCTTTTGTACACCATACTTGCCATGATATGCAGTTAGACTTAAAAGACTGAATGAATAAAAACAACATGTCTGATGATTTGTACTTCTCAAGGCGAACCCTTATCAATTATCATTCAACTCTGATGCCCATTTGTGGTTTGCTTTACAGGTCAATATATGTTTTGCTTGTAATGGACTTTTCCTGATTATACAGCCGTGTCAGCCTATTTTGATGAATGGTAATTGCTTCTGAAAATGAACCAACATCACACATATAATATTAGTTAATAAGAGTTTCTTTCCTTCAAATAGAGAGCTTGGCGATTTCAAGGCATTCACCAGTTCGATTGCAGGTTTTGCAACAATGGTTTGTCCCTAGACATTGGAGCTACACAAAGGTAGCAGAAGTAGTGCCCGCACCTGTAAATTGGAACAAAGAATATGATCATCATTTGTACTCAGTGTAATGAATGTTTCTATTTGTGAGCAGGTACCTGTAGATGATAAATACACAGCCCCAGATCCTCTCCACATATATCTTGCACTTGGGGCACCTCTGCCACTTTCTCTCTTGTTCGACCTTCCTCGGCAGTAGGTCCTCTCTGCCCTGCTCATCCTTCTCGGTTGTTGGAACTCTGCGTAAGTGACACCATTTAGTGATTCCATATGTAGAGATTTCATCTTAGTTTTAGGGGCACATTGTTTGAACTTTATTTGTGGGAACAAGTCAATATAAATGTACAAGCAAAGGAAACTGAGTTCCAAGCTTATATGCCATAAATTCTACTAAACCGATGCCATCTTGTGAAACAACTCTATATCGTATCTGTGTTGAAGCTGTTGTGTACCATATACAACAATTGAAACAAATTTACATCTGTTAGTATTCTGTTAACATGAGTTAAAAATGACCAAGAGTTTGAAGAGAACAACATAATGTTTGTCCAGGTTTTACCTAAGCCTTAGGAAGACTCATTCTAGGTTGATCCATACAACACAATCTGCATGAGAAAATGTGGCATGTTTCTTTAGTTCTTTCTGGATTTGAGATGGACAGGTAACTCATTTGTAGGAAGGCATTTAATAAAGCAAAAAACTGAAAGTGTTAACATAGTACTCCATACTCCCTCGGTTCTAAACCATAATCACTCCATTCTAAATCATAAGAACTTTGGTTTTTATAAATGCATAGCTTTTTCTATGCACCTGAATATACAATTGTCTGAAAAAATATACACTATGTTTGATACATAGTAAATCCACAAGCGAGGAGATCCACAAGCTGATGGCTGCAGGGTTCATCAAAGAGGTATTCCATCCCGAATGGCTAGCCAACCCTGTGCTTGTGAAAAAGAAAGGTGGGAAATGGTGGATGTGTGTAGACTACACTGGTCTAAACAAAGCATGTCCAAAGGTTCCCTACCCTCTGCCTCGCATTGATCAAATCGTGGATTCCACTGCTGGGTGCGAAACCCTGTCATTCCTTGATGCCTACTCAGGGTATCACCAAATCAGGATGAAAGAATCCGACCAGCTCGCGACTTCTTTCATCACACCCTTTGGCATGTACTGCTATATTACTATGCCATTCGGTTTAAGGAATGCAGGCGCGACATACCAAAGGTGCATGAACCACGTGTTCGGACAGCACATTGGCCGAACGATCGAGGCTTACCGTTGATGACATCGTAGTCAAGACGAGGAAAGCCTCCGACCTCCTCTCCGACCTTGAACGACATTCAAGTGTCTCAAAGCAAAAGGCGTAAAACTCAATCCCGAGAAGTGTGTCTTCGGAGTCCCCCAGAGGCATGCTCCTGGGGTTCATCAGTCTCCGAGCGGGGCATCGAGGCTAACCCGGAGAAAATCGCGGCCATCACCACATGGGCCTATCAAGGACTTGAAAGGAGTACAAGGGTCATGGGATGCCTTGCGGCTCGAGCCGCTTCATCTCGCGCCTCGGCCGAAAGAGGCCTGCCCCTGTACCGCCTCTTAAGGAAGACCGAGCGCTTCACTTGGACCCCCGAGGTCGAGGAAGCCCTCGGGAACTTGAAGGCGCTTCTTACAAGCACGCCCATCCTAGTGCCCCTGTACCGCCCTCTTAAGGAAGACCAAGCGCTTCTCCTGATCTACGTAGCCGCAACCACTTAGGTGGTCAGCGCTGCGATCGTAGTCGAGAGACGAGAAGAAGGGCATGCATTGCTCGTCCAGAGGCCGGTCTACTTCATCAGTGAGGTACTGTCCGAGACCAAAATCCGCTACTCGCAAATTCAGAAGCTACTGCACGTGGTAATTCTGACGCGGCGAAAGTTGCGACACTACTTCGAGTCTCATCCGGTGACTTTGGTGTCATCCTTCCCCCCTGGGGGAGATCATCCAGTGCCGAGAGGCTCAGGGTAGGATTGCAAAGTGGGGCGGTGGAGAATCATGGGCGAGACAATCTCATTCGCCCCTCGGAAGGCCATCAAATCCCAAGTCTTGGCGGATTTTGTGGCAGAATGGGTCGACACCCAGCTTCCAGCAGCTCCGATTCAACCAGAACTCTGGACCATGTTTTTCGACAGGTCACTGATGGAAACAGGAGCGGGCGCGGGCCTGCTCTTCATCTCACCCCTCGGGAAGCACCTCCGCTACGTGCTGCTCCTCCATTTTCCCGGCGTCCAACAACATGGCTGAGTATGAGGCTCTGGTTAACGGGTTGCGCATCGCCATCGAGCTAGGGGTTCGGCGCCTCGACGCTCGTGGCGACTCGCAGCTTGTCATCGACCAAGTCATGAAGAACTCCCACTGCCGCGACCCGAAGATGGAAGCCTATTGCGATGAGGTTCGGCGCCTAGAAGACAAGTTCTACGGGCTCGAGCTCAACCACGTCGCCCGACGGTACAACGAGACTGCGGATGAGCTGGCTAAAATAGCCTCAGGGCGGACAACGGTCCCCCCGGACGTCTTCTCCCGAGACCTACATCAACCCTCCATCAAGACCGACGACACGCCCGAGCCCGAGAAGGCCTCGGCTCAGCCCCGAGGCACCCTCGGCTCAACCCGAGGCACCCTCGGCCGCCGAGGGTGAGGCACTGCCCATTGGGGAGGAGCGGAATGGTGTCCCGCCTAATCGAAACTGGCAGACCTCGTACCTACAATATCTCCACCGAGGAGAGCTACCCCTCGACGGAACCGAGGCTCGGCGATTGGCGTGGCGCGCCAAGTCGTTCGTCTTGCTGGGTGACGGAAAGGAGCTCTACCACCGCAGCCCCTCAGGCATCCTCTAGTGATGCATATCCATCACCGAAGGTTAGGAGTTATTGCAAGAAATACACTCGGGGGCTTGCGGTCACCATGCAGCGCCTCAAGCCCTCGTTGGAAACGCCTTCCGACAAGGTTTCTACTGGCCAACCGCGGTGGCCGACGCCATTAGGATTGTACGCACCTGCCAAGGGTGTCAATTCTACGCAAGGCAAACCCACCTGCCCGCTCAGGCTCTGCAAGCAATACCCATCACATGGCCGTTTGTTGTGTGGGGTCTGGACCTCGTTGGTCCCTTGCAGAAGGCACCCGGGGGCTTCACGCACCTGCTGGTCGCTATCGACAAATTCTCCAAGTGGATTGAGGTCCGACCCCTAAACGCATCAGGTCCGAACAGGCGGTGGCGTTCTTCACCAACATCATCCATCGCTTTGGAGTCCCGAAACTCCAATTCATCACCGACAATGACACCCAGTTCACCGGCAGAAAGTTCCTGGACTTCTGCGAGGACCACCACATCAGGGTGGACTGGGCCGCCGTAGCTCACCCCATGACGAATGGGCAGGTAGAGCGTGCCAACGGCATGATTCTACAGGGACTCAAGCCGAGGATCTGCAACGACCTCAACAAGTTCGGCAGGCGATGGATGAAGGAACTCCCCTCGGTGGTCTGGAGTCTGTGGACGACGCCAAGCCGAGCCACGGGCTTCACGCCGTTTTTCTAGTCTATGGGGCCGAGGCTATCTTGCCCACAGATTTAGAATACGGCTCCCCGAGGACGAGGGCATACGACGCCCGAAGCAACCGGACAAACCGAGAAGACTCACTGGACCAGCTGGAAGAGGCTCGGACATGGCCTTACTACACTCGGCGCGGTATCAGCAGTCCCTGCGACGCTACCACGCCTGAGGGGTTCGGTCCCGAGATCTCCAGGTGGGCGACTTGGTGCTTCGGCTACGACAAGACGCCTCGAGGGCGCCACAAGCTCACGCCTCCCTGGGAAGGGCCATTCATCATCGCCAAGACTGTGAAGCCCGGAACATACAAGCTGGCCAACAGTTAAGGCGAGGTCTACAGCAACGCTTGGAACATCCGACAGCGACGTCGCTTCTACCCTTAAGATGTTTTCAAGTCGTTTCATATACCTTGTTTACATACACAAGTAAAGTCTAACCATCAAGGAAGGGTCAGCCTTGCCTCGGCAAAGCCCAACCCTCCCTCGGGGGCTAGAAGGGGGGAAACCCCCCCCCTGCGTCAAAATTTTCCTCAGAAAAAGTCTTCGGCCAGAACATCTTTCGCGATTTTCGACTACGTCGATAGTGGGATCCTGAAAACGATGGAGTACACGTAAGCGGCAAGGCCGACCGAGCTGAGGGACTCCTACGCCTCCGGGATACGGATACCTCACTCATCACCTTCTGCGATAAGTAACTCACGCTCGGATAAGCGATTCTGCTAAACCGAACAAGTCTTAATGCTCGAAAACTTCTCTGCCGAAACGATTTTTCGTGCCTTCTCGACTATATCGATAACAGAATCCCCGCGGACAAGCAAGAGTACACGTAAGCGGCAAAGGTCGACCGAGCCGAGGGGACTCCTACGCCTCCGAGATACGGATACCTCACTCATCACCTTCCGCGATAAGTAACTCTCGCTCGGATAAACGATTCTGCTACCGACAAGCAAGTCTTGATACTCGAAACAAGAGGAAAAGAAACACAGCTTTATATCACGACGACAAAGTGTTCAGGCCTCAGCGGCTACGAAAGACACATACATATTCAAAGTAAACTGCTCCGGCACAATCAGGCATCACCCGAGGGAGGAGCTGCACCCTTGGCTTTGTTTCCACCCTCGGCGAGATCCGCCCCGGCCTCGGACGGCGGCACAAGCGGGAGGATTTCCACCTCGAAGGAGGACGCCAACACCGCGCTTGGGCCCGAGCCGGCCACGTCAAGCCTCTAAACTTCGGCCAGGGCAGCTTCATCTTCGCCGGGAAGGCAGTACCCCGAGCTGACCCGCTCCAGATCCACATCGTAGTGGGAAGCGAGTACGGCGAAGGCCCGCCTAACGCCGTGATGCAGCGCCTCACGGAGTCTGCCGCGCGCATGGTCACCCAAGGCCTGCAGGTGATTCTAGGGGGAGCTTCCCGAGAGGACGTCGTCAAGACCAAAGGCCTGGCAGAAGGCCGAGAATAGCCTCGGACATGGCCACGCGGTCGGCCTCCTTCTGCTCAGCCGCCTGGGCAAGTGCCTTGGCGGACTCGTCGACGGCAAACTCGAACTCTGCAAACAGCCAAAACAGAATTCTTCAAACACGAGCTGAAGAGTGAAGCTAAATCAAAATCTCAAAACAGCCAAGACATACCTTCAGCCCGGGCACGCTGCTTTGAGGCTGCAGCTTGGGCGGACTGAGCAGACCCGACGGCCACGGCCAGGTCCGCGGCAAGGGCTCCGGCCCGAGCAGACGCCTCGGCTAGCTGGCCTCCAAGGGCCTCAGCCCGGCTTTTCAGCCTCGGCGGCCCAGCTCCGAGATTGGTCCCGCTCACCGATGACCTAGCAAGCTCCAACTGCCGCTGGCTGCGCCTCTGCGCATGCCGCTGCTGCCTCTGCCCCCAGCTCGTCACAGAGCAACCGAAGGTCTGCCGCCTCGGCGCTCCATTGGGAGAGGCGCTCGGTAGCCTCGGCAAGCGCGGGTCCCTCAGAAACTGCAGCGAACCCCAGACGTCGACCTCGCGGTGGATGAACGACGACTTGGCGGTGCTCAGATCCGTCAGATCCTGAGAAAGGGAAGTGGGGTGTCACAAAGAATGCCTTGATCACGTGAAAGGTATGCCTGAAATTCTTACCTGGAGGATCCTAGGAACGTTCCTGGCGAGGACCTCTATGGTCGACCGAAGCGACCCCATCGCTGCCTTGGCACACTCGTGGAGCTTGTCCCGAGACTGCTCCACCTGCTCATTGTCAAGAACGAAAGAGGGGCTTCGAGGCACCATGGGCCCAGAACCGGAGTGCCTCCCCACGCCGCTCATTGGGACCGCGCCGCGCGAGGATAAGGTCACCGCTCCCCAGGACAGGCCGCGGTTCTGCGCCCCCCTCCTCCAAGGCGTCGGCACCCCCTGCGGTCGGTGCATCGGGTACCTCCTCGACTAAGGGGGCAGGCTTCGAATCACCGGCCTCGGGTAGCAGCGCCTCGGCCATCTCAGCATCGACGGCGACGGATGGGCTCTGTTGGAACTTGCTTACTGGCGCAAGTTGATCCAACGGGTGGGGGTGTAAAAGCGCAAACAGGGTTTCAGCACGTGATGGCAAAAGCTCTGTTCATCTAGCCTCTCAAGGGCACTGTGCGGGGGTATTTATAGGTACCTGAGTGCCCAGCGTCTTGTGTTAAGGACGCATGTGCCCTCAGACACCTAGGTTATCCCCAGAATATTCCCATAAAGCGGGGTTACAGACTGTAATTACAGGGATGCCTTTACAAATTAGGCCCGTAACACGCAGCGGCCACGCAGGGCCCGTTACAATGGGCCGGATCACACATGGGCCCCCATGCTGGACGAGGCCGCACGGTGGGATGACCTCGTCACAAGTCTTCGTTCGATGTCGTATGGGGCGAAGGGTGTCCCCTGCCCGTTTTGTCTCCGTTGGACCGACGACTACGGCGAAGGCCTCGAGCGAAGGGTGGCGTCTTCGCCTTCGCCCCAACATTTGCCCTCCGAGGGACCAGTTCGACTAAGTCATCTGGTGCCGAAGACGTCGCTAGATGGCGGAGACGCTGCCCTCTTCGAAGTGGTTCCGCGGGGGTTTTTGACATGACCGTTTATTGACACCGTACTATTGGACTGCGGGTTTCTCGAAGCGCCGCGCCCTGTGTATAAAAGGGGGCGGGGGGCGGCGCGTTTTGAACCTTATCTTTCCGTGCTCCGTGAAAACCCTAGCCGCCTTTTCCACCGTCTTGCTGCTCGTCTGCCCTCCTTGCTCTTGTTCGCCGGAGATCTAGCTCGAGTGAAGCAGACCGCCCGCCGCCGCCGACGGTACGTAGCGATGCCGGCCTCTTCTTCTTCTGCTGCCGCTACGCCGCCGGCCGACGCGTCGTCTGAGGAAACGCTGAGTACTGTAGCGGCGGAGGAGTTGCGCGCCGGCGATACGGTGGATTTTGTGTGTCGCGGATGTCGTCGGTCCGCGTGCAAGATATGCAGCGGCTGGGTTACTTTGGCGGCGGAGTCGCTCGTGTCCCGGGGACGGAGGAAGTCCCCGAGCGGAAGGCGAGTTGGTTGTGTTCGAGGCATTCTTCGCCGTTGGTCTCCGCCTGCCTGCGCACCGATTTGTTGGAGAAGTCCTGCGCAGATTTAACGTTCAGATCCATCAGCTGACTCCGAATGCCGTGGTGGCTCTGTCGAATTATGTCTGGGCGACGACTTCGTACGGCAGACAGCCATCAGTCGAAGTCTTCGTGAAGTACTATTGCCTGCACTGGCAGAAGAGGATGATTGGAGATGAAAGTTGCCCAGTTTGGGTCCTGTACATTTTACGCCGAAGACCGGCAAGACCACGATGGAGGTAGTTGAGTTGGTTCCGTGCGCCCGCAACAGGTGGGGCAATTGGCATGAGTTTTGGTTCTACGTCACGGAGGGTACAGTCGAAGACCATTCGGGGCTCCCTCTGTCTGAGATGTGCTCGCATTTTTACTCAGCGTACCCGCCTTTTTGAAGTTGACGGAGGAGGATGCGGATGAAGGGGCCCTTCGGTGTGCTGCCGGCCTGAGCAGCGGGCGCGATTTGGTTGAGGAGTTTGTGGCGTACGGGTTATGGCCTTTGGCGCATGGCTGGGCGCTGGGCGAAGTGTGCCCTCGCCAGATGCCTTCCCATGGTGGGAAGCTGGTGCGAAGTCCTGCCTTCGCGCTGGATCTGCATAGCCGCGATCCGGCCGCCTTTGTGCGTGAGGCGCAGGATGGGGCGGTGCGGATCGTTGGTCGGTACGTGCCGAGGACAAAGGGCCAGCGTAGATGGGACATTCGCGGGTCAAATGACCGCTTGAACAGGGTTTTTGAGTTGAATCGTCTGCCGTATGGCGGTTATCCCGGCCAAGACGATGTGGATCGTCGCGGGAAGAAACCGGTGGTAGAGTCTGGAGATGACCCCGCGTCGGCGGCCGCCCCGTCCTCTAAGAAGAGGAAACTAGGTACTGCTATGGGAGGACTTGGGGTTTCCGATGGTTTTGCTAGAGAATTGATGAGGACATGCGCGGCCCTGGGGGGAAGGATGTCTTCGCCCGAGCTCCGGGAGTCTTCGGTGCGGATGCTGAGGGTTACCGGGGGTTGGTGGCCTAAGAATGTTCCTATCCCCCGCGCGGCCGGCGAAGACTTTTTTACATCTCGCATGGTTCGTGATGGAAAGTGTTCCCTTACGGGCGGAATATTGCTGCTGTTGTGTCGGCAGTGATGGACAAGGATCGCCAGGGAGCTGCACAGAAGCACCAGGCGGTCGTCAGGCTTCATTAAGCCAGGCTGAAGAGGCAGCGGGGGGCTGTGAAGGCTACTGCCCCCGGCGGAGGCCAGCCGCCGCTGGCGGCAAAGTCGGCCGTCCCTGCATCCAGCAGGGCGCCGGAGGCTGCGAAGGCGGCTGCCGCCGGTGGTTCCAAGTCTGTGAAGGCCGCCCCTGTGCCCAGCGGGGTGCCGGAGGCTGCGAAGGCGGCCCGAGAGTTGCCGCCGCCGGGCAAGCGCATCGCCGACTTCGCCACCGACATTAGTGTGGAAGATTATCTTGTTGGTAAGTCGCTGGCTTGAGTTGTTGTTTTTTTTGTAATAAGTTGATATGTTGCAGGGTCGGACGAAGGCCAACTTGTTGTTGCTCCGCCTGCCGGGGCGAGGGGCGGTGCTCTTTAGTGCCGGTGGCGAGATTCCGGCGCTCGCTGCAGTCAGGGACGAGGCGGGTGCTGTGTCCCGCCGGCTGAAGGAGCTGAAGGAGGCACTAAGTCAGGTACATGGAGCTGGACTTCAGTTTTTTACCGGCTTTGCTGGGGCTGTGGTCTTATGTGTGTCTTGTAGGCGGCTGACTTCGCTGACCGCACGGCATCGGGGGCCCTGACGGCAGTTGTGTCTGCCGAAGTCGAGAGACTTCGGACGCAACATGCTGACGCTGTCCGGGAGAAGTCGGCCGCCGACAGTAAGTGCCGCAAGCTGGCGGACAAGGTGACTGTGCTAGAGGGTGAGAAGGCTGACCTCCGGCGCCAACTAGCGGAGGAGAGGAAGGAGGCTAATGAGGCCCTCGCCAAGGCGCAGGCTGCGCAGGCGGAGTCCAATTTGGCGCGGGTGGAGGGCAGTCTTGCCAGGCAGCGCGCCGAGCAGTTGGAGGAGTGGCTCAGCGCTCTGCAGAGCCGTGTGGAGAGAGCCGAGGCCTCGACGCGCACGGAGGATGAGCGGACACGCAAACAGCTTATGGATTCATACCATGAGCTGGGCGCGCGGATCACTGAATTTGAAGTGCCGGACCGAGAGCCCAGACTTCGCTGCCTTGAGTCGGTACAGGAGGAGCTGCAAGCGCTCCCCACCATCGTGGAGGGGTTTATGTCTTATGCCTCCCTGGTCACCTGCGAGGGGGCGATGAACGCGCTCTCTCGCGAAGGGTGCCGGCACTATGAGGTCTTCGACCAAGCTGATGAGGATTTTGAGCGTGATATCTACAAGGTTGAGGACCCTATAGTGAAGGAATCCACCGGAGCCCTCTACGACCGGATGTGGGGCCCCCACGGTCGAGAGGTGGTCAGGGAGCGGGCCGAGACGGCGAGGGGTCAGGTAATGTTTGGCTTTTGTTTGGTGTTTGTTGAATGTGGGCTATGTAGGGGTTTGCTGAATTTGTGTGCTGTGTCTCAGGCGGCGCGTGGCGAGAGGGTGGATGATTTCAGGGCTTTGAACAGCGCGCTGCCTGACCCGGAGTCGAACCCGGCGGCGGCTATGTCCGAGGCCGCCCTGGAGCTGCCCCCGAAAACCGCCGGAGGCGCTCCTGATGCCCCCACAGCCGCTGCGGCCGGCGGGGGCCCGCCCCCGGAGACCGTCGAAGGCGTTCCTGATGCCCCTGCAGCCGCTGCGGCCGGCGGAGGCCCGCCACCAACCGCCGCGCTGAGGGCTGAGGATCCTGTGACGGTGGCGGCGGAGGCGACGGCGGAGGCTCCCGCGACGGCTGGGTCTTCGCAGGTGGCCTAGTGGGTGTGGGTAGTTAGGAAATTTTGGATATTGTTGCTGAACCTTGGTTGCTGCGCAGGTTCAAGGTTTTGGGCCTGCGCACGCAACCGCTACTGCTAATCTTTTGCCGGCTTCGACCGTGGATGATGGGAATAAATCGGATGAGTCTGCATCTAAATTTTCCGAGTTTGGTGATTCTGGGAGCTCTGGTTGAGTGGACCAAAGAGTCGTCGGATGAGGACTTGGATTATTTTGCGGCCTTGGATGTGGCAGCGGCGGAGGCTTCGCCGCATGCTGCGGATGCTGAAGTTGTGCCTGGTTCGAGTGTTGGGCGTAGGCAGCGAAGGGCGGGTCGCAAAGCGTAGAGTGAGTGAGGTGGACGGTGGCCGGCTTCGTGTGAGTAGGGCCGGCAGGCAGGAACTGTTGTCCTTGCCGGCCGCTGTGAGTGCAGGTGAGGGGGAGCTGCGAAGTCTTTTTGCGGGTGAAGAGTTGAGGTTAATGTTGTTTAACTATAGGGAGATGGGAATTATTCCGAAGGTTGAGCCGATGTAAAGTGTGATGCCCTCGCTTGTGCATAAGTAATGGCTTGTATGATGGGGTTGTGTGCCTTCGCACGTTCGGTTATGCGCACGAAGGCGTTACGTGCTGGGTCTGGTGTGTTATGTTGGTCTGGTGCGCGTGCAGTCGGTCTTTTTGCGGACAGTTTTGGTGTAGTCGTTTTCGCACGTGCTGGGCTTCGTCCAGCCGCACCCGTAGGTGATTGTTTGCACGGGTAGTTCTCGTGGAAGGCCTCGATTTTTCGTATTTGTAGTGCTGATCCGGCGGCGCCCTTGAGCGACTTCGGCTGCGGATAGCCTTCGCGGAGGACTTCGATTTTTCGCACTTGTTGAGCTAATCTGGCTGCACCCTTAGGCGACTTCTGCGCGGATAGTCTTCGTGGTAGACTTCGATGTTTCGCACTTGTTGTGCTAATCCGGCTGCACCTTTAGACGACTTCTGCGCGGATATTCTTCGTGGAAGACTTCGATGTTTCGCACTTGTTGTGCTAATCCGGCTGCACCCTTAGGCGACTTCTGCGCGGATAGTCTTCGTGGAAGACTTCGATTTTTTCGCACTTGTTGTGCTAATCCGGCTGCACCCTTAGGCGACTTCTGCGCGGATAGTCTTCGTGGAAGACTTCGATTTTTCGCACTTGTTGTGCTAATCTGGCTGCACCCTTAGGCGACTTCTGTGCGGGTAGTCTTCGTGGAAGACTTCAATTTTTCTCACTTGTGCTAATCCGGCTGCACCCTTAGGCGACTTCTGCGCGGAGTTGTCGCACGCGAGGGCGGCTGCCGCTGGTCCTCGCGGTGACTTTGTATTGGTCGAATGTTGAAGACCGTCGGTGCGGTCTTTTTTCGACGTAGATTTTGCGGGGGATTTTTCTCTTGTATATTACATGACTCCGCCTCGTTAAAAACCTCACCCCCGGGAGGAAAAGAGTGCGGGCCAGAACAAAATTGTTTTTTGCAAATTACAAGGGCGAGCTGGCCCTGATGAGTCAAACAAAAAACTTGCGAAGGTTATTGTTGGGGGCCTTCAGCATCCGAAGGTCCTCAAAAACAGGATTTAACAGTGTTTCTGGAGTATAATGTGTGAACAGGTATCTTCGGACTCGAGTCGATATCACAGTAGGAGAAGTCCAAGTAATACGAAGGTTGATACAACGCCGAAGATGTGAGCGGGAAAGCTTCGGTGTGATAGCGGAAAAAGAAACCGACTTAAAGATGAAAAGGCTATTCGGACCTCGGTGGATTACTGTAGAATTACTACCAAGTGTAAAGGGCATGAATGTAATTTTGTATGGGCTGTGTCCCGTGCCTATAAATAGGTGAACAGTACCCCCGTACTGTTCACGCGAACTGGACATTTGCTTTTGGCGTCACGCTTGTACTTTTGCTGTCCTTCAAGCCGAAGGTACATTTGTAATCTGCAATCATTTCTATTTTTCTATATCAATAAAATAGAAATGATCTAATAATAATGTTTATGTTAAATTTCATATTCCGTATGAATTCTTCATCATTATCTCTTGTGTTTACGAAGGTATGCTTGCCAGGACCTTCGTCCGAAATTCATTATATCCCGAAGGGAAATAATGTTTCAGAGGACGAAGGACTTTATCATTTAACACCTTCTATGTTGCCTTGTTCTTAATCCAAAGCATTTGAGAACAAGTCCCCAACATTGGCGCCCACCTCCGGTGAACCCACTTCCACTCTTTGAGTTTTTGAATACCTTCGGCAACCATAAACCTTCGTTATGGCGCCGAAGAAAGCTTCAGCAACAGGGGCTGCAGCTCTGCAACCGCTGGACCCTAATCAGGAGACTCTCTCTCTTCGGGAGGCCCGAGGCCAGAAGAGGAAGGTTGCCAGCCCGACGCCTCAAGAGGATGAGCTAGACCAAGAAATCAGAGATATGGAGATGCTTCATCAACAGGTACAAAAGAAGAAGGAAAAGATGGCTAGGCTAGCTGAACTACAAAGGCAAATAGACGAAGCCTCCGAAGAAGTTCGTCATCTTACTCAAGATGAGCAGAACCGAAGGCCTCAACAAAAAGACCTTCATCAGGAGGGTTTCTCCAACGAAGATGACTGGTATGACAATTTCCACCATGGAAATTTTGTTTTTTGATGATGCTTCTCCTCTGTGCGCTGAGCTGCAGGCTACACCTTGGCCTCCATCCTACAAGCCGCCCCAGCTTCCCATATTCGATGGCCATTCAGACCCGAAGCAGTTTTTGATGAGCTACGAAGCAACAGTATCTTCGTATGGTGGCAATGCTGCAGTCATGGCAAAGTCTTTTGTTATGGCTGTCAGGAGTGTTGCTCAAACCTGGTATTCCTCCCTTCGACCAGGAACGATCACTTCATGGCAAAAACTGAAGGACATGTTGTTAACCAGCTTCCAAGGGTTTCAGACGAAGCCGGTCACTGCTCAGGCCCTGTTCCAGTGCACTCAGGATCACGAAGAATACCTTCAGGCGTATGTCAGAAGGTTCTTGCGTTTGAGGGCGCAGGCACCAACGGTGCCCAACGAAATTGTCATTGAGGCCATGATCAAGGGACTTCGGCCTGGACCTTTAGCTCAGTACTTTGCCAGGAAGCCTCCTCAAACTTTGGAGAAGCTGCTTCAGAAGATGGACGAGTATATTCGTGCCGACAATGATTTTCGCCAAAGAAGGGAGGAGGCTTTCAGATTTTCTGAAATGACCAGGGGCTTCGGAGGAAGATTCTATACAAGGCACATCAGGTCAATTCACAACTCTACTCAAAATGATGATAAGGGGAGTCAGCAGCACAGGCCACAGTGCTCTTCACAGGCTTCGGGGCAACAGCAAAGCTTCTTCAGGCCATCAGCTCCAAGAGGCAGGCGCCAGGGGCTTCGGCGGAAGATTTGGAGATCAACCAAGGAGAATATTTTGCTTGTTCTGTGGTGAAAACAAGGGCCATACCACCAGGATGTGCCATGTTACCATCCAGAAGCAAAAGGAGATAGCCGAAGCTGCAGCACAACAAGCTCAGCCGAAGCAGGTCATGCATACTGCTTCGTACCATTCGCCTTACATCCCAGAATACGTAGGCAATCACCCTGCAGTTTCTGTTGCTTCGGCGAGTCAACCCCAAGCTTCCTGGCAACAGCCTCCGCCTCCACCACCGCTGCAACAAGGTCAACAGCCAGAAGGGGGCCAATATGCTCCACATCAAAGGGACTTCAGAGAACAATCCAAAGCTCGCACAGTCAATAGCACTATGCCAGAGTCGAAGCACATCTATTGACAAATATCCTACCTTGACAGCAATCTTTTCCATTCAGTTTTATTTTCCGTGTAATAAAGGACACTTTTTAAATTTCAAGTGATAGTTTTGTTGTTTGCCACAAGGAAAACATATCTTCTACACAGGCTTAAATTGTCAGAGCTTGAAAATTTGCAATAGCAAGGAGGACCTTTCGGATTATCAAAAATCCTTCGAAGCAACAAAAAGTCGTTCTAAGGAACGCAGAGTAAGTTTGCTGAAGTCACAAAAAGCCGTTCCAAAGGGAGCGCAGTGTAAGTTTTCTGCTCCAAAGTCGTTCCAAAGGGAATGCAGAGCATACAGCGAAAAGTCAACGCTGATACCGCCGAAAGTAAAAGGCGAAGAAGCTCCAAAGTCGTTCCTAAGGGAATGCAGAGCTTACAGTGAAAAGTCAACGCTGATACCGCCGAAAGTAAAAGGCGAAGAAGCTCCAAAGTCGTTCCTAAGGGAATGCAGAGCTTACAGCGAAAAGTCAACGCTGATACCGCCGAAAGTAAAAGGCGAAGAAGCTCCAAAGTCGTTCATAAGGGAATGCAGAGCTTACAGCGAAAAATAAACGCTGATACCGCTGAAGTTAAAGGCGAAGAAGCTCCTAAGGGAGGCTTACAGCGAAAAGTCAGCGCTGATATAAAAAGATTGTGTTTTATTGCGGGGATGTGTGTGTATCTTCGGGACAAATATCATTCTGCATAACATAACATCATCACATCATTTCGCATAGCATAAGCATCATACATCATGTTGCATATGGCACAAGAAGGGGACACAATATTGATCTTCGGAAGAATGCTTTGAAAAAGTGAAAATCGTGCTAAGTCACAAGGAGATACAATATTGATCTTCGGAGTATAGCTTCGGAGAATGTTTTTCACGAAGCTTGGATATTCTTCATCAGAGCACTATGGACAGTGTTGTGATGCATAAAAGTTTTTTTCTTCACGAAGCATGAAAAGAAGGGAAGGTGTTTTTTCGCCGAAGGCTCAAAAACGGTATGTATGTAAAGTTTCATGCATCGTAAAGAATTGAACCATAAAAAGCAAATATATTACATTCAGGGTTACAAGATACCACACATATTACATTTCAAATGTTTTCACAGTAGCACCTAGTCTTCCCTAAGTACTACTTCTGCAGCTTCGTTCAGGAGTTGATTGACAACTTGATCCATGATAACTTCGGCCATCTTTTTAATTTCATCGTCATCTTTCAGGGGAGGACCCGGAGACGCTTTAGTAGGATCTGAGGGAGGACAGGTTACAGCTACATTGCTATTACAAATTGCGAATGAAGTTTAAAATTAAAAATTACAACACAATAAAAACCACTAGTTAATACCTATTTGCCCTTCGGGCTCCACGCTCTTCTCAGCAGCCTCTGCTACTTTTCTAGCATCGTGGATCCCCTTTTCGCTTTTTTTGGATAATTTCTCGGGCCATTTCTCGGCCACCATTGTTCCAGACATCGGTAAAAAATTTTCCTCCAACCATGCTAGCTTCGGCTGAAGGATCCTTTGTATCTTCGAAGGGCAAGGTAGCTTCGGATTGCGCTAAAATCTTTACATGCTCACAGCCCTTTTTCTCCAAAATGGTGGCAATTCCCCTGGCACCCGAAAAAGCACATATATCCCCGCGGCTATTTAAAATTTCTTCGAAGGCCTCAGCTTCGTGGCTAATCCATTCAATGGGGCCTTCGGGGTTGCCTCTCGTAAAGTTTTCCTCACTCGAAAATGCGCCAACGCTGGCGAAGCTAGTTTTCATTTTCTTAACACATTCAATAGATTTGTTATAGCATCTCTTCTTGGACGCACGAAGCTCTTCAACAGTTCCTTCTAAATGATTTGCCCATTGGTCGCTAAGTTCTCGCTTTGTTTCTTCAAGTATGCGTTCTTCTCTAGCTCTGGCTAGTTGTTTTCGAAGATCATCAATTTCACGTTTCTGAGCTTCAGCTTGACCTTTAAAAGTAGCTTCGTCTTCTTTTATTCTGCTTATCAATGAATGCAATATTTTGTCTTTTTCGAGACCTTCCTTCCATAGTTCAATTACTTCGGAACGAAGATTGCTCAGGGCCATCACACATCCTTCATCTTCGGCATCTTTTTGGGCCCTGAGGGCATTGCTAAGTATAAGGCCCTGCAAAGAAGAATGTGTGTGTGTGTTAATAAATCTAAGCAAATGAAAATTTTTTGTTTTCAAGAAACAATGCGAAGGTCTCAAATTTTGTACCTTTAAACTATTATACGCCAAGCTGTCGGCCAACTCGTCTTTCGACAGCACCGAGAGTCCGTCTTCTAGTGTTGGGAATCCGAAGCTCTTGCTCATCTCCCGGCAGACAGAAATCTCCTTGCTGTCAGGGAGACAGTACAAGAAGTCTTCTTCTCCGCTGCCGTTGAATATCAACGCCCCCTTTGGATATTTTAGTTTTTTGGGCGTAAAACTGGGCCTCTTGCTTTTCTTTTTCAGACAACTTTTTCCCCGAAGCATGTCGAACAATATAATCAGGGACTTTGGGGGATGCTTCGGGGGCAGCAGCACTGATTTCTTCAACAAGAATTGGCTCTGTCACTTTTTCTTCCTCGGTTTTCCAGGGATTTTACCTTCGTGGGCTCCGAAGGCCCAGCTTCTTGCTCTGGAGCTTTAGTATCAAAAATCTCAGTTTTCGCTTCGGAGGTTTCAACAGTCTTCCTCGGAGTTGTGCTTGAGGACTTAATTGTTTCTAGAACATCTAGCACATTGACCATTTCTTTTTCTTTTCGGAGTCACTGCGGGCCCCTTTTGGATTTTTGTTGTGTTAACATTTGCTGAAGGACTTAAAACTTCTAATATTTTTGATCCCTCAGCTGATCCTTTTGTTTCTTCCATTTTTTCTGTTGATGGCGCTTCGACCATCTCTTTGGTTTCTGATAACAAAATCTTTGGTTCTTCCAATTCTGTTCTTGTTGGCGCTTCGGCTATTTCTGCGATTACTGGCAGCAAGGTTGGCTCTTCAGCCTCGGTGGCTGAAGAAGTCTCTCTGGTGAATTCAGGCACCGAGGCTGGTTCAATATAGCGTGGCCGATGTGTGAGGACCTTTATCCTTTTTCTTTTCGGTGCTGGCTCACTAGGAGCAGCTGCAGCTTCTTCTTTCGCAGAGGTCGCGCCTTTTCTTTTCTGCCCTCGAATGGGATAACGATAGTCAGGGTAGACGAACCCGATTGCGTCAAACACTCGGTTCAGTCTTTTCTTTTTTCGGCCTCTGAAGGCTGCTGACAATGCAGTATCTTCGACCTTCGAGTAAGCCCCAAATAGATCATCACTTAAATTTTCAATGCTTTTCAGCTAGTCATCATCTGGCTCAACGAATTTATCTTCGAATTTGAAAGTATACTTCAATCTGATAAGTCCACCTTCGTCAGCCTCTTTTATGGTCTCTTGCGGCATTTCCCATTTTTCCGCGAGCGGCCATACTCTGAAGGCAATATGCTCTTGGACCAAATCTCTCATTCCAATAAAAGAACAAATAACTCCGAAGGCTCTCTGGCATTCTTCGGCAGCTTCATTCATCTCAACCTTCGGCTTTCGTAGGCCGAAGCTTTGCCAAATAGGGCGCATAATTATACCTTTAATATCTTCCCGTGCTTTCAGGTCATTTTTCACATAGAAACCATTCTGTCATCCAGTCGCCGGGCCATCTCTTCCGGAAATGTTGGCACGGGACAGCTTGACCTAGACCGAGAAACGAAACTGTAGTAGCCAAAATTATTGTGATACTGTTCCTTACCCCAGGGTTTTGTCTCGTATGATAACTCGTGTATGTTGCAGAAACTTTTCGCATCAGGTTCCAGACCTTGGCTTCTCACGGCCCACACGAAGATATTCAGCCTTATAATTGCTTCGGGGGTAAGTTGATGAAGATAGATTTCAAACATTTTCAGCACTTCTACGACAAAGCTGCTCAGGGGAAATCGTAGTCCAGCTTTCAAAAAGCTTCGGAACACTACGACTTCATTTTCCTCAGGGGTCGGGCAAGTTTTCTCTCCTTCGTCAACCCTCACAATGGATGAATCCCGGAAGTATCTTCCCCTCATGTTGACAAGATGATTTTCTTTGATACCTGATTTGCCAAAAACTGAATGGCTTGGTCGCCAGGGGCGATCTTCGGAGTCTTCACCACCTCTATCCACGTCATAACTGTCGCTGTCATCAGTATCTTCAGACAAACCTTCTAAAATCTCTTTGGTGATTTTTTCTGTGTTGGTCTTCGACATTGCTATAAGAAACCCCAGGTTCTTCTCTTCAGAAAGACTCAGCTTCATCTCGGGAGCAGCCTTCTTATCTTCAGACATCTTCGGAACCACTAAAAAACTGTTTTCAACGCCGAAGATTAAAAACTTAAAAAGCTAAGCAAATCTTGGTGCGCAAGAGCTAAAAATTGAGTGAGCGGGAGCAGATGGCAAGAGAGCGTACCAAATGAGTTTGCAGTATGATCTTATTTATACGCCCAGTGCGTTGAAAATTGAAAGACCCCGCTTGTCAGTGAATGTTGCTATTCTAGCAAAGGGAAGGTGTTTTTCGGACCTTCGGCTTAAAGCCTTCGTCCATGTCGCAATCTAAATTTATTATTTTAACAAATTAATATTGCGAGGGGCTACTGTTGGGGGCCTTTGGCATCCGAAGGTCCTCAAAAACAGGATTTAACAGTGTTTCTGGAGTATAATGTGTGAACAGGTATCTTCGGACTCGAGTCGATATCACAGTAGGAGAAGTCCAAGTAATACGAAGGTTGATACAACGCCGAAGATGTGAGCGGGAAAGCTTCGGTGTGATAGCGGAAAAAGAAACCGACTTAAAGATGAAAAGGCTATTCGGACCTCGGTGGATTACTATAGAATTACTACCAAGTGTAAAGGGCATGAATGTAATTTTGTATGGGCTGTGTCCCGTGCCTATAAATAGGTGAACAGTACCCCCGTACTGTTCACGCGAACTGGACATTTGCTTTTGGCGTCACGCTTGTACTTTTGCTGTCCTTCAAGCCGAAGGTACATTTGTAATCTGCAATCATTTCTATTTTTCTATATCAATAAAATAGAAATGATCTAATAATAATGTTTATGTTAAATTTCATATTCCGTATGAATTCTTCATCATTATCTCTTGTGTTTACGAAGGTATGCTTGCCAGGACCTTCGTCCAAAATTCATTATATCCCGAAGGGAAATAATGTTTCAGAGGACGAAGGACTTTATCATTTAACACCTTCTATGTTGCCTTGTTCTTAATCCGAAGCATTTGAGAACAAGTCCCCAACAGTTATCAATGTTCCAGGAATGCTCTAAGTCTTCGTTGTTTGGCGTTGCGAGCCTGTATGCGCTGGGGGAGGCCTTCGACTTGACAATGTAAGGGCCTTCCCACATGGGCTCGAGCTTGCCTTTGGACTCCGTTCGAGCTGTCCGAACGAGTATGAGGTCCCCTTCGCTGAACTCCCTTGGGATGACTGCCTGGTCGCGCCAAGCTTTTGTCTGGGCTTGGTATTTGTCCAGAGCCTGTAGGGCGAAGACGCGGTCTCCGTCGATGAGGTCCTTCGAAGTTGGCTCGTCTACATCTTGGACGGCCGACGTGGCTGTCCGAGGCGACCCATGCTTTATTTCTTGCGGAGTAATGGCCTCCGATCCGTATAATAGGCGGAAGGGGGTAAACCCAGTCGCCCTGCACTTAGTTGTATTCAGTGCCCAGACCACTTCAGGTAACAGGTCGGGCCACTTGCCTTTTTTGTCGTCGAGGAGCATTTTCTTGACAGCTGTGAAAATTTTGCCGTTGGCGCGCTCCACGACTCCGTTGGACTGGGGGTGGTACACGGAGGCGAAGGCAAGCTTGGTGCCGATGGAGAAGCAGAAGTCTTTGAAATCTTGGTTGTCGAACTGCTTGCCGTTGTCGACCGTGAGTTCGGATGGTACTCCGAAGCGGCAAACAATATTTTGCCAGAAGAATTTCTGGGCCGTCTTTGATGTGATGGTGGATACTGCCCTCGCCTCAATCCACTTGGTGAAGTATTCAACGGCTACAAAGGTGAACTTGAGGTTCCCCTGAGCCGTGGGCAGGGGCCCGACAATGTCTAGGCCCCAGCGCTGAAGGGGCCACGTGTGGGCGATCAGCTTCGTGAACTGCGAGGGGCGTCCCGAGCGTGGGGAAAATTTCTGACAGGCCTCGCAGGATCTGACAACCCGATTTGCGGCGCAAATAATGGCGGGCCAGTAGAAACCTTGGCATATTACCTTTGCCGCTAGGGCCCTAGGGCCTGCGTGGGAGCCGCAGGTCCCCCTGTGGACTTCGCGCAGGATTTGAACGCCTTCGGTCTCTGTGACGCACTTAAGCATCGGCTGACTGACCCCCTTTTTGTAAAGTTGGCCCTCGATCAATGCGAAGTCCCGGCTTCGGTGGTGGAGGCGCTTGGCCTCGTTGCTGTCGACTGGGTGATAGTACCCCTGCAGGTACAGGGTTATTGGCGCCCGCCAGTCTTCGGTCATGATAAGGTTGATCATGCGGTGGCCCTCGCTGTCGTTGGTTATTTGGAGCCCTTCAGGGCTGCGGACGGCTGGCGTGCCGATGACGTGATAGAAACACGTCGGAGGGTAGGGCTTCACCCCTGGCGGCTGCCTTGGCCAATGCGTCAGCTTCTTCATTCATGGCCCGGTCCACATGCTGCAATGTGAATCCTTGAATTGTTTCTCGAGACTTCGGATGGCCGCGAGGTACTGCATAAGTGCGGGGTCCTTTGCTGCATAGTCTTTCTCAACTTGGCCGGCGACTACCTTGGAGTCTGTTCGGACTATACAGGTGGTGACGCCGAGGGCTCTTAATTTGCGGAGGCCGAGGATGACAGCTTCGTATTCTGCTATGTTGTTTGTGCATCTGTCAGATTCCAGAGCGAAGCTTAAGCGTGCCGCGTATCTGTGCCTGACCCCGGCGGGTGAGGTGATGACTGCAGCAGCGCCTGCCCCCGCATGGCACCAAGCGCCGTCGCAGTGGATTGTCCAAACCTTCTCTGCGGACGGATCCGGCTGTGTTATTGGCCCGGTCCAGTCGACGACGAAGTCAGCTAGAACTTGTGACTTGATCGCTGTCCTGGGCTCGAAAGTGATGTGGTAGCCGGAGAGTTTGGCCGCCCATTTGGCGATCCGTACCGATGCCTCCGGGTTTCTGAATAATTCGCCGAGTCCCCTATCTGAGGTGACGCGGACCTTGAATGCTTTAAAGTAGTGGCGCAATTTGCGCGAAGACATAACAACTACATATGCAATCTTTTCGAGCTCCGTCATGTTACATTTTGACGGTGTGAGCACTTCGGAGACATAATATACTGGGCACTGCCTGATCACGCCCTCTACTGTCTGCTCCTGAACCAGTGCCGCACTGACCGCGTGCGGCAAAGCCGCAACGTAAAGCAACAGTGGTAGCGAAGAGTCGGGGCTCGTAAGAACGGCCAACTCCATCAGGTACTATTTTAGTGAGGCGAAGGCCGCCGCCTGCTCTGGTCCCCAAGCGAAGTCTTTTGCGCCGCGGAGTGTTTTGAGGAAGGGAAGACTTCGCTCAGCAGATTTGGAAATGAACCTGTTGAGGGCGGCCAATCTGCCCGTCAGACGCTGGACCTCTCTGGCTGACTGCGGGGGCGTCATGTTGATAATGGGCCTGGATTTTGGTTGGGTTGGCCTTGATGCCACGGTGTGATACCAGATAACCCAATATTTTTCCCCTGGCGAACACCGAAGACGCAATTATCGGGGTTCAGGCGAAGTCGTGCGTCTCGCATGTTCGCGAATGTCTCAGCGAGGTCTGCGAGATGGTCCTCTTTATTCCTGCTGGCGACGACGATGTCATCCACGTATGTGAATACATTTCTGCCGACTTGCCCTTCGAGCACTGTTTTAGTGAGCCGGGAGAAGGTGGACCCGGCGTTCTTGAGTCCCTCTGGCATTCTGATAAAGCAATATGTGTCGAAGGGTGTTATGAAGCTGGTGCTGGCCTTGTCCTCCTCCTTCATGTATATTTGATGATAACCGGAGAAGCAGTCGAGGAGTGACATGACCTCGCACCCGGCCGTGCTATCAACTATTTTGTCGATCCGGGGCAATGGGAAGTTGTCCTTTGGGCAGGCCTTGTTGAGGCTGGTGAAGTCTATGCACATTCGCCACTTGCCGCTTTTTTTCTGCACCATTACCACGTTGGAGAGCCACGTGGGGTAAGCCACTAGCTCGATAAATTTGGCTTCCAGGAGGCGGTGTACCTCTGCCTTGGCGGCCTCTGTCTTCTCATCGGACATTTTGCAAAGCCGTTGTTTTTTTGGTCTCACCGAGGGGTCGATTCCCAAGCTATGTTCAATTATGGATCGGCTGACCCCGACCAGGTCGAGGGCTGACCAAGCGAAGACGTCCTTGTTCTTGGACAAGCAGCACAAGAGTTTTTCCTCATCATGCGAAGTGAGGTCTTTGCTGATCGTGACTGTTTGCTTGGGCGTGGCCTAGTCGAGGGGAACAGTCTTGGTCCCGTCGTTGCTTTGCAGCTGCGCCTTGTGTTGTTTTTTCAGTTGGGCTGGCGGGCGCTGGGACCTCGCGCTGGGCCGTGAGGCAGTGGACATTTCCTTGCCCGGGGACGAAGTCCCGCTCTATATTGCGCGCAGTCTGCTGATTGCCATAGACCGAGATGGCGCCTAGCAGACCTGGTATCTTCATGCATAGGTACAATCCGTGAATGGCTGCCTCAAACTTGTTGATGGAGCCCCGGCCCATGATGGCGTTGTACGGGTACACCATGTCGACGATGTCAAAGGTTATTTGCTCACTTTGGGCATTGGGCGCTACACCGAAGGAGAGAGGCAAGTCTATTTTGCCGATAGGAAAAGTGCCCTTGCCGCCGAAGCCGTACAACGGATTGTCCGAAGGCTTGAGCAAGCTGTGGCTTATGCCCATGCGGTCGAAGGCATGGAGGAAAATGATGTCCGCCTGACTGCCATTATCAACGAGGACTTTGTGTAGGTCCCAGCCTGCCACGCTGCAGTTGATGACCATGGCGTCGACATGGGGGGCGCTGTGCAGGTCGACGTCTCGGGCGTCGAAAGTTAGCGGTACATGGGACCACTTCGTCTGTACGACTGGACCGGTGATGGCGACGTGGTTGATGCTGCGGTAGTGGTCCCGCTTCTGTCGCTTGGTGTCGAAGTCGACACTGGACCCCCCAGTGATCATATGAATGACTCCGCGATACGGCTGATCGACGAAGTCTTCTTGCTTGGGGGCGTGGGGGTGGGGGATGTTTTTGTTGTTGCTGGTGTGGAGGTGGGGGTGGGGGAGGTACGATTTGTACTTCCTGATGGTGTTGGTAAGCGTGGTGCGGTGGATGCGGGGCAGGGGCGTGGATGTATGGTGGGGGGTGTTGCTGATAAGTGTGCGCGACGACTCTTGGGTAGTCGGCCGGTTGCGCCCGTGCCATCCTGTCTCTGGTGGCCTTCGTCTCTGGGCAGTCTTTGGTTTGGTGGGCGCAGTCTTCGCCGTGGAAGAGACAGTAGAATCGGCGCGGCGGCTGCGCGCGTCCCCGGCCCCTACCGCGAGTTCCACTTCCGCGGCCCAGGGGGGGATTTTCCTGGCGGCGAGGGGCATCACCAGCGGGGTGCTGGTTGGCAATGTTGTGCACCTGCTGCTGATTACGGCCGTCTCGACCGGAGTCTGGCTGCGGAGTCCTTGTCCACGTGCGGCTGGACTGTGGAGCATCTTTGGGTTTCCTCTGAGACTCAACCTTGCGCTGGTGGAGCTCTTCGGATTTGGCATATTTTTCAAATAGCTGATATAATTCCTGGAGGTTCTTGGGCGGGTCCCTGATGCAGTGGCTATAGAGGACGCCGGCCGCGAAGACCACTGATGGCATAGTGGATGGCGATCTGGTCATCGACTGAGGGCAGCTGTGATTTGAGTGTTAGAAATTTGCAGTAATACTCCCGCAGAGTCTCCTTTTCTAGCTGCTTGCAGAGTGAGAGTTCGGCCAAGGCGTCGGTGTCTGGGCGGTACCCCTGGAAGTTGAGCAGGAATTTGTCCCTTAGGCTTCTCCAGGAGTCAATGGACAGCGGGGGCAACCTAGTGAACCAGGTGAGAGCTGGGCCTTCGAGGGCGATGATGAAAGACTTGGCCATTGTGGCGTCGTCCCCTCCGTAAGATGCAACGGTGACCTGATAACTCATGATGTATTATGCTGGGTCCATGCTGCCGTTGTACTTGGGATAGGTCCCTACCCGGAAGTTGGCAGGCCAGGGTGTCACTTGCAGATGTGGCGCCAGGGGACTTCGCTCGTCGAGGTAGTTGACCCCTTGAAATGGCGCGGCGTGAGGGAAGGCGTAGTCGCGCTGGGGGAAGTGCGGGTCTTCCACTTGCGCGCGCTGTTGCAGGGGTGGCCCGTGCTGCAGGCCGAGGTGGCCTTCGCGTATGTCTTCCACTTGTGCGCGCTGTTTGCAGGGGTGGCCCGTGCTGCAGGCCGAGGTGGCCTTCGCGCTGCATGAGCGCGATCTCCCGCTCGAGGTCCTGGGCCTTCTGCTCTTTGTCGCGTATCATTTGCCACACCTTGGCTAGTGCAGACACGTGCTGGCGCTTGGCCTCCAGTATCCCTTTTTGCCTCTAGAGATTGCGGTTCTTGAGGCGCAGGGCGCGCAGCTGTAGCTGTTCTTCCGCTGAAACGCCGAGGACTTCACCATCCTCGGTGAGGTCCGCACCCTCCGGTGGGGCGAAGCCTGGGGGAGGTTGCTGTTGTCCTTCAAGGCCGCAGGTGCGGAGAGCGTCATCTTCGCAGGTGCGGGGAACATCGTCTTCAGCAGCCTCTTGGTGGGTGGAGTGGGTGAGTGCGAGGGCCTTGCCCTTTTTTGCGGCCAGCAGTGCTGCCTTCGCAGCCTCGTCAGCCTTCGAGCTAGCTTTCTTGGGTGCCATCGCGGGTGGTTTTTCGTAGCACGAACGGTGGGCGCCAAATGTTGGAACTTGCTTACTGGCACAAGTTGATCCAACGGGTGGGGGTGTAAAAGCGCAAACAGGGTTTCAGCACGTGATGGCAAAAGCTCTGTTCATCTAGCCTCTCAAGGGCACTGTGCGGGGGTATTTATAGGTACCTGAGTGCCCAGCGTCTTGTGTTAAGGACGCATGTGCCCTTAGACACCTAGGTTATCCCCAGAATATTCCCATAAAGCGGGGTTACAGACTGTAATTACAGGGATGCCTTTACAAATTAGGCCCGTAACACGCAGCGGCCACGCAGGGCCCGTTACAATGGGCCGGATCACACGTGGGCCCCCATGCTGGACAAGGCCGCACGGTGGGATGACCTCGTCACAGGTCTTCGTTCGATGTCGTATGGGGCGAAGGGTGTCCCCTGCCTGTTTTGTCTCCGTTGGACCGACGACTACGGCGAAGGCCTCGAGCGAAGGGTGGCGTCTTCGCCTTCGCCCCAACAGGCTCCATGGGCAGAACGGCAACACATCAGATGGTGTGAAGGCCGCGGCCATGCCAGTAGTCTCCCCCAGCATGACGGACGCCTCAGCAGAGGGGTCAACCTGAGGGGCTTGCCCCACGACAACCCGTGCCGCCTGAGCCCCCCGCTTTGGGGCATCTTGTGGGGAGGCCAGTCGACCGGCGAGGCCCGATGCGGCACTGACTGCAGAGGCCGACACCGTCTTGAGGACCTTCCGGGGAGCTAGACCGGTCGAGCCATGCCTCCGTTTGCTGGGAGGAAAGGGAAAGGCAGGATCAGGACACACGAAGAAAGAGCCGGGACGGAGGTATCCTCAGATACTTACCCACTCCGGACCACGGCCAATCGTGCTTGCGGGGAGGCCCCTTATTGGGCCTCGTCCCCCGCCGGCGCCGCCAAGGTCTGCCCCGCTGCCGGCTTTGGCACCATCCCCGCCTCGGGCACCCGGGGCGCCGAAGGGACGGTTTGCCCAGGCGCAGTCACGACGACCTGAGGACCAACCTCCTAGGCGGCCGGCACAGGCAACAGCTCTTGGGGCACAGGCGGGTCAGCCTGACTCCCCGGGGTTACCTCAACTACCTCAGCCAAGGGGTCAAGTACCCCCTCGGCCTGCCCCTGTTCTTTAGACTGGGACCCTGATGTCCCGGCCCCGGATACCGACGACGCCAGCCCACTCGGGGGCTGGCTCGATGACCCCTGGCCCAACCACAGATCTGGGCTAAGGCCAAGGCGGGCCGCCATGTCGTCGTCTTCGTCATCATCGTCGTCGTCATCGTCGTTAGGCGTCTCCGGCGACGGCTCCCTCGGGAGCCCGTCCCTCTCCTGCTTCCGACGACGCCTCTCCAAGGCGTCCCGAGCCCGCATCCGCTCGCGGGCCTGAGTCTTTTTCACGTCCTTCTCCTCCTTCTTCTTCTCTGCAGAGACCCTTCGCGCGGCTCGGTCCATCGCGTCCTCCGGGACCGGTGGCAGAGAAGGCTTGTGGAACCCCAACTCCTGGAGACGGACGGAAGTCTCGACTGTGAGAAACCAAGGGCAATCTGACACAAGAAGGAAGAAGGAGCGGACACTCACCAGAGACATGCACCTGCGCTAGGGGCGCATCGAGGGCTGGGTATGGGCACCGGCATCCAGCCTCCCTACCGTGCCGGCTACCCGCCTGTGGAGGTCATCGGTGGGGAGGGGGACCGAGGACAACTGCGGACCCTCCAAGTCGACCCCCGGCGCCATCTCCGAAAGCAGCAGCCGCCGCTCCGTCAAGGGGAGCACCCTCCGGAGATGGATGGCGGCAACCACCCCCGCGGCGGTGAGCCCTCTGTCTCGCAGCTCCTGCAAAGCCTCCAGAAGGGGCTAGAGATTCTTCTATCTCTCGTGCGTGGCCCCATAGCGCCAGTTACTGCCGGCGGAGGTCACCACTCGTTGAGAAAACGATGGGAGCCTCCCATCGTCGTTCCGGAGGTAAAACCACCGGCGCTGCCACCCCTTGTTCGAAGACACAAGGATGGCGGGGATGTACTGTTGCGCACGCGCCTGCCTCCACTGGAGGATGCAGCCACCGGCCCGCACCGCCATGCAGACTCTCTTTTCCCCCGTCGTCAAGGCAAAAGGCTCCACGGAGAAGAGATGGGTCCACAGATCCCAGTGGGGGTCAATCCCCAAAAATCCTTCGCAAACCGCTGTGAAGATGGCTGCTTGCGCGATAGAGTTGTGGTTGAGATTGTGCAGCTCCACCCCGTAGAAGTGCAGAATTGCCCGCATAAAACGGCTTGCCGGCACTCCGAACCCCCGCTCGTGGAAAGAGACGAAACTCAGCACATACCCCGGCGGCGGGGACGGGGCGGCTCCGCTCGGAGGGACCATCCACTCCGGCTGCGGGTCACCGGAGAGGGGACGAAGCAAGCCGTCGGCAACAAGGGCCTCCAGGTCGTCCGCCGTGACAGTGGAGATGGGCCACGGGTCGCGCGGCGGAACGACGGTTACCCGGTCGGCCATCACCAAGCGAAGGGGGGTGGCGGCGGAGCGGACAAGGTGCGCGGTTTTCTTTCTCTGGCTATTTCCCTCAGGTTGCAGAAACCAAAGCAGGAGGCGAGCAGCAGAGTAAAAAACCACCACCGTTCCCTCTTCCGAATATATAATGGCCCGGGCAAGACCCGTTCAACACTTCGCCCGAACCCGTCGCAAAATTCAAAACTCAAAGGCGAAACGCCCATTCCTCGAACGGCTCGCGCATGCACAACGGCTGCCCCGCGAACCACTCGTCCCATCGCATTAACTCCACGGCAGGGCAGGCGATACCTTTGGCAGGTGAAGCGGGCGACGCTTCACCTCCGCCATAATGACCGCGTCAAAAAAGGTGCGCCACGTCGTTCAATTTCGTATCCTTTTCCTCTTCCCCTTTCTCTCTCTTGCTAAAGGGACCGGGAAAGGGGACACTCCGAAAGGGATCCTTCTCCGCGAAGGAAGCGGGCCCTGAGCCCTCCTACTGATCAGAGGTTCGAAGGTAGCCCCTCGGAAGGGTTTCGACAGCCGCCTCAGAGCATTCGGGCTCCGCGCCCACTACTAGTCAGAGGTTCGAAGGCTGGCCCCTCGGAAGGGTTCAACAGCCACCTCAGGCCACGCAGGCTCCGTGCCCATTACTGATCAGAGGTTCAAAGGCTGGCCCCTCAGAAGGGTTCAACAGCCGCCTCAGGCCACTCGGGCCCCGCGCCCACTACTGATCAGGGGTTCGTAGGCTGGCCCACCGAAGGGTTCGACAGCCGCCTCAGAACATGCAGAGCGAGGGATGACTCTGGGTACGTCCGATACATGGCCGAGGCTTGGGCTACGCTCCCGAGGTACCCTAGGACATTTCCGAGACCAGCAGGAGCGATTCTATAACGGAATCCCATCAGAGGGAGGCATCAAGCCCTCGGACCCTATCAAACGGGACCGGGTCCGGCAAATCACCTGCAGGTACTTTTGGAGCGCGCCTCTGGGCCACTAGCCGACCCTTATCGAACGGGGCACGGGCGTCCACTCGGATCACTCGTTAGCAACTCACTGGAGACACCATGTTCGGCGCCCTCCGAGGGCAACATGGCGCTTTCCCCCCTCCTCCTTGCGGAAAGGCGATGAAGGGGCGTATGAAAAAAGCCGAGTCAGTCCCTGACCGTCCTCTCGCCCTGCGCAGAGGCTCGGGGGCTGCTCTCGCGAACCCGGCTCCGGCCAAACTGTTGACAGCGTCAACATACCAGCCCGAGAACTCGGAACCTGACCATGCACCCGGACTATGATCAGATCGCATGAGGGAACAACCAGATTGGCCGAGGGCATCACGAAAGGCACTAAGACCTCGGAGGAGTCAAACCACTCCTCCGAGGCCTCGGGGGCTACACCCGGCGGGTGCGCTCGCGCGCACCCACCGGAACGAAGTGTGACCGAGAAAGGCCGGTCCCCTTGCAAAAAGTGCGACAAAGCCTCCAAGCGAGTACCAACACTCCCTTTGAGGCTCAGGGGCTACTGTCGGGGACCATAATTAGGGGTACCCCCAAGACTCCTAAACTCGGCTGGTAACCACCATCAGCACAAAGCTGCAAAGGCCTGATGGGCGCAATTCAGGTCTAGGCTCCGTCCACTCAAGGGACACGATCTCGCCTCGCCCGAGCCCAGCCTCGGGCAGGAACAGTAGACCATGGTAGATTCACGCCTCGCCCGAGGGCACCCTCAAGTAACGGGCGCACCTTCGACTCGCCTGAGGCCCAGCTCGGGCAGGCTTCGCAGTGAAGCAACCTTGGCCAGATCGCCACGCCAACCGACCGCATCACAGGAGCATTCAATGCAAGGATCGCTTGACACCTTATCCTGACGCGCGCTCCTCAGTCGACAAGGCCGAAGTGACTGCAGTCACTTCGCCCCTCCACTAACTGACCTGACAGGAAAATCCTGACGCGCGCTCCTCAATCGATAAGGCCGAAGTGACCGCAGTCACTTCGCCCCTCCACTGACTGACCTGACAGGAAAACAGCGCCGCCTGCACTGCTCTGACTGCTGTGCCACCCACCAGGGTGAGGCTGACAGCAACCAAGTCCAGCCTCGGGCGCCATAGGAAGCTCCGCCTCGCCCGACCCCAGGGCTCGGACTCAACCTCGACCCCGGAAGGTGGTTTCCGCCTCGCCCGACCCGAGGGCTCGGACTCAGTCTCGACCTCGGAGAAGCCTCCGCCTCGCCCGACCTTGGGCTCGGGCCGACCACGTCGCAGAGGGGTACATCATTACCCTACCACTAGCTAGCTCAGGCTACGGGGAACAAGACCGGCGTCCCATCTGGCTCGCCCCGGTTAAAACAAGTAATGATGACACCCCGCGTGCTCCATGATGACGACGGTTCTCAGCCCCCTACGAAAGCAAGGAGACGTCAGTAAGGTCCTGACAGCCCCGACAGCTGTGCTTCTACAAGGTTTAAGCGCTCCTCCGATGGCCACGACATCACATGAACAGGGCACCAACACATCTCCGACAGCCACGTCGGCATGTACATAGGACTCTGGCTCCTCTCTGCCGGACACGTTAGCACACTGCTACACCCCCCATTATACACCTAGGCCCTCTCCTTACGTCTATAAAAGGAAGGTCCAGGGCCCTCGTACGAAAAGGTGGCCGCGCAGGAGGACAGGCTGACGAGCAGGCTCTCTCTCTCCCTCGCGAACACTTGTAACCCCCTACTGCAAGCGCATCCACCCTGGGTGCAGGACAACACGAGCCATGGTTCCCCTTATTGCTTTTCCCCTTGTGTTCCGTCTCGCGCCGACCCATCTAGGCTGGGACACGCAGCGACAATTTACTCGTCGGTCCAGGGACCCCCCGGGGTCGAAACGTCGACAATTAGTGTTTGATTTTACAGGATCACCTATTCACCCCCCTCAAGGTGCTCTCAATTGGTATCAGAGCCGTACTCTTCATCTAAGGGACTAACCGCCCGAAGAGATGGATCCTAAGGGAAAGGGGATGGTGGTCAACGATAAGGAGAAGGAGTCCCTCTTCAACGAGCCAAGAGACGACAAGCCCACTGACTCAGGCTCGAGTCACAAGAAGAGGGACGGGAAGAAGAAGAGACGCGTCAAGAAGATCATCTACTACGACAGTGATGCATGATCTTCTTCACCAAGAGACGACGATGACTCTTCGCCGAAAAAGAAAACGGTTAATCAAAATTATTCTTTTGATTATTCCCGTATTCCGTATAATTCGAATGCACATTTACTTTCTATTCCTCTTGGAAAACCTCCACACTTTGATGGAGAGGATTACTCATTTTGGAGTCATAAAATGCGTAGTCATCTATTTTCTCTCCATCCTAGCATTTGGGAAATTGTGGAAAATGGGATGCAGTTCGATAGTACGGATAATCCTATGATTATTAATGAGCAAATTCATAAAAATGCCCAAGCTACTACTGTTTTGCTAGCATCTCTATGCAGGGATGAATATAACAAGGTGAGTGGCTTGGACAACGCCAAGCAAATCTGGGACACCCTCAAGATATCTCATGAGGGAAACAACGCCACCATGATTACCAAAATGGAGTTGGTGGAAGGCGAGCTGGGGAGATTTGCGATGATCAGGGGAGATGAGCCAACACAAACCTACAACAGGCTCAAGGCCCTGGTCAACAAGATTCGAAGCTATGGAAGCACAAGATGGACGGATCATGACATCGTCCGACTCATGTTCAGGTCATTTACTGTAATTGACCACCATCTTGTCAATCTTATTCGTGAAAACCCCAGGTACACAAAGATGACGCCCGAGGAGATCCTTGGAAAGTTTGTTAGCGGGCGCATGATGGTGAAGGAGGCACGATACGTGGATGATGCTCTAAATGGTCCACTACCCATCTATGAGCCACAGCCCGTTGCGCTCAAAGCAACAAGCAGCAGGGAGGCACTACCAAGCAAGGTGGCACACGTTGAGGCTGCCAGGCTAAATGAAGATGAGATGGCCCTCATCATCAAACGTTTCAAGACCGCACTCAAAGGACACAAAGAGTACCCCTCCAAGAACAAAACAAGGGGAAAGCGCTCCTACTTCAAATGCGGTAAGACTGGTCATTTCATAGCACAATGCCCCGATAACGATAATGACCAGGAACAAGAAAAGCACGGGAAGAAGGAGAAGAAGAAAAACTACAAGAAGACGAAGGGCGAGGCACATCTTGGAAAGGAGTGGGATTCTGACTGCTCCTCATCTGACTCCGACGATGAAGGATTGGCTGCCTCGGCTTTCGACAAGTCTTCGCTCTTCCTCATGGCTAAGGAGAAGAAGGTACGTATTCGAGATTCCCCTAAGTACTCTTCTTCTAGTGATGAGGAATCCTCCGATGATGAAGTAGATTACTCTAGTTTATTTAAAGGTTTAGATAAAGCCAAAGTAGAGAAAATAAATGAATTAATTGATGCTCTAAATGAAAAGGATAGATTGCTAGAGAAGCAACAAGATATTTTGTATGAAGAGCATGACAAATTTATTAGTTTTCAAAAATCTCTTGCTCCAGAAATTAAAAGAAATGAAATGCTATCCTCTGAGTTGTCTGCTTGCCATGAATCTGTTTCTAGTTTAAGGAGTTTAAATGATGAATTAAATGCTAAGCTAGAGGAAGTTAATAAATCTAGTTCATGTGTAGAGCATGTAAGTATTTGTAATAGATTTAAAGACTTTGATGTTGATACATGTAATGAACATCTTATTTCTATTACTAATTTGAATGATGAGGTGGCAAGTCTTAATGCTCAATTTAAGACTTGCAAAATTGATTTTGATAAATTAAAATTTGCTAGGGATGCCTATACTATTGGCAGACACCCTCAATTAAGGATGGACTTGGTTTTCAAAAGGAAACCAAGAACTTAACAAGCCAAAAGGCTCCCGTTCTCAACAAGGAGAAAGGGAAGGCCCCTATGGCTAGTAGTCCTCAAAGGAATCATGCTTTTATTTGTGATAGGAAAATTGCTAGTCGTTCCAATTATAATAAGAGTTATGTTCATACTACTTACAATGATTCACATGCTATGTTTGCCTCTAGCTCTACTTTTGTGCAAGGTAGAAGAGGCCTTGCAGGATCCAGACTGGGTGTTGGCCATGCAGGAAGAGCTCAACAACTTCAAGAGAAACGAAGTTTGGAGCCTGGTGCCACGTCCAAAGCAAAACGTTGTGGGAACCAAGTGGGTGTTTCGCAACAAGCAAGACGAGCACGGAGTGGTGACAAGAAACAAGGCTCGACTTGTGGCAAAAGGTTATGCCCAAGTCGCAGGTTTGGATTTCGGGGAGACTTTTGCTCCTATGGCTAGGCTAGAGTCAATTCGAATATTGTTAGCCTATGCTGCTCACCACTCTTTTAGGTTGTTTCAAATGGACGTGAAGAGCGCTTTCCTCAATGGGCCAATAAAGGAGGAGGTATACATGGAACAACCCCCTGGCTTTGAGGATGACAGGTATCCCGACCACATGTATAAGCTTTCTAAGGCGCTCTATGGACTTAAGCAAGCCCCAAGAGCATGGTATGAATGCCTTAGAGATTTCTTAATTGCTAATGCTTTCAAGGTTGGGAAAGCCGATCCCACTCTTTTTACCAAGACTTGTGATGGTGATCTCTTTGTGTGCCAAATTTATGTCAATGACATAATATTTGGTTCTACTAACCAAAAGTCTTGTGAGGAGTTTAGTAGGGTGATGATGCAGAAATTCGAAATGTATATGATGGGTGAGTTAACATACTTCCTTGGGTTCAAAGTGAAGCAACTCAAGGACAGTACCTTCATCTCCCAAACGAAGTACACTCAAGATCTTCTCAAGAGGTTCGGGATGAAGGATGCCAAGCCCGCGAAGACACCGATGGGAACCGACGGGCATGTCGACCTCAACAAAGGAGGTAAGTCCGTTGATCAAAAGGCATACCGGTCAATGATAGGTTCACTACTTTATTTATGTGCTAGTAGACCAGACATTTTGCTTAGTGTATGCATGTGTGCTAGATATCAATCCGACCCCAGGGAATGTCACCTTGTGGCCGTTAAGCGAATTCTTCGATATTTAGTTGCTACGCCGTGCTTTGGAATCTGGTATCCAAAGGGGTCTACCTTTGACTTAATTGGATACACAGACTCCGATTATGCCGGGTGCAAGGTAGATAGGAAGAGTACATCAGGGACATGCCAATATCTAGGAAGGTCCCTGGTGTCCTGGAGTTCTAAGAAACAGACATCCGTTGCCCTATCCACTGCTGAAGCCGAGTATGTTGCCGCAGGACAGTGTTGCGCGCAACTACTTTGGATGAGGCAAACCCTCCGAGACTTTGGCTACAATCTGAGCAAAGTCCCACTCCTATGTGACAATGAGAGTGCAATCCGCTTGGCGGATAATCCTGTTGAACACAGCCGCACTAAGCACATAGACATCCGGCATCACTTCCTAAGGGATCACCAGCAAAAGGGAGATATCGATATTTTTCATATTAGCACCGAGAACCAGCTAGCCGATATCTTCACCAAGCCGTTGGATGAGAAAACTTTTTACATGTTGCGTAGTGAGCTAAATGTCTTAGATTCACGTAACTTTGATTGATCTATAGCATACATGTGTTCTATGCCTTTGATCATGTTACTTTATGCATTTACTGCATGTGTTATCTATTTGTGGTGCTCAAGTTGTATAAGATCTCCCCGGACCTCACAAGTACACATGCAAATGGTGCACATATTTAGGGGGAGATGTGCTACAACTTGACCCTTTGAGACTAACATGTTTGTTTGAGTATACTTGATGTAGTCTCAAAGGTGCATTGAAAGGGAAAAGTGAACTTGGATGATGCAAAGTCTTCCACTGCACTCCGGTATTAGTGTAATTATTTCCAAGTTCATACCTATGCTCTTATTGTCTTTTTGCTCTTAATTGACATTTTTGGTGAGGCAATGGGGTTAAAGGGCCAAGAATGATCCCGTTTTGGTGCTTAATACCAAAGGGGGAGAAATTAAGGCCAAAGCAAATGGATCAGCCAACCACTTGAGAATTTTGAAACTAGTAGAGTTAGAATTTGATTTTGTCAAAATACTCTAATTGCAAAATTTGGTCTCTTATGGGGGAGAATTTTGATTATGGGAAAAGGGGGAGTTTTTGGTACTTGATCAATTTTTCTCTTGGAATACCTCTTGATTTGCCCAAACAAGTGTGTTTGACTTAGAGATAGGAAAAAGGATTTGATTTACAAAAACAAACCAAGTGGTGGCAAAGAGTGATCCAAATATGCCAAATCATTAGCAAAAACAATTTGGTCTTCAATTGCATTGATGTTGCACTTCTTTTGGTTGCTTTTGGATGTGTTGGCATAAATCACCAAAAAGGGAGAGATTGAAAGGGAAATGTGCCCTTGGGCAATTTCTATAAGTATTTTGGTGATTAGATGCCAACACATTAATTAAGTACTTATGTGCGAGAAGTGCAAATCAGAGACAAAGGTATGTTTCTAGACTTGGTAAATTGTTCTATGTACTAACATGGCTATCCAAGTGCTAGAAACAGTGACTGAAGAAGAGAAGAAAAGGGAAAAGAGTTGGCTGTGTGCAGCCAACATCAGCTCACTCTCGCACACCGGACTGTCCGGTGCGCCAGGCTGGCCGACGGTGAACTGGCTGCTCTCGGGTAAAAGCAGAGGCGTACGACTATAATTCACCGGACTGTCCGGTGGTGCACCGGACTGTCCGGTGAGCCAACGGTTGCCAGCGCAATGGTCGACCACACAATCCTCGGGCAACGCGTTCCCCGCAGCAACGGTCGGTTGGGCACACCGAACTATCTGGTGTGCACCAACTGACCCCAAGGACCAACTGTCGGATGCGCCAGAAAAGGAAGGAGATCGTGCACCAGACAGCTACAGTGACTGTCCGGTGGTGCACCGGACTGTCCGGTGCACCACCCGACAGAAGGCAAGTTTGGCCTTCCAAGTTGGCCTCCAACGGCTCCTAGCTGCCTTTGGGCTATAAAAGGGACCCCTAGGCGCATGGAGGATAACACCAAGCCTTCACGAAACATTCTAAGACTCCTAGACTTCGACTCCACGCTTTTGATTCTCTGTGTTAGCGATTTGAGCTCCATTTGAGTTGTGAACTCCATGTGTTGTGTTTTGAGCTCAAGTTGTGACTCGTGTGCGTGGTTGTGCTGCGGAGTTGAGTCTTGTGTGTGTTGCTCTTCCCAACCCTACTCTATGCTTTCTTTGTGATCTCAATTGTAAGGGCGAGAGACTCCAAATTGTGGAGATTCCTCGCAAACGGGAAACATACTCTAAGAGAAAAGACCGTGGTATTCAAGTTGATCATCGGATCACTTGAAAGGGGTTGAGTGCAACCCTCGTCCATTAGGACACCACAACGTGGAAGTAGGCAAGTGTTACTTGGCCGAACCACAGGATAAAAATCGCGTGTCTCTTGTGTTGCTTTCTCTGTGATTGTTGTGTTCACAAGAACTCGCTTCAAAGCTACTTAGTCGTACTAACACTTTAAACTAAGTTTTGTGGGTATTAGTGTTTTGATTTTACAGGATCAGCTATTCACCCCCCTCAAGGTGCTCTCTGTATATCACTCGGTGCTCATTTTGGTTGAAAGCCGAGCCCTAGAAATCCTATTCACATTTCCTCTCCAACTGCTTTGACCTGCAAGAACAGGTAAACTTTGAGTTCATATCCTAATTGCACTGAAATGCAGTCTTGTAGAAACAATACAATTTAGTGGCATGCAATTTTGAAATTTTCCCATAAGACCCTAGTCAGCGTGTTAAAACAAATACAAAATAAACTCCAACAAGATGCTCGAGTTGAAGGTATAGTTTTCATCAGAAATTACTTATTTTTTTGGTCCAAGACGTGTCCTAAAGTGTTTGTTGTGCTGTTCAAATATAGAATCCCATCCTGAACCTCACTGAGCAGATTGACAAAAATCAATAGTGCTGGACAAACATCACATATCCATATAAGTAGGTGTCAGTAAAAGAATTCATGTGAAAAAAGACAATAGTAAAAAATAATTGTTATGAAACAATGTAACAAAAATGGTATATCAAATAAGCACTGCATGGAATATTGTATAAGCCGCAATACTGCAAGGATAAATACTTCTCATTAGTAAAGGAGTGGAAAATAACAGGAATATAAAAGAAATTTAATGCTACAAACTGGATCAAGCATGTTAGCTAGTAAAGATCTGACATTGGATGAGTGGAACAGAGTGGAAAATTATATTGGGTCCACTCTAGAATAATCCAGACATAGAGGTCATGAGAAAGATTCTATCTATCAATTGTTTTGATCTACCACATTATCTGTTCAAGAGATTATCTTCACCATGCTAACATGACAACTTAACTTTTATCCTATACTTGTATGTCGTAAGGGGGAAACCAGGTCATTAAACAATGACATGTATAAATTATTATAAATACACTTTAGAAGATAATTTGGCCTCTCCAATAGCCTTATAATTAAGAGTATCATCATTGCTAATTCATATCAGGAATCAACATGAGGGCAAGGAGGTCCACCTGAACATCTCAACTATCTTTAGTGGGGGAAGCGGGATGCATCGGCGGAGAGGCGGAGAGCGAGGCCCAACGAGAGGTCGTCGGTGCGTCGAGGAAGAGGAAGGCGCACACGGGCAGCAGCGTGCGCCGATAGGAGGCCATCCCCAACATTGTGTGGAGCAGGGACGACGCCGTAAATATAGTAATTAATTTTTTTTCAAGTGTTTGATTTTTATTTGCATTTAGAATAATTTTGTTTGCTCATATTTTATTTATGGATGTTTCATAGAATTTCTTTTATATTGAAAGCCAATTTATTAATATAAAAACATTGGTCCAAAAATAAGTATTTTAGTTATAAATAAATCTGGTATAATTATTATGATTTTTAGAAATATTTTAAAATATATATATTTATTTTTTTAATAGAAAATAAAAATCAAAGAAAAAAGAGAAACACTAACCCTGGCCGAAACCGACCCATCAGCCGCGGCCACCTCTCTCCCTTCCCTCTCTCACCGACGTGGGCCCCACCCACAGGGGGGTCTTCTTCCTCCCATAGCCGCCCCGTCGCCGCCGTGCCGTACCTCGCGCTGCCCCGCCGCTTCCGTGTCGTGCCTCGCCGCTCGGCGGCCGAGCCGACCCCGACCCGCGCCCCTGGCAAACCGGTCGCGCCCGTTCGAGTCCCTCCGAGCCGGAAACGTCTGGCTCCTCCCCTTCCTCTCCCTCCCCCCATTTCCTCTCCTCATCAATGGAAAACGACGCCATTATTGGCATTTTGATGGCCTTGAAGCCGCCGACCACCTCTTCCCCGGCGCCCTCTCCCATTCCCCTCGCCCTCTATAAAAACCGACGACCAGAGCTCTCTCTTCTCTCCCCTACCCGAGCTCTCCTCTCCAAATCGCGCCCAAGCTCTCACCCCTCCCTCGCCATCCACCTGGCCGCGCCCTGCTCGCCGAAGCCGCGCCCCGTCGAGCCGCCTCACCGGAGCTCGAGCCTCGCCACGCCTGTCCCCGGCCACCTCGACGCCGAGCCCCTTCCCTGCTCCGTACCCGGCCGATTCCCCCTCCCCGTCGAGCTCCTCCCTGCTCACAAGCACTAGCCCAAGGTAGAAGATGACAATTTTGCGTTTTGGCCCTCCAGTTTTCTAGAAATTAGTCATGTATTTTCTGTAGTACAAATGTATAAAAAATAAGTCCTAAAATCTTATGTGCTACTCCCCGAGGTATACATGTAATTTGAAATCAACCCCGGCAATAGTATTTTGAATATGGACATTATTTTTATAATTTGAAAAATACATAGATTGTCATTTTGTGATTAGGTACTAGAATCCTTTTTGATTAACTGCTCATTTTAGCATATAAAATAATATTACGTAAGTGATTGTTTTAGTACATTTTTAATGATATAAGGAATTAAAATAAGTACTAGGTCCCATTTTCTTGGTCATGTTAAAATCTAGATTATTACTAGTCATGATAAATGTGTTTATACGTATAGCACTTAATTACTTAGAATTAGTAAAATATCTATTTATGTCAAAATAACCATGTGTCGGTGTTTCGGACCCGCGAGGACCGTCGACCGACTAGTGAATTTGTTGCTGTGTGTCCCTGCCCAGATGGGTTGATGCAAGATGGAACACAAGCGGGGGAATGAGGCTTATATTATCTTGCACCGGGGTGCTCGTAGTAGGGGTTACAAGTGTCGCGAGAGAGCGAGGGCGAGAGCGAGAGAGAGAGTCCCTGCGTGCGTCCGTCTCTGCCTGTCTCGTCTGCCCTGCGTCCCTGTTGTCCCCGTTAAGACCCGTGAGGACCGTCGACTGACTAGTGAATTTGTTGCTGCGTGTCCCTGCCCAGATGGGTTGATGCAAGATGGAACACAAGCGGGGGAATGAGGCTTATATTATCTTGCACCGGGGTGCTCGTAGTAGGGGTTACAAGCGTAGCGAGAGAGCGAGGGCGAGAGCGAGAGAGAGAGAGAGTCCCTGCGTGCGTCCGTCTCTGCCTGTCTCGTCTGCCCTGCGTCCCTGTTGTCCCCGTTATCTCAACATGTGTCCACGTATCTCAGCGTATCTCCCTGTCTGTCGTCGCGTGCCTTAGGAAGGCCCTGGACATCCCCTTTTATAGATACAAGGAGATGCCCAGCTGTACAATGGGGGAGTAGCTACGAGCTAACGTGGCCGGCGGAGAATTGCCTTGGGCCCTACACGTGTGCTAACGTGGCTGCCGGAGAAGTGCCTTGAGCCCTGTAGAAGCATAGTTGGCGGTGCGGCATGGATGCTGCTGACGTTCCCTTGCTTCCGTAGGAGGTTGGGAGCAATCCAACGTCATGGGCGCACACGGGGAACCATCATTACCTGTTACCGGAGTAACCTTAGATGGGACACCGGTCTTGTTCCTTCATAGCCTGAGGCAGCTAGCTAGGAGTAGGGTAATGATGTATCCCCTGTAGCGTAGTCGGTCCGAGGCTGAGGTCAGGCGAGGCGAGGCGGAGACTTCTCCTGAGGCCGAGGCCGAGGTCGGGCGAGGTAGAGACCTTCTCCCGAGGCCGAGGCTGAGGCTGATGCCTGAGGTCGGGCGAGGCGGAGCTCCCTGTTGCGCCCGAGGCTGAACTCGTGGGAGATCGTGACTCAGTTTTACCCTGGTGGTTGGTACAGTAGCCGGAGCGGGGCGAACAGTGTTGTTTTCCTGTCAGATTGTTCAGTAAAGGGGCGAAGTGACTGCGGTCACTTCGACCTTGCCGACTGAGACGCACGTGTCAGGATAAGGTCTCAGGCGATCCCCGCATTGAATGCGCATGCGATATGGTCGGTTGGTAGGGCGATCCAGCCGAGGTCGCTGCACGACAAAGTCTGCCCGAGATGGGCTTCGGGCGAGCCGAGGGTGTGTCTGCTGACTGAGGGGCACCTCGGGCAAGGCGTGAATCCGTCCGGGACTGCTGTCCTTGCCCGAGGCTGGGCCCGGATGAGGTCGCGTCCCTTGGTAGACGAGGCCTGTGCTTTATCAGTCGCTTATGGTTTGTTCTGAAGATGTTTCCCAGCCGAATTAAGGAGCATTGGGGGTACCCCTAATTACGGTCCCTGACACCATGATTATGTTATTAAAGTCCAAAATTAGTAATCTACATTAATTCTTAGAATATTAATGTTAGGTGATTTATAAATAAACAATTTTTATACGTATAATTTCTATTTAGAAAGAAAAGGATAAAACCCAAAGGACTATTATTAGTAATAAAATAATTATTTTCCATAAAGTTTGTTAAGACATTTTATCTACATTATACTAGATAAACTAGCGTCGTAGTCACCTACTCATATTTTCAACAATGATAACTCAAAGTGAAAGATATAGTGGATTAATAAAATATTTATGCTTTAGACATATCTATGAGTATAGTTGTGTGATGTATGAATTTGTATGTAATGGTGAATGATTACCCATGTAATGGTGTATGTTTATTTATTTGGTGTACGCATTCTTTTGTATGTACGATACGCAAATCGATTCTAGAAGTTGACTATGAGGTAGACGAACCAAACACGTTCGAGGACGACCCACAGGACACTTTCGAGCAAGGCAAGTGGATTCTCCCTCTGCATTTCTATTTGTACCCAAATAATGCATATAATAATGTTTACTTTTTGGATATTGCATAATTTGATGGGATTTGCCTAAATAAGGATTTCCTAGAATTACTAACCCTATTCCTTGAATTACCCTGGGATAAATGATATGCTTAGCAATTTTTTCTATTTCTCAACTTGATAAATATGATGTCATTGTTTTAATGATACTATGTTCCAGAAATGAAGTTTTATTTATGATGTTAACCCGATGGTTAAACAAGAACATTTTGTATTAAATGGAACATGGAGTGACCACCCAGGATAACAGTGGAACCACGAGTGCTATAATGGCTCTGGCTTTGGTAATTAGCTCTATAGACTTAGTGCTTAGCAACCCTACCTGAAAGATGGGCAAGAGGGGGCGACAGTGGTTTGGTGGAAGCTCATGTTAACATGGGGTGGTAGTCTTGGCTAAGTTACCTCACCCAGAGGGCCATCAATACTGATGTGGAAACCTTAGCGGGTGGCTTTGTACTAAGGATATTTTGTGAAAGCCTCATAGTGGATCCCTAGCCATTCATTTAGGCAGTGTTTATGGGTCCGATCAACCTAGGCTAGATGGGATACACGGCTTGTGGGTAAAGTTGTACCACCTCTGCATAGTGTAAACTGATATGTCAGCTGTGCTCACGGTTAAGAGCAACCTAGACCCTCACATGATAATTGAACTTAAAGATGGAAAATAAATCATGATCCGATGATCTACCAGTGGTTTGCTTAAGTGATTTCACTTAAGTGTTTTTGATATAATCTTATGCCTTTGATTAATTGGGATATTTGGGAATACACTTATTAGTAAGACAGGTGCTGCTAATAAAATATTGACCAACTAAAATGTTTACCGCTTATCCATAGCCTACCTTGTTAACTTGCATTATTTCACCCACTTGCTGAGCCTCGACCATAAGTGAGCTCACCCTTGCTAATATTTTGATCAGAGGGTGATGACGAAGACTTCACAGATGACGTTGATGAGTTTTGAGTCTAACGATGCGCCAGTCACCTTCCTGTGGAAGAGTGTCCATGTTTAATGCTGTCGTACTTTGATTATGATACTTGTTTAAGATACTATGATCTAGATGATGTAATAAAGTTACTCTACTCTCTTTATACCTTTATTGCATTGTCTTTTGATATATTACACTTGTGACGTCAACATATGTGTGGAAAATGGATCCTGGCCCACATATACTATGCATTCGGTTTTGCCCCCAGAACCGGGTGTCACAGGTCGGGGCAGAGACCGACGCGGACGGCTCCTTTAGTTTCAGCTGGATTGAAGAAAAACTCGCGTCTGCAGCCACGCGTCAGCAAGCCGGTAGCAGCAGCATCCGTGAAGCGCGGGGGGGGGGGGGGGGGCTCAATTCCCAACGTCTTTTAAGACTTTAGATGAAGCATTGTTAGACTGTACCTTGTATGGCTGGTTTGAAACGCAATTTCCCTTCTCAACCTCCTGCTCTACAATTGCATCACCTTTATCCCCCTTTGCTTTGAAGGCCGACCATAGGTAGTGTTTGGTTTGGAATGCTGTAATTATATTAAACAGTACAAGTTTAAATGTATAGACTTGAGGGCACGATTGTAATTTTTCCAAAGATGTATTACGTGACTATAAATAGGGAACAATGCCATGCATTAGCTCTCTCTCTCTCTCTCTCTCTCTCTCTCTCTCTCGATCAAAAGAGAACAAATCGTTTTTGTCTTCGAAGCTGTATTTACTTCTCCTTCTCTTTTGTAACTTCGTGAAGCCGAAGGTATTCATGTATCCCTTTTGTCACACAATATGAAAGAAGAAAAGAATAATTTCTTACGAAATTAAATTGTGTGTCTTACTTTCATGATATAAATGACACATCTGAAGTAGTATTCTTTACATTTTCTTCACTCAACTTCAACTTCATCCTTTACTCAACCTTTCTCCTGAAGGCTAAGAGCTAAAGGATGAAGATGGAATATGATCTAATGGTGTTGCCTTGTTTTTGACCATTGAAAGGTATCAAAAACAAGTGACCAACAAAGCATATGAGTTGAAGCAAGATATGTGGTATCTTTACTGGATAAATGTATCTGTTTTGAAGATGTATGAATTGGAGATTTGCTCTTGTGTAATATCAAGACATGTTGAAAATAAAGACAGAAAAAACAAGAATTGGGAAAATTCTTGTTGTCTATTTTAACTCCCATTGGCGTGTCCACGTGCCGACAGGAATTAGTTAATCCAAGTTGGCTATATCAGAGCTAACAGTAGTTAATTAATCCTCATTGGCCAGACTGACAACCGATGTGAGTTAATTAATCCATGTCGGCTCAACACCATAACCGACGAGAGTTATTCTCCCATATGAGGAGCCTTCAACTCCCTTTCTCTCCTTCCCGCACAACTCCCACACATGCGCCAACAGTCGTGACCTCTTTTTCCTCGTTGTTGCACGTCCCACGCTCCGCTAGCCGCACTTGACTCATCGCGACCGCACCTGGCCCACGGTCGTCCTCCCTCGCCGACACGCCATCTCGGCCATCCACTACCGCCCACGACTGTGCCTCCGTCTCTCGTTGACCGTTGGCGCCCCCGATGCATCTCCAAATGTCGGTTGTTTTGACCCCATCCCCGCGCTAGTCGAAACCTCCCATACCTCTAGCCAACACGCAGGTGCCCTTTTCCCTATGCAAATGAACATAGTTGATTACAATTAGTTTAAAAAGGGATGTTGATTATTCTTGTCGGTTTTAGTATGACCGACAAAAGTTAGATGTGGTATGATTAGAGTTAGTTTGTTATTGTGAAGTGATATTAGTGATAGTGTGATTTGGATTAGTATGAATTTATGCATGATACTAGTTATTTCTAATTTAATGTTGTGAATACTAATTAATGAGTTTGATGTTATTAATTGATATGATGATATAATTTAAGTTATTATATTGTTGTTGCATCAATATAAATATTAATTGTTTTACTTTACCTCCATCCTCTAATATTGTATTACACAGTTTAGGTTTCAAAATATTAATTGAATACTTCTTTGCATTTAAACTTGTGCTTTGTTTCGGTTATTTTTTTATGGACAATACGAATTGAATTGAATGTCTATGGTTTGGTGAACGAATAACTTAACTCGTGAGATGAGATTGTGATGACTGATTAGTTATGCTGAGCTTTGATGAATTTGAAATGTTATGTATATGATGTATGTGAATTGTGATATATATTATATGTGAATTATGATTCATATTATTTGTGCTTTGCTGTGTTCAAATTGGTTGAAAAATCATAAAATAGGTTGTGGTGCTTGTGGACTCTAGTCAGGTTGACAGGAGTTAAGCGCTAACGTGGCACCGTTTAGGTTAACTCCTCGAATTAGGAGGTCAACTGGAGTTATGGGCTGAACATAGTAATTCCTGTTGACCCATGGTGGCCGACGGGAATTAAATAAACCTCGTCGATAGTCGATGGAAATTAGATAATCCTCGACAAAAAACTAAACGAAATCACAAACATTTAGGGATTTATCGAATTATGGTTGTGAGTTTAGGTTACCTTTGGTTGAGCATTTGAGAGCTACTTTTTCTCCTAAAAGCCAATCAAAGGGGGTGAAAACCTAAAAAAACTATAGTTTTGGGTAGTATATTTTGAAAGCGTCTTAGACCCTGCCTTTAGCTTTTGATTTCATGCCTTTTGAGATTGTGAAAATAGAGAGTTATTTTATAGCAGATAAGTTTTGTATTTGTTTGAATCAAACAACTTACGTCATTTTCATCGTCCACATCCTACAACAACATTTTACATCCCAACATTCACAATAATTTCTGAAAAGCCACAACTCAACCAAACACACACTTAGTTTTTTAGCTTTTTTTAGTCATAAATGTTGGTATATGATTCTCTGTTTCAAAGCTTTATGCCTAGGAGCTCATGTAACTTTTGGCTGATTATAGAGGTTGTATTTTATATCTTTTATATAAAAACTTATTATTCAAAATATTCTCTAGAATACATTAATATCTAATATTTTAATGTATCAGTTTCTACCGCTGTCGCGCGTCATCCCTTCCCTTCCGTCCATCTCTCCCTATCTCATATTTAAATGATAAAAACTAAAATTATAAATGAAAACTCAAACCATAGCCGCTGGCTCTAAACCAGGGGTTAAGGCAGAATACTGTCGTTGGTGTCAGTTGGCCTACATGCCCTCGTGTTGGTGCATTGTTATGGCTGATGTCATATTATATGGTCAGTATCAAAAGCAATTAATACATGAGTATTAGAGATGCTAAGCACGTCACCGATGGTTGCATGTAGCTCCGCCCGTGCTCTAAACTTATATTCACATCCACTTATCTAGTAGAACACATATATCTTTATGTTTTATATTTTATACCCAAGCCTAAATGGAAACCATAGCATTGTATGTATACTAACTAGTAGTCGTCCATTTCAATTTATAATTATTTTGATTTTTTATACCTAATTGATCTACTCGCCTTATTCAAAAAATTTGCAAAGAATAAAAAAATCAAAGTCATTCTTAAAATATATTATATGCTAAATGTTATCATAGTAATAATAAATAATAATTATGATCTTTTATAAAATGAGCCAGTTAAGTTGGTGTAAAGAAATCAAATGAATTATAAATTAGGACAGATGGATGTAATACCCAAATTATAAGACTTATATAAAAGTGGATCTCATTATATGATTGGCCACCTACTTCTTGAGACATGTGACTAAGTCCCATTAAAAGAGAATAATCCCTTACTAAAACACAAACAAAGCATGCATCATATTGGAGTTTTGTTTGTGCATTTAATAGAATAATAATGTGAATAAAAATATAACAATAATGAGATGAAGATTTGAGGAAAAAGGGGAGAAAAGAAAAATAGAGTATATAAATATAAGGAAAATTTATATCCAAAATTGGTACTTCTTAAATTCACAATATAATTCGAGGATAAATTCTGCTACAAGGTTTGATTTTAAAATTTGAACTCAAATTGAATTTGGAATAGAGAAAAGAAAAGAAAAAGAATAAAGAAGAAGAGAGAGTGCGCCTGGGCCCAAAACATCCTGTTCGGCCCATTTACTCTCTAATCAGCGCGGCCCAAACAGTCAAACAGGCGCGCCGACCGGTGGGTCCGGATGACAGTCTCTTGGCGTTGTGGGCACTGGGAGGTGGTCCCCACTCGTCAGTTTCTTTCCCCCGAGCTGGCCTTCTACACATCAACTGAGTCCCCGCTTTGCGCTCGCGCCTCTGCCCTATGGGACCCAGCGGGTCAGGGCCGTCTTCCCGGAGGAATCGCACGCGTGGGAGCCACTGCCTTGTGGGGTCCGCACGTCAGCCGAACTGATTCAACGCCGCATGCCGTCTGCGCGAGATGTGGAGTTCGTGGGCGCCGCGCGGGTCCGAAATTGGTGCCGGTCTCCGCGTGAGCAGCGCGGACCTCTCAACCGAACTCATTGGAATTATATAGCTAGGCGCCAGGGGCTCGACTCCTCCATTATTTCCCCTTTTCCCTTCACCACCATTACTATCGTGAGAAAGCGAGAGTGGATCTTCGCCGAGATCATGAGCCGCGCGGAACGAGTTGGTCGGGAGTCTGCACCGAGCTAGTGCGAAACCAATCGCGGTAGTTGCTGACGGGATCGACGGCTGGGCGACCCTTAATTGCTCGCCGGAGCCAGAAAACCGCCACGGATCCGCCTAGCACCGTAGCTAACCTCATCAGAGCGCCAATCCTCGGTAAGAAACCCCTACATCAATCCCCGGTCATCTCCACTTCGTTTAGGGTTTGTCGCATTAGAGTTTAGGACTCTATTTAGGTCGGTTGGCGCACACCGACAATGGTGCCGCCGTATTCCGGCGAGCGCGCCGCTGCTCGATTGGGATGAGGAGGGATAGCCCTCGGGCCGTTGATCTCCGTAGCGACGACCTGGATTAGATCATACGTAACCTTTCGCGCGTAGGGAAAATGGACCGTGGATCTCAGATCCAGTGGCTACAGTTAGATCTTAGTATTTAAAATCTAAGTCGTCAGATCCAAATCTGAGGGCGGAGATTGCGTACCGGTTCGCAGTGGGACTGATCTGATCCGAGCCATCCGCATGATCGTGCGGCCGAGAACATCCCATACCTGTCCAACCGAGCGCTTATGCAAAAGAGCCCTCGGGCTTTTAGTGAATCAACTCGTCGTCCTGCGCTGTTGGCTCAGTGTCTTATGAAGAATTACCCGGAGGCCCCTGCCTTTCTCTGTTTTAGTGCGTGCAGTCTAGAGCCCATTTAAATTGGATAAATGAATTAGAAAATGAATATTTAATATGAAAATAATTGCTAGAACTTGTATAAATCATAGAAAATTCATGTGAACTCCAAATTGGTACATTCCAGTTTCTATTTTTTTTAATATTATTGTTTATCACCTAGAGTTTCTGTTTTGACATGAAACAGTAGTAAAATTTATTTCTCACTTAATCATATATCAAGCACATAAAACCTTTGTAAATTCATAATTTAAAATCCATAACTCCAAAATTAATGATTCATGTTCCTACGATCTTATTTTAATGTTTAGATTATTATTATGTATTTTGTTTGCATGTTTGGTGTGATGTTAATTTCTCCTTTATACTGTGTTGTTTGTATTGTGGCGAGTAGAAGAGCCAGTGGTTGAGGATTCTGGTGCCTAGCAGATAGAAGTTGCTGAGCAGGAGCTCATTGAAGGCAAGTTGTGCTCTTGACCACTTTTATTACCCAATAATGATCTTTAATACCACTTATTCATGCATAGGTTTAACTTTGATGGGACCCAATAGGTCACCCTAGTCTCTTTATCATTTTTCCCTTGTTCACCCCTGAATCATTTGGGTAGTTATGCTATTGCTTTACATGGTTTTGGGTTAAATTTTATTATATCCGTGTTCCAATTATTCTGTTATTTTATTTATGTTCATGTCAAAATCATCATTTTTGTTAATTGGAACATGGAGCTTAACTTGAGAAACACGTGCCACCACAAGGGAGGAATGGGACCCCTTGGCTAACTAATTAGGAAAGCTAGTGGAAGACTACCTTACCTGAAAGGGGCAAGGGCAGTAGGGGAGTTGCATGCAGGGAGGTTCTCGGGTTGATTTTGCTGCGTTGGCGATCAGACGAGGGATTCTTGCAAGTGCTCTTCTCATAAACTGTAGCAGGATTTCGGAAGCTAGTGGAACTTTGTAAAGGCCTCGTAGTAGATCCCTAGCCATTCACCTCGGTAGTGTCTAAGGGCCTTGCAAACCCTGGTGACATGGGATACACGACTTGTGGGTACAGGGTACAACTTCTGCAGAGTGTAAAATTGGTATACTAGCCGAGCTCATGGTCATGAGCAGCTCAGGACTCTCGCATGATTAATTTATGGAACTTAAATTCAATTTGTCATATGCATTGCATGGGATTATTTATTAATTTTGTTCTATTACTTCTATTATGGTTTGGGATTCACTTACATTTAGTAACTGCTATTAAAAGTTGATCAACTTATTAAAAGCAATGCTCAGCTTTAACTCCTATTGTTGATGAGACTTACACATCACATGAACTCCCACCTTTGGTGAGTTCATGCACACTGGTTTCCCCACAACTTGTTGAGCTATGATCACGTGTGAGCTCACCCTTGCTGTCTCACACCCCCCCACAGGAGAAGAACAGGTGCTTCAAGAGGAGCCACACAACGAGGAGTTTGATCTGATCTAGGTGGTGCCTCCTAGTTAACTTATTGGTGCCAAAGATGGATTTTAGTTCGTTTTATATTTATCATTTATTTTGTAAGACTTCCGCTATGTAATAAGTACTCTGACGATATTGTGACATTTATCTCTATACACTCTGTTATTATATATGTTGTGTTCTTTGGCGCATGTATGAGATGCACCCGGTTTTGTCCCTTAAATCCGGGTGTGACAGAAGTGGTATCAGAGGAAATGTTGACTGTAGGATGAAACCTAGATAGAAATGGACAAAACCCTTACCTACTTACCTTACTCTGATTCATTCTATACACGAGCACGACTCATATACTAGTTTTACACTCTGCAGAGGTTGTGCCCTTTACCCACAAGTCGTGTATCCCGTCTAGCCAGGGTTAGCTAGACCCTTAGACACTTCCGAGGTGAATGGCTAGGGACCCACTACGACGCCTTTACAAAGTTTCACTAGCTTCAGAAAATCCGCTACAGTTTCTAGGAAGGGCAATATAGGAATCCATCGTCCGAAAAGCCATCACAGCATGATCGACCCGAGAACCACCCTATACGCAACTCCCCTACTGCCCATGCCCCTTTTGGTAAGGTAGTCCTCCACTAGCTTTCCTAATTAGTCAGCCAAGGGCGTCCCATTCCACCCTTGTGGTAGCACGTGTTTCTCAAGTTAAACTCCTTGTTCCAATTAACACAATGATCTTGTCATGAACAATAATTAAAACAACAGTATAATTGGAACATGGTCATAATGTAATATCAATCCTAAAACCAGATAGAGCAATAACATAACTACCCAAAAGTTCAGTGGTAAACAAGGTGTGAGATAAACAAGTCTAGAGAAATTAACCTAAGCATGTCACAGTGATTACCAAAGAACATTATTAGGTAGAGAAGAGTGATCAAGGGCACAACTTGCCTTAGACTGAGATTCCTAGGTACTTCACCAAATTAGACTTCAGATTTTTCGTGACCACACTTCTATGCGTAGCAATACATACAATCAAGCAAATAATGGGTATGATAACATTACACCAAATCATATGAACAAATAACGTAAGAATATCCTACACGTCGCTACGAGATCGTAGGTTCGAGAACCATTAAAATCAGAGCTAAAACAAAGAATTTATGGACAAAATGATATTTTTGGCGTAATAAATCTAATAGATGGGATCTAACAGATATTGCATTTAAATTAAGCAGGTATTAAATTAAAATATTTGAGTTGGCATTAATCATTAACAATTATTTATAAAATGCGTAGGTTAGAACTATAAATTAGATTAACTAGATTATCAAGTTAATTAACATTAATTAAATAGGTAATTAATTAATTAAAACATGTGGCATAATTAAAACAATGTTATTACTACGTACGTAGAAATTAATATGAACCTAACACAACTTGAATAGATTAAAACAAATTATTTGACCTAGAAGATATCACATTTTTAATAAATTAGTAGGGCTGCACAGAAATAGGTGACATGACACAATCTGATTGGTTAGTTAAGTTTGTTAAAGATAGGAAAAGTTTGTTTACAAATGCATGACCTAGCTGTTGCTAACTTGTCATGATTGTACCTATCGTTAAATTTGTGTTGTATGGCAATCTTGCATATAAAAGAGAATATGGTGGTTGTTATCTATCATGTGGGAAGCATCAAACTTATCAAGCAAGAAAGACCCCTAACCTACCACTAAGTTACCTTACAATCAAGACCTTTAATCACACGTTGTTGTTGGTCATCTCGGTTTTTTGACGATGAACCGGAGATCTGATCAATGAACCGGAAGCACGATGACGAAGCTCTCGCTGAGTTGGTCATGGTGATGTTCTGGGTTGCCCCAGGAGATGAACGGACGGAGAGAAATTCCTCGCTAGAGTAGTCGCTAGAGTTTGGGTGGGAGTCAAACTTTGAGGAGATGGTCACAGCGGCTTATGGCTGTGAGCCTAGCTAGCAGCGGGCTGCTGTGGCTTGGATGGCAGCGGTGCTACCACGAGGCTATAGAGAAGATAAGTTTATGATTGATGGCTAGAGGTGTTATGGTGGCATGTACTTATATAGGCTGGGAGATGGGTGGTTACATGATAGATCTAATCTAGTACTTATCTGTTACAACAATATCCTATATATTAGGAACTCTAACAAACTCGAAACCAAATCTGTTACATGATAGATCTAATCTGGTACTTATCTGTTACAATCATATCCTATCTATTAGGAACTCTAACAAACTCAAAACCAAATATGTTACATGATAGATCTAATCTGGTACTTACCTGTTACAATCCTATCCTATCTATTAGGAACTCTAACAAACTCGAAACCAATTCCGTTACATGATAGATCTAAACTGATACTTATCTGTTACAATCCTATCCTATCTATTAAGAACTCTAACTTATCTCTTTTATTCCAATAATATTGTTGTTAATTTGTACTAATCATATTAGTTCTTCAATTTAAATAAATCTTAGAATATATTTTATTAAATTTTTTAAATTAATTTTTTGGGTGTTACACGTGAGCTGAAATGAGTATTTTCTTAAATATCTTACTAGGTGTGTGCCCGTGCGTTGCTATAGAGTAAACATGTTATAATAAGATACATTGAGATGCAGAAGCATTAGTTATCGTTAAATGCTCTTGTTAGCATCTTTTTAAAGGTTAAGAATGTTTACATAACTATAATTTTATCTTCATCAATGAAGATAAAATCCATAAAAACGTTTCGTGATAGTTTGTTTTTCATGACGGGACAACGCTAGAGACACTGACCCAAAGTCCTCACATCATCATCTCGATGTTGAGGCTAGGTATAGCCAAAGACGCTGGATAGGAGGTTCGAGACTTCGAGAGCCTGTCTTGGAGGTCTATGATCTTGAAGAGTTTCTAGGGGGGTGACCGATGCTGATGGCCTCGGCGAAGCTGAAGAGCTGCAGCGCGGCGCCATTGATGGCCTTGGCGAAGGGGGTGTGAAGAACGAAAATACCAAACATCACAATACTCGCTGTGCTTTGAAACCAATTTACATGATAAGTTGAGCTTCAAATAGAATGTCCTTCTCGAATGTAAAGTAAACATAAGAACACACCTGAGAACTATGTCCTTCTCGACTTTACTAATCTCTGTGCTTCTGAACACCGCAATTCATACAAAACAAGAAAATATTTTAACTAGAGTTTGACAAAAGAAAAAACAAATATCCCAACAGCATTCAACAGACAATGAAAACATATCCACTATTGCAAATGGAACCTAAATTTTTCTTTAAACAAGCAACAATAAATTTAGTACTACACGAAGCAAAAGGAGCAGTTGCTTATCTGTAGTTGCTACAATACAAATAGTCAAATACCGTGAGGAATTGTTAATATCACAAGATACATGACTATTTCAGATCATAACTATTTCAGCAAGTTCTACCTCTAGCAGCTCACACCTCATAGATTATTTGCGACACAGAAGTTACAATTCCTATCTTCCAAATCATACCAGTTCATAGAGTTTGAGATGCTTCAAGGATTGCATTAACAAAAATAAGAAATTGGTATTGCTCAAAAATCAAAATCCAAATCTATGAGATCACAAACATATGTATGACAAGCAATATATTTAGAGAGCAAAAACTACATAGTGGAACTAAATGTTACTCCCAACTGAAGGATTCCAGGGATGACATGCTTTCGGCGCAATCTCAAAGTTTGCTTGCGCTCGGGGATGATCCATGTGAGCCCCTAAGAAGAGTTGAAGCAAGCATAAGCAAAGTGGCAACTCCTAGGCCTCATATCATATCGATTAGCTAAAGAAGTTGTGATACAGAACAACAAACATATGTATGACAAGCAATATATTCTAAGAGCAAAAACCACACAGATCTGCATTTTGTAAGTACAGCTCAAACTGAATCATTAACATACCACACCTTGGACGTCGAAGATGGTAGTGGAGTCAATATGCCTCTTAGCAGCTAATGTGCAGGCATAGAACCTCTCCCTGAAAGCTCTCTCAAACTCCAGGACACCATCCCTGGCCTCTCTATGTACATCGGCCGACCTTCACAGTCCACACCATGTAGCCCCAAGGATAGTAAACAACACATCATCCAATTCCTCAAAAACAAAATCATGAACGCATATTCTGAATGAATGCATAGAACCACAACAGATTATTTTAGTATACCTAACAATGATTAGTATCTCCCAAGTACTACTCACCATCCAGACTTGGTAGTGGTCACCATCCACAAGAAATTTCGCTTAAAATTTTATAAATTGGATCACATATCAATGTACTATGAATGTATGTAGAAAAGAAAGAAGCGAACAAGTTTAAAATGGTGTGAGATAAGTTCTTGCAATATATTGCAGCAACTTTTCTCAGCTTCCAAGTCTCTTTCTAGCTACTGCCTAGAACCCAAACAATTTAGCCTATCAGCTTTCTCCAAAAGCACATATATAAAGATGAAACACGCACCAAAATAATAGTGGTTGTAAGAGAAATTTCTGAATCAACAATATGGTTCTCTAGAAAGATCTTTGTTCTAGTTGATGGCCTGCAAAATAACAATACAATGAACTAAAAGATATGGATCAGTGGTGGTAGAGTAGCGGGCATGCTACCTGAAAAACAGAGTAAAGTCACTTGCAATGTGCTAGCGCTTGTAACACCTTTTAAAATCCATCTGTCTTTGGTGTAACAGAACAAAGAGATTGGAATGCGAGTGGGAGGTAGTAGACTAAGCATGACTTGAGTTTCATTGACCATGCCTAAAACATTACTATATGTGTCTAATAATAACATAAAACACAAGTTGTTTTTATGAAAATAGCAAAGCAAGGCTAGAGAATATACTGCTGCTAAAGTAATCACCTGATCCTTGCACCTGCAAAAAGGTAGGACATGAAGACTGCAAGTAATCCAATATACTGCTGCCAAAGTAAATGGTCAAGTAGACCAACCAAAGTCTTTAAATATTCCTAAATCATGCTAGCGAATCCTTCAATTTCTTTAGAATATTATTGCGTTGTGGATCTTGATTGAAGCAAGTCAGCACCAGTCGTGTTTCAGACTTGAAAATAAGGTACGACGGAAGCTGCCAATTTCCATACCTTGTCGCAATGGGGTACTGTAGGAAGAGTCCGTCCAGGATGCGGCAGAGCTTGCTGCAGTGTAGGGTGTGCCCGCCGCAGATGTACCCCGCCCACCAATACCCTGCACATAAATGTCATCGAGCGAGAACCTATGTATGAATTGTGGGCCAACCAATACTTGACAGATAAACCTTGAATCTGCTTCCCATTCTCCAAACTGTTACAACAACTCCCAAAACAGAACTTGTTCGGGGTGATGCAACCCAGCAAACATGTGTATATCATAGAGAAATGAATTGATCTTTGGCAAAACATTACTATGTGCCTGATAATTGTAAACAGAAGTGGGTAAAAGATAGAGCATGTACTATTACAAGATGTTTTGCATGAAATGTGCAGATATGATGATACACTTGCTAGTGCATGAGAAATTGCCAAATAAAATATTATCACATATAATCCAGGGCAGACAGTGCTAGAGGCTCCCACATGAGTAGGGTCTAGGAAAAAGATAAATTGAAAAGTTTACATATGTTTGTTGCTAACAAGAACATAATGACATTATTGGAGTGAGTTGAACCATTGGCAAGGAATAAGACTGACCTAATCTGTATGGAGTTCATTGGCCTGGAACACTAACTGGGTCAGATGTGCTTTTCTATTCAAGCACTGCTCTGTGCTCTCTTAGTTACAATTATAGCCAAAATTACGATGCTTTGGTGAAAAATGTAAGAACTACACCCTAACTGAACAAGAGCCTAACTAATATACCCTATCACGAGATGAAAAGAAAAAAAAGATCTACATAGAACCAAACATGTATTCAAAATACCAGTGTTTGGTATATATTACCTTGAACTCAGTACACTAAAATCATATTTACAAAGTCAAACGAGATTCTAACAGAACAATTAAATTGACATGTGCACCATTGAACTGAACCTAGACAAACAGGATTCGAACAGACTAAGGCTTATGAAGTTGTCCAAGAACAGTTTCAAAATATGGACCCGTCATCTATAATTAATAATACTAAACCAGGTGCTTCCTTGCTAATTGTCATCATGCCTGACTTCTATGGCAAGCTGTGTTTTATTTTGTTTGGCATCACAACTACCACAAAAATTGTCTTAATAGTAGTCAAACAAAAATACCCTCCGTCCAATCACATATTATTGTCTAGTGATGCAAACCTATTATTATCTTATTTTCTGCTAATAATAACATAATGACATTATTAGAGTGAGTTGAACCATTGGTAAGGAAGAAGACTGATCTAATCTGTATGGAGCTCATTGGCCTAGAACATTAACTGGGTCAGATGTGCTTTTCTATTCAAGCCCAGCTCTATGCTCTATCCGTTAAAATTAGAGCTAAAATTACGATGCTTTGATGCAAAATGTAAGAATTACACCCTAGCTGAACAAGACCCTAACTGATATACCCTAACAAGAACCAAACATGTATTCAAAATACCAATGTTTGGTATATATTACCTCGAACTCAGTACACTGAAATTAGAACAATTAAATTGACATGTACACCATTGAACTGAACCTAGACAAACGGGATTCGAACAGATTCACAATGAAATAAACAAGATTGTACTGAACCATTGAGAGAACAGAGACAACAGAACTAAACAAGACTAACACAAATTAGACGAGAACTTACTGTAGGACTTTTGGACAGATGAACAACAAGCACAGATTACATTTCGCTGTTGCCTGTGGAAGCTTCACGGTTGCCTATGCATGAGGTTGGGGTGGGCAGGTGGCGGCCTTGCCTATGGAAGTTCCACGGGTGTTACACAAGGAGGATTTCTTAAATAGATGGTGGGCTTGCTGTAATCTGTGCTTGCTGTAGACCTAAGGTAGATGGCGGGCTCTAACGCCTGGAAGGGGATCCAAGCGTGAAGATGGCGGATGGAAGGGAGGCACGCAGGTGTTCTTGCGGAAGGGAGGTGGTGATGGCCAGCCAATGGAATGGGATCGCTGCCGTTGGACGCCAAGGATGGAAGGGCCAATGGCGCCAAGGATGGAAGGGCCAATGGCGCCAAGGATGAAAGGGGATCTAAGCGCGATTCAAGGCGGGGGCGATGATCGTGGAGATTGCTTCCCCTCTCCCCTGCGGCAGGCGTGGATTCCATCATGTTTCCTTGCATCGGGAGAGCGGGCAGGGGGCAAGGATCGGTGACAAGAGTGGGAGAGGGGCAGTAGAACCATGATGTACGCGTGGGAGAGGGGCAGGGGCAACAGAACCATCACGGGCTGGATAACGGTCGGACAGAATGGCGATGGACTGAGACATGGGACCCACCTGTCATACTACCAATGGTGAATAGAACATGGAGTGACAGAACCACGGTGCACGGATGGTCTACATTACAGTCTTATATAGTAGTAGAGACTGTGATATCCTAATTTGTATCAATTTTACCTAAAGAACGTCGTATACAAACAAACCAACCAAACATAAATCGATCCATTATATTATTGTAAGACCCAAAATTAGTAGAATATTTTTTTGTATAAACAAATACAATTATTATAGTGCTTTGGGAATTAGGTAATGAGAAAGGAAATTTGTAATAAAGTCAACTATTGTTAGAGACAAATATGAGAAGGAGAATAAACTTAAACTAGTAATATTTAAAACAATAAGGTTTATATTCACCTTTGGATTTAAATTGATACATTTGGAAAATGTGAGAAAAAATAGGAATATAAATTTGAGTTTAAATAGTTGAATTTGGAATTAGGAATAGAAAATGGGAGGAAAATTTCAAAGTCAATCGTTCCTTCCTAAATAAACGACAAGGAAAATAAATAATAATATAATAAACAGTGGAGGTTATATTTACATTAGTATTACTTTTGGCGCTTGGAGAATTTAAATTCGAAAGAGAAATTTGAATCTGATTTGGAAATCTGAATTTCAAAGTAGGGATTTGAATTTGGAGATTAATGCTTCAAAAAGGAAAATAGAAAAGAAAAGGAAATGATCAAACTGGTGCCTGGGCCGATTTCTTTCCCTGTTGGCCCAATGGAGGATTGCACCCGCGTGGCCCAATCCGCCCTCTTTCCCTTTTCTTTCTGTTGTGGTCACTTGCAAGTGGGGCCCACTTTGTCAGCCATTCCGCTACACACTCGCGCTCGCGTTAACGCCCACCTCACTGTCGCGCTGGCCCAACCAGACCCGCTCGGTCGCACCCTGACATCTGGGGCCCATGAATCGGTCGCTCGCGGCGCGCGGACGTGAGTAACCGGGTGACTGACAACTGTGGCCCGCTCTGTCAGCCTCACATCGCTCTCACGCGTGCGGGGTGCATCTCGCTGACACCGTGGGTCCGGGCTGTCAGAAGCTTCTCCCCACCGTCGCGACGCCGGCCCGGATCAGGGGATTCCCGGCAATGTCGGGATTCCGTTGCAACCGCTCTGCCCGCTATATACGCACCGGCCTAGCCCCTCCGCACTGGCTATAAAGTGCGGGTCATGCCCACCTCGGTGCGGTCTACCAACCTACGCAAAACTTCCGCGCCACCAGCTCCGCCATTGGCAACGTCATGGCCGTCCACGGTTCAGGGTTCGTGGCGTCCTCTGCCTTGGCAATTGAGGTCGCGGGGACCTACCCGTGGGTAGTAGCGACCTCCCCAACCTGAAGCCTTGCCGGTCGTTGTGTAATTTCTCATCGTCGTTGCGGGCGCATCGGATATCGCCCCTCACCGCGGATTGCTTCCCTGCGACCATCTCTAGCCTGGTGAGTCATCCATCCTCTTGGTTACACCTGTGGCACTGCGTAGGTCGCCGGGATTGGAGAATTAGGGGCACTAGCTCGGGATTTGGCCAAACTCCGGCCACGACCGCCGCGACTCCGGGCAGCGCCGCCGCGTTGGACCGGTGGAGAGGAGGAAGCGGCTAGGACGTTGATTTTTTGGTGGACCGCTAGGATTAGAATCAGCGTACCGATTTGGTGGGATAGATCCGGTGCGTAGATCTGAGAGTGGGCGGTCTTAGATCGGCCGTGTGACTTAAAATCCGGGCCGTTGTTCGGTAGTCCTGTGGTTAGGGTTGTGTACCGCTTCAGTGAGATGTTCATTTAATCGGGTGCGTTGGGTATTGATCCGACGACCACAACCGCATACCGGTCCGGTTAAGTAATCGGTTGATTTGGACCCTTAGATTCTAATCGTGCGGCTAGATTATGACCATACCCCTTCGCCATGCCCGTTACGCTAAAGAGCCCCTGAAAAATTTAGTAATGAACCCGCAGTCCATACGCCAGTAGCCTGAGTCTTGGGGAAAACTATGGTTTAGCCCCTGCACTTTCCAGTTTTTGGTGTGCAGTCCGGTCAGAGAATAAATTATGGAAATTCGCTTAGAAAATGATTATTAGTGCAAAATTTATTCTAGAAACCTATTTAATTCTAGAAAATTCATATGAACTCCAAATTGGTCCATTTCAATTTCTATAATTTTGTAATAATGTTGTTTATCACCTATTGCCTCTATTTTGACATGAAAACAATAAAAAATTGGTATGCTAATTAATCTCATATCAAATACATAAAATCGTTGGAAATTCATAACTTCCCCGTTTTAACTTCGATTTGATCCGTTCAAGTTGTGTTAGTCTCGTATAAATATTTACTATGCAACATATTATACCATGTCTATTATTTTATAATTAGATCTGTATTTAACTTATGTTGGTTAGTCTTGTTAATCTGCTCATCTACTAAAATATGATCTATGGTCAATTAATAATTTAGATTAAATTTGAATTAATTACTACTATAGGTTACCTTTTCTCTGGGATTATAAAATAAACATAGAACCTGGTGTTAATCATTTACTCACATCATAACTTGATGACCACGACTCTGATCTTAGTAGTTCTCGATCCCACGATATCGTAGCTTCGCATAGATCATTATTATGCAGTTTGTTCTTATGTATGGTGTGATGTTAATTTTGTCTATACCATGTTTATTTGTATTGCTACGACTAGCGCGAGGTTTCAAATTCTTTTTTTTTCTTATGTAAAGTCTATATTAAGAGATAGTTTAACTTAATTCTTTTTTGAGAATAAATCTTTAACACAAATGATAATTCACATAAGAATCTTTTAAATAATCTATTATTTGAAAACACATTTATTTAAATCATGAAGTGAGTTTCCTAATTTATCCAAAATAGGATTTTGGAGTGTTACAACTTCAATGCAGTATCATCTATACACTATTATATGACGAGTCAACGTCACACAATACTCAGGCTGTCTCCGACGGCTATCCTATTCCATCTTCTATCTCATCTCCTGTTTAAAGTAAACAATGTACTCACTGCTGTTGCATTAACCATTCTGTAAGTAAAATCCTAAAACTGGTAGAAGTAGGTTGTCTTTTCTGAAGTAGCCAGGTGATGATAGTTGATTTCATCAGAAAAAAGCCTGAATATATATACATACAAATATATAATCAAAGAATACATGATTACATAGATCAGATCCTCGAAATATGGGAAATCTGATACAGTTAGTTTACGGATACATTCATCTTCGTCAGAGCAAGAACGAACATACCCACAATTGCAACTGAAGCAACCATTTAAGTAGCATTTGGAAGCTATATACAAGTCTAGTATTGTAACTGTATTGTATGCAGGCTCGAAACAATATTACAAGAGACTAGGAAAAACAACCAGAATCCAGATGGCACGTAGACACTACTGCAACTTGGGAAATCACAAGCATTTAGAAAACAGGTGCTAAGGTATGCCGTTCTGGAGAAATTCATATGACCAAACCTGTAGGCACCTTACAAAAGAACTGAACAAGAGCTCAAGTCCACTACGTTATGTGTCAGACTCATGGTGTACTCCCTACTCTCTATACAACAACAGCATAGTTTGACATGGTTTACTCTCTACTCTCTCTACAACTAATTGTCTCACCCCTCATTTTTTTGACAAAGGGGAACACCCCCTATTTCATTAAGAAACCGGACCAAGGTTTTTACAAGACCACAGTCTTAACCAATAGCCAAAAGCCGACAAGACTACCACATTTATCAACTACGCAAGGGTTAAGCCCAACTAAGGGAACGCAATATTCCAGAAATACTTGAAAGACTGACAACCAGCCAAAGAGACAAACTAGAGACAAGTCCAAAAGCAGCCTGGACCAGCCACCAACAGCGATGACCAAAGCTAGGTTTTTATCTAACGAGGAAGATAAGCTGATTACATCAAAACAATACAGAACTTGAAAAGATGCATCAGTAGCCAAAATGTCACTGGAGGCGCCTATCGACCGGCTTCCAACCATGAGCTTTGCTGTAGATGTCACT
>JAOPSE010000269.1:600000-980149 GCA_029449295.1 Zea luxurians | reverse complement strand
GACATACATGAGAAACAACATGATTATAACACCTATCATGATGAGCAATACTAGTAGTTCTTTTGTCATAAAGATAGGCATGGTTCCTTTTAGAGCTACTAGCCATGTGAGCCTTCCCTTTCTCTTTGTTGAGATTGGAAGTCCTTTGGCTTGTTAAGTTCTTGGTCTCCTTTTGGAAACCAAGTCCATCCTTAAAAGAGGGTGTCTACCAATGGTGTAGGCATCCCTAGAAAATTTTAGTTTCTCATAATTATCCTTGCAAGTCTTAAGTTGCGCATTAAGACTTGCAACATCATTGTGTAACTTAAGAATGGTAGAAGCATGTTCATTGCAAGTATCAATATTAAATCTTTGCATCTATTGTAGATAACAACATGCTCTACAGATGAACTAGCCACATTAAATTTTTTCTAGCTTTGTATTTAAATCATCATTCAAAGTTTTGAGACTAGAAATAGAATCATGGCAAGTAGACAGCTTAGAAGACAATATTTCATTTTTCTTAATTTCTAGAGCAAGAGATTTTTGAACATTAATAAATTTATCATGTTCATCATACAGAATATCTTCTTGCTTTTCTAGCAACCTATCCTTTTTATTAAGGGCATCAATCAATTCATTTATTTTATCTACCTTAGTTCTATCTAATCCTTTAAATAAATCACTATAATCTACCTCATCGTCAAAAGATTCCTCATCACTAGAAGAAGTGTACTTAGGTGTATCTCGTATATGTACCTTCTTCTCCTTAGCCATGAGGCACGTGTGTCGTTCGTTGAGGAAGAGGGAGGATTTGTTGAAGGCCGAGGCAGCTAGTCCTTCATCATCGGAGTCGGATGAAGAGCAGTCAGAGTTCCATTCTTTTCCAATGTGGCCCTTTGCCTTCCTATAGTCCTTCTTCCTTTCCTTCTTCCCTTTCTTTTCTTGTGCCTAATCATTGTCATTATCGAGACATTGTGCTATAAAATGACCAGACTTACCACACTTGAAGCAGGAATGCTTTCCCTTGGACTTGCTCTTGTTGGGATATTCCTTGCGTCCCTTTAAAGCAGTCTTGAAGCACTTGATTATAAGCGCAATTTCGTCCTTGTTGAGCCCAGCAGCCTCTACTTGTGCTACCTTGCTTGGTAGCGCCTCCTTGCTGCTGGTTGCTTTGAGAGCAATGGGCTGCGGCTCATAGAGAGGAAGCGGTCCATTTAAAGTATCATCCACATACCTCGCTTCCTTCACCATCATGTGTCCGCTCATAAATTTTCGAGAATTTCCTTGGGCGTCATCTTGGTGTACCTAGGATTCTCACGGATAAGATTCACAAGATGAGGATCAATAACGGTAAAAGACCTTAGCATGAGTCGGACGACGTCATGATCTGTCCATCTTGTACTCCCATAGCTTCAAATCTTGTTGACTAGGGTCTTGAGCCTATTGTACGTTTGAGTTTGCTCCTCTCCCCTTATCATGGCGAACCAGCCTAGTTCACCTTCCATCAGTTCCATCTTGGTGATCATGGTGGCATCATTACCCTCGTGCGAGATCTTGAGGGTATCCCATATTTGCTTGGCATTGTCCAAGCCGCTCACTTTGTTGTATTCATCCCTACATAAAGATGCTAGCAAAACAGTAGTAGCTTGGGCATTTTTATTTATTTGCTCATTAATAAATACATGATTGTTAGTGCTATCGAAATGCATTCCATTTTCAACAGTTTCCCAAATACTAGGATGGAGGGAAAATAAGTGACTACGCATTTTATGACTCCAAAATGAATAATCCTCTCCATCAAAGTGTGGGGGTTTCCAAGTGGAATAGATAGTAAATGAGCATTTGAATTATAAGGGATGCGACAATAACAAAAAGAATAGTTTGATTAACCGTTTCTTTTTCGACGAAGAGTCTTCGTCGTCGTCATCCCTTAGTGAAGAAGAGGAGGCATCACTGTCGTAGTAGATGATATTCTTTATGCGCCTTGTTGGTGGCCTTCGTCTTCCGAAGGTCCTCAAAAACATGATTAACAATGTCTCCCAAGTATTATGTATATACATGAACCTTCGGACTCAGGATGAAGCTGTACACCATATGAAAAGCAGGATCGAAACGAAAGTTGAACTAGCACCGAAGCTGCACGCAAGGAAGCTTCGGCTCAACAGCAGAAAGAGGAACCGACTTAAGGAGGAAAAGGCTATCTAGTCCTCGAAAGATTGTTATTAAGTCAATAGTAAATATGAAGGCATGAATGTAATTTTATGTGTAACACCCCAGGTGTTACTTAGAGTTTTCCGCTCAAGACTACACAAGTAAGCCCATCATCACATGTGACTTAAGTTGGGATAAGCAAACCAAATTTTGAGCTCAAGATCCTAAGTAAGTGCACCCCATCTTAGAAGTCATACCTTGGTTTGTCATGCACATATGAGGAGGAGAATTTCCCAAACCCTAATTCAAACCCTTTGAACAAGTGGAGCACTAGAAGTAAGTATGACCAAAAGGTTAGGAAAACCACATGATCATGACTTGGGCCAATTATAAAAGTGGTAGTACACTTAATACCCTACAAATAATAGTAAGAAAGTGACCCCAAAAAGATTTCAGAAAAACCCCAAAAGGTTCACAAAAGGGTTGAGCACAAAAGAAAAATCAGAATTTTTCTAAGTCCAAAACCAACCCTTTTTCAAAGATCAAACATGTTCACCCTCTTTCAAACTTCAAAATCACTTAGCCCAATTGACAAAGTGGCGCCAAAATACCTCTAGAACACCCTGGAAAAGTTTGAACCCAACCCTAAGTCGTTTGACATGACTTGGCACAAGTTTTGTCCCAGTTTGGACAGCTAGGACAGAGGCAACTTCTCACCCCTATCTCTCCCTACCCCGACCGTATCTTGGCTTGGGACACACATCAAAAAAGTAGGATATGGTGCAGGGAAGAGATCGTACACAGTGGCTTTGCCAAGATCTTGACGCTAAGGTGCTCCAATCGGCCGTTGAACCATGGCAGAAACAAACACACACCTAAAACTTGACAAAGCTAAAACTTGATTTATAGACACAGCTAGTGCTTTTGGCAACCAAACCCCTCAGCCAAACAGCTGCATGTCTAGAGGTAGAGGAGTAGACTCCTCACATCGGGTAAGTCTAGCTGAGTATTAGTATACTCAGCCTTGCTTGTGGCAAAATTTTTACAGGTTCCTTGGAGGACATGGTTGCTGGAGTGACTTGGCCGTCCACCTTGCCACCGGGTTGGACAGTCGAGTGGGACCCTACCTCGGTAGAGGAGGAGCATGAGGAGTGATGGGACAGGCTTCCCCATCTCTCTGTTTATTTATCTCTAGTTTTATTCCGCTGCATTCGAACAATGATGACTACTTTTGCTAAACTCCGATGATGATGTAATAAATTTAATACTCCTCAATGTATAGATTTAAACTTTATTGTATTTGCTCTGTGCCTCACCATCGAGTGAGTACGTGGTACTTGATCCTGTTAGTGGCCTCGTCGGACTAGATCCGAGGGACTGACGTGTTATTCCTATTTAAGTGTGGTCTAGCCTCTAAGGCGGGACTTAGGCACTTAAGTTGGAATAATTCGGGCGGTTCCGCCACAACTGGTATCGAGCTCGTACCACCACAGAGGAATCAATAAACTATAAATATCATCCTTTTTCAAAGTAAAACTTGTTAGAAACAACTGTTGGATAGATCGTTAGGACGATAAGGATAGACCTAGGACGTGAAGCCTTAGGATAATAGAGGGGTAGCTAGGTGGCTGTTTGAATAAGCCCTACCGCTACTATAAGGGATGGGAGTTCTTCCTGTTCCCCCTAAGTCAGAATGAGGTCGCTTAGGACGAGCATGCATGCATCCTTACTTAAAATACTTGATAATTGGGTAGGAACCTTAATGCACTATAATAACAGACTAAGTACACCCCGTGCCATTGTCGTAGTCACAGAAAGGCTGAGTTTGATCCCTTTTTATTTTATAATTCTTTTTCTTTTTACTTACGCTTAACCGTACACAGATGACTTCTCACGGGTCCACGGACGAAGGGAATGCATAGTCCCACACTGATGGGCTTGCATGAGAGGGTTTCCCCCGCATCTTGTGGGAGGTACTTCATGGAGCTGGTTACATGACGCCTCCCCAGTACGCGGTCCGGCTGTTCGAGAAGCACCGAGTGCCCCGCTGTAGGGTGAGGATGACCTTGGAGCCTCATCCCCTGCAGCTAGGCTGGCGTTCTCTGGACTCTGAGTCTTTTGGATATAGGGCTGAGGATACTATCGAGGCGATTCTCTCCACGGACTGACCACCTTCTGCGGATTCCACCCCTTGGAGCTGTCCACTCACCCCATTGGTTTGTTCCCTGCGGAAAAGGAGGACGACCCAATGTGGAAGGATCGAGTGGAGCATGCCAAGGATATTTGGGCTATCTACCCAGGTCAGACTGCTCACTTGACGGTGCGGTGCATGAATGCCCTGTATCGTCTGCAAGTGATGCGTGGAGAAGCAATGTCCCATCTGATGGCATTGTTGGAGGCGACCAAGATCACTTTGGATAACAGAGAGGAACTTGTGGTAGACTTGTCCACTGAGATGGTGGAAAAAGATTTACAAGTGGAGCAGTTGTCAGATGAGATCCACGAGCTTGAGGAGCTAGTGGGAACCAGGGAGAACATCGAGGTTCTCGAGGATCAGCTAATCAACACTCAGCAGCAGCTTGCGGAGGCTAACCAGCATCTGGATATGCACCACCAGGAGATCCAGGACATAGAGGCCAATGAGGATGTCGACATCGAGGGAGGAGAGGAACCTGCCTCCAGCTTGGACACTGCTGGCTCAGGGAGACCACCTTCCCCCGAGTCAAGCGTTGCCTCATTTGCTCACTAGGTCGCAGAGATAGAGTTAGAAGTCTGTGACAGTAGAACTCCTCGAGACTAGCTTAGCTTTTGCACCCTTAGGGTACTAGGCTAGTTAGAGTTGAGTCTTTTGAGTTACTGATGTAATCAAGACCAACTCTTTTGGAGGCATGGATGATGAATGATGCCAGTTTTAATTTAAGAAGAAAAGTTTAAGCCCTATGGAATCTTTTATAATTATGCAAGCATATATTGGTTTCACCCCTATGACTCTTTGACCACGATTTAATATTGGGCCTCGGAAATATAATATTGGGAATATGCATAATTTTTCAGATGGCAGGAAGAGCGCGTCATGGACAGAATGAGCGCATTACTCCACCACCGCCACCGCCTCCTACTCTGCAGGAGCTGATGTCTCAGCAGAACGAGATCTTGCGATAGTTAGCTCAGCGCCAGCCACCACCTCAGCATTATGGTGGTGGTGATCATCAGCGTCACCCCACAGCAGCCACTTATCAGGAGTTCCTCAGTACTCAGCCACCATTGTTCACCAGGGCCGAGGACCCACTCGATGCTGATGTATGGTTGAGGGTAGTGGAATCCAAATTCCCGCTACTCCATGGAGTTTGTTCAGAGGTAACTAAGGTCAGGTTCGCCACCCATCAGCTTCGCGGACCCGCGCGGCCATGGCTGGGACCATTTCCTTGCTAATGGCAGGCCAACTGGACCATGAGGTGGAATGGAGAGAGTTCAAGGCAGCCTTTTAGGGGGCATCATCTACCCCTCCTGCAGACCATTATGGACCGAAAGCTTAATGAGTTTTCTGGCACTCATCAAGGGACATGACAGTGTTACAGTATGCTCAGGCCTTCAATGGCCCTGTGCCAGTATGCCGGATATCATGCAGACACCGACGAGAAGAAGAGAGGACAGGGTCAGGAGGGGGGAATCAGCACTAAGCTCGCGCGCCGGTCCTCAACACAGTCAGGCCAACAGCTATAATGAGTTAGTCAACATGGCCATTTCTCAGGAGGATTGTATCACAGCCAGGCAGGCGGAGAAGAAGAGGAAGACCCCTGTGGCAGGACCTTCAGCTCAGCCACAGCGCTTCAGGATCGTGTCTGACACTCAGAATAGGGGGACCTCAGCAGCAGCAAGGACGTTGGGTGATCCGACCACAGCAGCAGCAGCAGGCACCCAACCGCACTCAGTTTCTAGTTGAGAGGAACAATCAGCTGCAGCAGCAGTACCGTCAGGCCAATGACAACAGGTGTTTCACTTGTGGTAACACCGGACATTATGCTAAGAATTGCCCCAGGAACCAACAGAGGTAGGGGACAAAATGTCAACCAGAACCAAGGCAAGAGGCAGAAGGTGCAAGTGAAGCAAGGCAGACTGAAACTTCACCACCATGGCTGACATTCTAGAGGGAGCACCCGTCATGGCTGGTATCTTTTTCAGTTTTGAATTACCCTACTATTATTCTTTTTGATTCTGGTGCATCACATAGTTTTATCAGTGCCAAATTTAGTGCTAGGTGCCAATTACCTTTTCACCACACCAATGGGGGTATTACAGTTTCAACACCAGGAGGCAGGGTTGCCACCTATCAAATCAACAGACATGTGCCTATAAAGTTTGGTAGTTTGATAATTAAAACCACCCTCCTCATATTGGGTTTGGATAGCATGGATATCATTTTGGTAACTAACTGGTTAACAAGACATCAGGCAGTAATTGATATTGCAGCTAGGGCCATTGAGGTGCACTCGCTGAGTGGTGAAACCACGTTATATTTGCTTGATCAGGGTTGTACCCGTTCTTGTGCATTCACCATGATAGAGTCCCTGGTTGAGAGAATCCATGTGGTCTGTGACTACCCAGATGTTTTCCTGACGAATTGCCAGGGATGCCACCCGACCGAGACATTGAGTTCGCGATCGAATTGCAACCCGGGACTGCTCCTATATCCAAGAGAACCTATAGGATGCCTCCCGCGGAATTAGCGGAGTTGAAAAAGAAACTCCAAGAGTTGTTGGACAAAGGGTTTATTCGCCCAAGTACTTCACCTTGGGGATGCCCAACATTGTTTGTAAAGAGAAGGATGAAAGTCTGAGAATGTGTGTCGATTACCGCCCTCTCAATGCGGTGACCATCAAGAACAAATACCCACTGCCTGCATTGATGTTTTGTTTGATCAGTTGGGGGAGCCAAAGTGTTCTCCAAGATAGATCTTCGCTCGGGCTACCATCAGATCAAGATCCGTGCCAGCGATATTCCGAAGACAGCTTTCTCCACCAGATATGGGCTCTATGAGTTTTTGGTGATGTCTTTTGGGCTGACCAATGCCCCGGCTTATTTCATGTATCTAATGAACTCAGTATTCATGCCAGCGTTGGACAAATTTGTGGTGGTTTTCATTGATGATATTCTGGTCTATTCCAAGAATGAAGACGAGCATACTGAACATCTACACATCGTGCTTCAGCGACTGCGCGATCATCGTCTTTATGCTAAGTTGTCTAAGTGTGATTTCTGGCTAAGGGAAATTAAATTTTTGGGTCACACAATTTCTCAGGATGGGATATCAGTTGACCCTGAGAAGGTACAAGAAGTAATGAATTGGAAACCTCCTACCACAGTGCGACAAATACGGAGTTTTCTGAGATTGGCAGGATATTATCGACGATTTATTCTGGATTTCTCCAGAATTGCCAAGCCAATGACTGAACTATTGAAGAAGGGAGTCAAGTATGATTGGAGCCAGAAGTGTGAGGATGCCTTTCATACACTAAGGCAGCATTTGACAACAGCACCAGTGCTAGCTCAACCTGACAGCACCAAGCCCTTTGAAGTTTATTGCCGATGCTTCCGGTACTGGATTGGGATGTGTCTTAATGTAGGACAACAGAGTCATTGCTTATGCCTCTCGAGCACTCAGACCCCATGAGCAGAACTACCCCACACATGATCTGGAGTTAGCAGTTGTGGTTCACGCTCTCAAGATTTGGAGACATTACTTGATGGGAGCTCGCTGTAAACATTTACACTGATCATAAGAGTCTCAAATATATCTTCACCCAGGCTGATCTTAATATGAGGCAGAGGAGATGGTTAGAGCTAATCAAGGACTATGATTTGGAGGTGCATTACCATCCTGGTAAAGCCAATGTTGTGGCAGATGCCTTAAGCAGGAAGGCCCAGTGCAATTGTATGAATATGGATGCAAGAATCACCACCCTATGTGATGAGTTGTGCAAGTTGAAAATAGAAGTCGTTTCCTCCAGTGCCTTGAGTTATATCTCAGTGGAGCCCACTTTGCAAGAACAAATAGTCATGGCATAGATTGGTGACAAGGGTGTTCAGGTTATCAAGGAAATGATCGAACAGAAAGCAGAAAAATACAAATGCTTCCGTCAGGACAGCAAAGGAATTCTATGGTTTGGAGACCGACTGGTTGTCCCCAAGAACCCCGAGCTCAGAAAGAAGATATTGGATGAAGCTCACCTATCCAAATTCTCCATGCACCCCGGTAGTAATAAGATGTATCATGACCTCAGATCCTTATACTGGTGGTCCAGAATGAAGAGGGAAATTGCTAAGTATATATCCGAATGCGACACCTGCCGGAGAGTCAAGGCCAGTCATTTAAAGGTAGCAGGTACCTTACAGCCTCTTCCCATACCTTCCTAGAAACGGGAAGATATCTGCATGGATTTTATCGTGGGGTTGCCCAATACTTCCCGGCACCATGATTCTATTTGGGTCATTGTAGATAGGTTGACCAAGACAGCTCATTTCTTGCCAGTGCATACCACCCACAAGACAGAGAAATATGCAGAAATCTATGTTGATCAAATAGTGCGTTTGCATGGAATTCCGAAGACCATTGTATCTGACAGAGGAGCATTGTTTGTGGCACGCTTCTGGGAGCAACTCCAAGAATCACTTGGGACCCGTGCAATAAGAAGCTCAACATACCCATCCACAGACAGATGGCCAGACAGAAAGAGTGAATCAGATTTTGGAAGATATGTTGAGGGCATGTGTGCTACAATATGGAAAGGATTGGGACAAGTGTCTTTCCTTGGCAGAGTTCTCTTATAACAATAGCTACCAGTCCAGCTTGAAGATGGCACCTTTTGAGGCCTTATATGGGAGAAGGTGTAGGACACCGCTCAATTGGTCTCAAGCGGGAGAGAGGGAAATATTTGGACCAGACTTGGTACTCGAAGCAGAGGAAAAGGTCAAAATCATTAAGAAGAACCTAGAAGCTGCTCAGACCCGGTAGAAGAGCTATCATGATAAGAGGAGGAAGCCTCTACAGTTTGAAGTGGGAGATCGTGTTTATCTTAAGGTGTCACCCACCAAAGGTGTTCATAGATTTGGAATCAAGGGCAAGTTAGCTCCTCGCTACATTGGACCCTATCAGATCAAAGCAAATTGTGGACCCGTAGCATATCAATTGAAGTTCCCACCCCACATGTCAGCAGTTCATGATGTGTTCCATGTATCTCAGCTACGGAAATGTGTCTGCTTACCCACCGAAGTACTACCTGAACCAGAAATTGAAATAGAGCCAGACTTATCTTATCAAGAGCACCCCGTCAAGGTGTTGGATCAAAAGGAGAGATCAACGCGGGCAAAGTCGATCAGAATGTATAAGGTTCAGTGGAGTCACCATTCAGTAGAAGAGGCTACATGGGAGACTGAGGATTTTTACGTTCTCGCTTCCCCGACGTTCTGCCCAAAGGAGTCGGTGCGTAATCAAAAACCCCACCCCCACCTGCCCTTTGAATCTAAATATAAGAAGAACTTAGATGTTAAAGGTGTTGTAAGCTTTAGAAATAACTCAAAAAGGACTTTCCTTCTGAAGGTGCAAAGAGGATGACATTCGAAGAGCAGTAAACTAGAGAAACTTGGACAAAGGAACAAGCAACACACTAGCACACCTTCATGGCACCCCTCCAAAGGACTCTACCCCAAATCTCGGGACGAGATTCCTTTAAGGGGGGAGGGCTGTAACACCCCAGGTGTTACTTAGAGTTTTCCACTCAAGACTACACAAGTAAGCCCATCATCACATGTGACTTAAGTTGGGATAAGCAAACCAAATTTTGAGCTCAAGATCCTAAGTAAGTGCACCCCATCTTAGAAGTCATACCTTGGTTTGTCATGCACATATGAGGAGGAGAATTTCCCAAACCCTAATTCAAACCCCTTTGAACAAGTGGAGCACTAGAAGTAAGTATGACCAAAGGTTAGGAAAACCACATGATCATGACTTGGGCCAATTATAAAAGTGGTAGTACACTTAATACCCTACAAATAATAGTAAGAAAGTGACCCCAAAAAGATTTCAGAAAAACCCCAAAAGGTTCACAAAAGGGTTGAGCACAAATGAAAAATCAGAATTTTTCTAAGTCCAAAACCAACCCTTTTTTCAAAGATCAAACATGTTCACCCTCTTTCAAACTTCAAAATCACTTAGCCCAATTGACAAAGTGGCGCCAAATACCTCTAGAACACCCTCGAAAAGTTTCAACCCAACCCTAAGTCGTTTGACATGACTTGGCACAAGTTTTGTCCCGGTTTGGACAGCTAGGACAGAGGCAACTTCTCACCCCTATCTCTCCCTACCCCGACCGTATCTTGGCTTGGGACACACATCAAAAAGGTAGGATATGGTGCAGGGAAGAGATCATACACAATGGCTTTGCCAAGATCTTCACGCTAAGGTGCTCCAATCGGCCGTTGAACCATGGCAGAAAACAAACACACACGTGTTCGACGCGGGCTGACCATCGGGGGCGCGCTCAGCGCACGCCTGCGCGAGAACCCCCGCGCGCCCGCGGCCACCGGTGACCACGCCCACGCCACGGCTATAAAGCCCGCCCCAATGCCCGACTATCTTCACCGTTGCATCCTTTGTCCCACGCCGAACTCCCCGGAGCTCGCCCATAGCTCCGGCGACCTCTCCGCGACCCGCTAGAGCCACCCGAGGACAACCACCGTGGCCGAACCGTTTTCCGTCTTCTGTCTTCCTCCGCTCGATCCAAGCCCCTATATAGCTTCCCTGGGAGGCTGTGAAGCTTGCCAAAGCTTAAACCAGGGACCCCCGCCACCGGAAAGGCGCAATCGCGCTCGCCAGAGTTTGGAACCCCCGCCGGCGCACGTGGACCCGGTGAGTCTCTGCGCCATTTTCCGATTCACTGCACACATAGCCCCTACATCATCCCGTGGAGCTCATCATGCCATTTAATTGAACTAGATCGCCGTGGTTAGGCCGGAGCTCTCGCCGCCGACGAGTTCACCGCCTGCGCGCGTGGACCAGCCGATTCCGGCCACCACCGTCGTCGAGCCGTACATTGCTGGGACTGCCAGGACCTCCCGAAGCCAACCCTGCCCCTCGCCGGACCTCTCCCGTCGTCGGTACGTCGCGCCGTCCTTTTCCTTGCCGCGGTTACTGTTTACGTAAGGGGAGGGACCGCGGGGAAGAAGAAGAAAAGGGCAGGGGGTTTTGTGCGCTGTCAGCGACTCAGGGGAATAGTAGCATAGGGGTATAACTAAAAGGGTTAGTTTAGGAAGAACCTAGGGTCTTCAGTGCAAATGGGTTTTCTTGGAAATCTTTTTAAATATTCTGATTTAAATCCAAATAGAACTTGAAAAATTCATAACTTCCGTTTGGTTTACCCAAATCGAGTCAAACCAATTTTGCCAGATCCTAAATGAGGTAAACTACTTAGGAAAAATATAAAACCCCTAAGTGTTGCAGAAAACTTTAATGTTTTGAATTAAATGATTACCTGGTCAAAAGCTAAAAGAAATAAGGAAAAATAGCTACACTATTAGACTAAGGTTAAGAAAATTTAGAGAAGTACTTAATCACTTCCTAACCTGTTTAAAAATAATAAACCCCTCTGTACACCCCATTAAGGTAGAGTTTGCCATTTAAATCACTTTTTGCTTAAAGTTAAAGAAAATAAAAAAGGTAGTTTAAATCAAGAACCAGGGAGCACCCACATTTTTGTTAGCCTTCTTATTCAGTATAGTTCACTAGAAAATTTTATTATACCCTTTTTTAGTACAGAAGAAATGAAATACCTTTTATTTCAAGAAAACAAGGAAAACTTAGAAAAACCCTAGAAAACTAACCCTGAGAAGAAAACACCCCAAACCTTGGGATAACTAATGTTTTTTTACTATAAACATAGAAAGATTATGAGTTCTGTTGTTTGATATTTTTAAATAACAAGTTAGTTATAAGTATCTTTTTAGCATTAAACTTTAGAAAATCACAACTAAATAACCACTAAGTAACTTTCTGTGATTTTTGGCACAGAAGCATGTCATTACCTATAGATACCAGTAAAAATGACTCTTAGTACAGAACCCACCCCTAGATAAGAGCTGTAGTACAAGTGGCCCCTTTTGCCCCAACTTTTGTTATTTTTGGCCAGGGCATATTCTATTATTCTGGACCCCAAATTTATAAGACAGACTACAGTGACCCATAGTAACGCACTGTAATTTTTTCAAAATTTTTTGGAGAAATTTAAGTCACTGTTGCAGTTCAAACACACTAAAAAACCATAAATAGAAAAGAAAAAAGGGGAATTAATAGTGGAGACTAAATGTTACCCTAACCAAACCAGCAGCACCCCTTGAATGCCTACTAAAACATTTAAGGGACAACCCAAGACTAAATCCCTTATGCTTATCCCTAGGTAAAACCCCAAAGCCCAAATTGATAAGCATAAACCACTAAGAGCCTCGTATAATAACCAGGAAAACCCTAAGGGATTAACTAACTTAGTTTTTCCTCACTTAGCACAATGATTACTAAATCCTGCATAATTATAGCATACATATTCTTATTCATTGCATTCTATAGATTGCAACCTCGCGGACGGAGAGTACATCCTCGTGCCAGAGCAAGGAGTTGCTCAGGAGGTAGCCCCGGATCCAGCACCAGAGCCTGCCCTAGCTTTGGAAGGCAAGCTCCAGTTTTAGGCATAACCTGTTCTATATGCTATTTTACTACACTTAATGTTTGTAGGCTTGTATTATACACTTAAGTGTAGAAGTTGATTGAAACCCTAGTTGCATGAACTCAGGAATCCTTGTTGAGATGGATACTAGTATGCTAGGTCGAGTAGCTGCTTTGCTAATTAGGGATCTCGGTAGAAGTCGAGTGATTTTTCTAGCACTCGCGCGAGGTCAGGAATTGGTTGTACCCACTTTCATATCATATTGATGATTGGTCTGTGGACACGGATCCGTGGGGATGCGTGGTCTACGAGATGAAATTGGAATAAGGATTAACGTGCGGATACCTGTGTCAAGCGTTTGAACGTACTAGGCACATGCCGAGAAATATGGTAAATCGGTAAGCCTAGTACCTGATTGAACATGGCAGTGGACTTTACCTCTCACGCGACCTGAGACGTGGTCTCCCATTCCGGTTATGGTGGGTACAAGTGCGGTCACTGCACGACGGCAGTCAGGGTCAGTGAGGCATTGTACGCCAAGACGGTGAGCCCTGATTTGCTGACGGGGAATCGATGGGGACGGTTGATGTGTGTGGGGACAGAGTGCCTCGCCACGTTGTGTGTTTAGGTTTATCTTGCAAGGATAAAAACTCGATTCGAATCGTCTGCTTCTCACAGCTAATGAGACTGCTTGATCCATTGTACTGCATTGAGTAACAAGTGGAAATGTGATGAGTTGGCAAAAGTTGTTAATTGCTAAATGTTTGATACCATGTATGATTAGATAGGTATACATTTAGTCTTAAGAGAGTCACACTAAAACTTGACAAAGCTAAAACTTGATTTATAGACTCAACTAGTGCTTTTGGCAACCAAACCCCTCAGCCAAACAGCTGCATGTCTAGAGGTAGAGGAGTAGACTCCTCACACCGGGTAAGTCTAGCTGAGTATTAGTATACTCAGCCTTGCTTGTGGCAAAATTTTTACAGGTTCCCTGGAGGACATGGTTGCTGGAGTGACTTGGCCGTCCACCTTGCAACCGGGTTGGACAGCCGAGTGGGACCCTACCTCGGAAGGGGAGGAGCATGAGGAGTGATGGGACAGGCTTCCCCATCTCTCTGTTAATTTATCGCTAGTTTTATTCTGCTGCATTCCGAACAATGATGACTACTTTTGCTAAACTCCGATGATGATGTAATAAATTTAATACTCCTCAATGTATGGATTTAAGCTTTATTGTATTTGCTCTGTGCCTCACCATCGAGTGAGTACGTGGTACTTGATCCTGTTAGTGGCCTCGTCGGACTAGATCCGAGGGACTGACGTGTTATTCCTATTTAAGTGTGGTCTAGCCTCTAAGGCGGGACTTAGGCACTTAAGTTGGAATAATTTGGGCGGTTCCGCCACATTATGCGGGCTATGTCCTGTGCCTATAAATAGATGAACAGTACTCCCGTACTGTTCACGCTGACTTGTATTCCCTGTTGCGTCACGCTTGGACTTTTCACCTTCTGTCAAGCCGAAGGTATAAATGTAATTCAATATTGTTTATGTTCATTCACTTTAATATATAAAAGATACAAATAAAGTCATATGATTATTTATGTTATGTTCTATGTTTCATATGCTTCCTCTTCCATTAAACTATACTGTGATGATGAAGGTACATCCTTCATGACCTTCGTCTGAAGATCATTATATCCTAAGGGAGATAATGCTTCGAAAGACGAAGGGCTTTAACCTTTAACGTTTTGTGTTGCCTTGTTCTTAATTCATAGCATTTGAGAACAAGTGACCAACACGCCTCTTCTTATTTCCATCCCTCTTCTTGTGACCCGAGCCTGAGTCAGTGGGCTTGTCGCCTTTTGGCTTGTTGACGTAGAGAGTCTCCTTCTCCTTGTCGTTGATCACCATCCCCTTGCCTTTAGGATCCATCTCTTCTGGCGGTTACTCCCTTAATGAAGAGTACGGCTTTGATACCAATTGAGAGCACCTAGAGGGGGGTGAATAGGTGATCCTGTAAAAATCAACTTTAAATGCCACAAACTTGGTATATGTAGTGTTAGTGAAATCAAACCAAAGTGTTATGACAAGAGAAAGAAGTGACTTCTTCACTAATTGCTCTTCACAAAGTGACTGTTAAACTTAGAGCAATTATCAAGTGAGTGGAAGATCACACAAGAATAGCAACAAGTGACACATCGATTTTTATCCCATGGTTCGGCCGAGTATAACACTTGCCTACTTCCACATTGTGGTGTCCCAATGGACGAGGGTTGCACTCAACCCCTTTCAAGCGATCCAATGATCCACTTGAATACCACGGTTTTCTTCCTTATGATATATGTTCTCTTTGTGAGGAATCTCCACAGGTTGGAGTCTCTCACCCTTACAAGATTGATCTCAATGAAAACCACAAGAGTAATGGAGGGAAAGAAACACACGCAAAAGCTAGAGTCGCAGCAAAGTCACGTACACAAGTCAAGACACGAGCACACAAAACACAGTGCAACGAGTTCACAACTCGACAAGTGCTCAAATCTCAATCGCAGTGATCCGGATGTGTGCTTGCAGAGTCTAGGCATCTTAGGATGTTCAATGGAGGCTTGGTGTTGTGCTCCATGCGCCTAGGGGTCCCTTTTATAGCCCCAAGGCAGCTAGGAGCCGTTGGATCTCCATTTGGTAAGCAATTCTTTCCTTCTATCGGTTGGCACACCGGACAGTCCAGTGCACCACCGGACAGTCCAGTGCACCACCGGACATGAATAGTGCCCGATTTCTTTCCTTCTTTGGCAAAGCCAACCGTTGAGCCCTCGGTCCCCTTGGCACATCGGACAGTCCGTTGTGGCCTAGTGACCGTTGGCTCTGGCCACACGTCACTCGCTGATCGCACTGCCGACCGTTGGCGTGGGCGTTGTTGGTTCACTGGACAGTCCGGTGAATTTTAGCCACGGTGTCCTTGGCGATTCCCGAGAGCAACGAGTTCGTCGTTGTGCCAGCCTGGGCACCGAACACTGTCCGTGTGCACCGGATAGTCCGGTGCACCACAGGCTAGTGCAAGTCTGGCTAGACTTAGCCAAACTTCTCCAATTCAATCTCATTTGCTTTGATACGGTTCCTAGCACTTAGAGGAATATATTAGTACCAAAAACAATTCACTAAGGCTAGAGTCATACCTTGATTCTTGATTTGCATCTCTTTAGCACATAGCACATATTAACCAAAATAATATGTGTTGGGCATCTAATCACCAAAACATTTATAAAAATAGCCCAAGGGCACATTTCTCTTTCACTAACCTGGATGAAGACACCAAGGTCTGAAAAGAAGAGCTCAACCTCGATAACGAAGGACATGAGTAGAATCAGATCTTCAGATGAATCAAGATTCACCATTCGAGATAGTCTTTCCTTTTTTTGTCAGAACCTACCCTTACTCTAACCATATACTATCTTATACCTAAAAATACCCATGCTTTCTTAAAAGCACTTGTTAAGTGGTACTTAAAAAGAAAAAAAACTTAAATTTTTGAACTAATTAAGAAACTAAAAGGTAAACCACAAACCAAAGTCGTTGCATCCTTTTTCTTACTAATCTCGAGGACGAGATTATTTTTAAGGGGTAGAATTTGTAACAATCTAAAATCATATTTTAGGTAATTTAGGAAAGTTGTCTTGAGATCTAAATTCTTGTGTTTTTAAGCAAGGTATTAGATGAAAAGAACCTCTAGGGACTCAAATAATTTGTTACATTAAATCTTATGCTATTGCACGAAAGTGTTGCCTAGTAAAGATTTCATGGTAATAAACATTTGAATCTTGAAATGAAGCTATTACTAACTTTATTTAATAAATAATACGATGGAGCCCTTAATTATTTAATTGTATGATTCATTCTTTATTATGTATATATGTGTTGAAGCATTTTCATTTAAAGATGTAGGAATAATAAATAAATAAATATATATACTTTGCATTATGTTGGATTTTTGTATTGTGCATTTAACTGTAAAGTTGAATTTCCAAAACCAAGGTTGAATTTGAACTTGAAATCAAAATTGGAAAACTAGAAAAAACTAAACTGGAATTTAAAAGAAAATAAGAAGAAAAGGGAACTACCTGCGCTTTGGGCCAAAATCACCTTCTCGGCCCAAACTTTGCTCACCCGCATGGCCCATTGCTCCACCCTTTGACCACTTCCATGCAGACCCCACTTCACCGTCCACTCTCATCACGCACTGTGATATTGCTGCTCGGTGGGGCCTCCTTGCCAGCCACGCAGCGTGCCGCATCTCCTCGGGGCAAGTCGCTGTCATGTGGGCCACATCCGTCAGGTTTGTCTCCCCAACAGATTACTGAACCACCGCTGGGGATCTCGGATTCTGTTGAAGCTAGCCAACCAACACGGCTATGAATCCGTGTCCGAAGCCACCTTCCCCAAACTGATCTAGCTAGGCTACAAAAGCCATGGTGCGGGTTCCCATCCCTTCGCCTGTATCAAACGCCACCATCGCCGAATAGGGGAGAGTGGGGGACGATCGTCGCGCGGATGTCTCACCTCCAGCGTCACTCCGACGTGGTGTGTGGTCGTGATGACTCGCAGGGGCCGTTCGCACATGTTAGTGACCTTCTTGTGCGGAGACATCAACAGGACCACGACGAATTGCTTACCCGTCGACTGCACCATGCCGTGGTCAGGCTTCATCATGTCTTCATCGCTGGTAAGGACCTTCCCCATAGTTTCGTACTGATCTCTGCTTCATGTTGCTCTATTCGGTTTCGAGTTTGGGGCTCTGATGCAAGAAGTACACGACACAGGCCATGGCGCCGCTGCTGATGGGCTCTCGCCGTGCGTCCGGCCACCGTGGGGTGGAAGATGAGCCATTGACGTAGGATCATATCTGGATGCTCCAGATTAGAAGCACGTTATCAGTTTGGCTCCTTTAAATCTAGCCCGTTCATCTCGGAACAAAGGGGCATGGATAGATCGTGCGTGCGGAGCTCTAGTGTGGCAGAACCTCCCAAGGTATCAGGCCCACATGCACCTGTCCTTGTCCCAAAGACCTCAGACGGCCATGCATGTGCACCAGATAACTTAACAGGATCCGTCTGATTGCCCAAGGACATCGGATAAACCACTTACAACCAGAACCGCGGGATTAAGTAACACAAATCACACACACCAATATTTTTGCAGCGGAAATCTTATTACCAAATTTTACAAGTTACAAAAATTTTACATTATTTTATCAGAGTGATTACAAAAGTATAAGTTTGAAATATATGCTAGCTCAAGTGACCATCCTCAATAAGAAGTATAGGAGAGCTACTTAAACCTATAAGAAGGCCGAGCCCACCGGCACTTAACACCATCATCAGCAGCACAAAACTATAACCTGAAAAACAATAGGGAATAAAACCCTGAGTACGGAATTACTCAGCAAGACTTACCCGACTAAAGAAAAGACTCTCAAGGGTATGCCGGATTTGGGAATCGAGGAAAAGTTTTAGCAAGAATCAAATTAGATACTTTTGCAGAAATAGCTTACTAAAGTGAGTCCTTACTTTCAATATTTTAACGCCAGATTAAATATTAATAGACTCTGTTTTCATCTGGTCTAATTTCACCATCTCATCAATACAACATCATTTTTATTCATGAGGTTCACATCCTGACTTAGGTTGCAGGTCAGTGACCAAGTCTCCAATGTCCGGGGATATAACGGCGATCCGAATCGATTTACTCAGCTGAGGATCTCTAACCACACGACATATCTAGCACATAATCCTTGCATATGTCAACTCGCCACCGGGGTTCTTAAGACCAGATCAGGTTCACGCCAACCGAGAGCACAGATACACCACCGTCTAGCCTCTTGCCACGGAGGGTACACGCTACTCTCGCCATCTCTCCACTCCCATTGCGTGTTATCTTATTCTGGTATTAGTTTGCCCGAGGCAAAGCTTACCCTGTCCCATATCCAGGGCATGTGGCCAGTTAAGATAGTCCTTGATCAAAGCCTACATACGCATCCAATCCTTAATCAACCTGGGTAGAACATCACCTATTCCTAGCCCAAGTCCCGATTTAAGTACTTCCACTCTTAGGATTGTTTGTATTCCTTAGGATGAAAAGAGCATCACAGGGAACTTTGCAGTAAGATCCCACCATGCTCTCAATGAAAATATTCTTGCAGGTAGAAGCTATCTTTCCTCAGGATAACCCCTGAGCTAGGCCTTAATGCAAAAGACAACCTCTATCCACAAGATCTAAGCAGGGCTAAGCATTTTTGTAAATTATATTTTGATACTTCACCAGAAGTATCTATAAGGGTATGGATGTCAAGGAAGGAAATGCATCAAAGGGTTTCCAAGAAACTCCTATAAACCTAATGCACATTCACTAGACTTGAAGTGTGTAAAAATAATTTAAAAACACAAGGGGTTGCATGCACCGGGGCTTGCCTGGATAACACTAGCTTAGTGTTGTTAGACGACGTCCACTTGACGATCATCCTTTGTTCCAATACTTGTTTCGTCTGTCCATCTTCAGTTCCATGCATCAGCACCATCTTGCGGATTAACCCGTACTTGGGGTCGACTTGGGTCGTCTTCCGCATCACATGATTAATTATCGTACCTGAATGAAATGCATTATGCATATGAATGCTTATGAAAATTCTAAGATAATATAATTTTATTATCTAAGGTCTTGAATATAACTTTCCTTCATGGATCTCCGAGAACTTAGGGTTTTCGAAGTCAAAAGTGAAGTTCATAGGGCAGGGGTTAGGGTTTTGGGTTGTAAGTATCAAACATGGTCCAAACCATACCAAACTTTACCCATGGCTTCTAAATATTATTTAGAATTTTGGATTTATTATTTATTCGTTAAAAATCCAGAAGCATGGTTTTTGGCTGTTTTAAATGCTCTATAATTGCTTATTTGGACTAAAAATCATGAAACTATTTTTACTATATACTATGGGAAATTAGGAGTCTAGCAAAATTGGTTTGATATTTTTAGCATTTTTCTGTAATTTTCTATGGATTTCTAAGGCTTCTTGAAAAAAAGAAAAGGAAAACTACTAACAGTGTTGGGCCCAAACTGGCCCAACCGGCCTAGCATGAACGGGAATCAGGGTGCGCCCGCGGCAGTACCGCAGGTTTTGCACAAAAGCCCCCTCTAGAGCCAAAATTAGGAACGAAGTCCTCAACCAATTCCTCGAGTCAGTGACACTTCACTTCCAACCCCCCTAAACTTCATGTCTTCTAAAATGGAACCCCCAACGTTGCAGCAGCGTGGACGTGTTTTCCCTGCGATACTACGACGGAGGAGAGCTCGGGCAGTCACTGGATAGCGACCGGATCAAACCTTAACCTAATTCGCGTAGCTTTGGGGCATGAATTTGGCTTATGAACACATAGAGCGGCTGGACCGCATCCACGGCGAAACTCTAGCACCATGGTCCCTGCTCTGCCGATTTGGGCACCAGTCCCTTCAAATTAAAGGCACAGGGGGCACGAGCAAGGCACGGACAGCATGATGCCCACAGCAATTGACCCCGGATTGATGAAGTTCTGGTGGGTCGACACCAGGGCAGTCCTTGCGGTGTTGAGCTTGCATTCTATCCAAACTAAGACCGTAAAGATTAAACGGACCCCTGGGTGAGCTTCACCAGCCTATAAGGATGCTAGAACATCAAGTCTTAGGGATTGAGTCATACCACAATTGCCTGGCCACGTGAAGCCGAGGTGTTGTCGAGGTGGTCACCGGACATACGCGGCGGTTTGATCAGTGGAACAGGGCATGTCTAGAGTATGGTTTGGAGAAGGAAGAGCAATACTGCTGACTGAAACTACTCACTATGGTTGATGATCGAAGCACGGATCAATGAGTCTGGTTTCTGCCTTCTTTCCCTCTCCCTGTTGCTCTTTATATAGGCAGGGAAAAGATCAAAGAGGCTGGATTCCTGAACTTGCAGCAAGGATAATTGTAAGCATGAGATGCAGTCGTGGCTTACTCAAGAAGATCCACGGAGATTCTGCAGAGTGAAGATTATCCATGGCAAGGGAGGGGGTAAGGATAGGAGCGCACTGTAGCAGATATTTCTTATTGATGATAATTCAGAGATGTGCCTAAATCTGAATATCCTGCTACCACCTCATCTCAATCTTCAGCCTATCCCAAAGTTGGACACGGCAGGGAGTAAAAAGATCACAGCTAGATATTTCTGCAATTTTGGATATACAGCTCTTGACTGACCTACCCGACTTCAATTAGCTTGTTCTCTTAATTTTTAATTAAGATAGATCAGTCACTGTTAATGGAACTTGTTCTCAGATCAAGGGACTATAAATTTACTATAGATCTCTTGGACCTAATCCTTATAGATTACAAGTTATGGTGCCCAAAAATCAGCTGCAACACACTGGTGCCATTTCTTTTTTTCTGAAATTCAGTCTCGAGTTGCTTATGTGATTTCTTCCTTTCTGACAGAGATAGTTTGGGCACCATTATCTCCTGAATCTATATAACATTAGGCCAAAGTTTCTTAATAAAACTTGCTCATGAATACTAGCTTTCCAGGTTTGCTTAGATCAACCTGGCACCATATCTCATAGAACAGTCTCTACAGGGTCTCAAAGTTGCTCGGACAGATAAATATTCAGAGCAGATCTGCCTGAACCAATTTTCAGTTTTGCACAGTCGACCCTCCCCTTTCGACAGAGGCCATTTGGGGTGCCAAAATCTTTCAAGTTTACATAATGTCAAGCCAGGATCCCTTAATAAACTTTGCTCATGGATACAACCTCTCCAACTTTGCTTAAGACATTTTGGCACAAAGTCACACAGGATACTTTTTACAAGGCCTCAAAGTGGTGCAAACAGATAATATTTAGAACAGACTGGTCTGATTGACAGTCTGAAACTGTTAGTCTGACAGCTCGATTTTGAGTATCATTTTCTCCAATATTTGCACAGGATCAAGCCCATACTTCTTAAGAACATTTAACCCCCTTCTAATGGTCTCTAATTTATCTACACAGCTCATGGACTTTAACCCACTAAATTGGTCACAAAAGGACTCCAAACCTAGGTTGATTCACTGTCTTATAAGCTTCAGATTATTGTGCTCAGTCTGAAAATTCAGAGTTCTGTTAGCTCTATTTTGGGGATGTTTTCATGAGATTCCATAGGGTTTTAGGGTTGGGTTTCTTTATTGAACTTGTACCCCTATAGTAGTTCTAACATTTTGATGTACTAACCTAGGACAGAATTCTCATGAGTGAAGAGATATACAGCTCCAAAGATAGTCTCAACCTGCTGAAATTCAGACTTGGTTACATAGCTTTCATGGGTCTTTTTTACAAAAAGGTCCAAATCCCACTATTCCACTTGCAAATCCTTGAATATAGAAGTTAGTGGGTTTAAGGTGCCCTTTTTACTTTGATACTTGCACTTAGGTTCAGAAGTGTGCAACATTTGCATATAACCCCCTAGGGTTTCAGTCCAGGGTTTTCTAGGGGTCTATTCAGGGTTTTTGGTACTTCTAGGGTTTGAATGCCACTTAAGTCCATCCATGGTGACATTTTATGGTTATTACAAATAAGTTTTGAGACTTTAACTCATTTGGGCTTTATTGACCCCCTAAGCTCAGTTTAGGGTTAAGTACCCATGACATGCCACATCCATATAACTTTGTTTGAAATTTTTGCCTAGTGAAGGTACTCTAGGTGTGACAAACACATGATATGCCAATACTTACCATGTTATGCTCAAGGTTTAGTGACAGTAACACCAGGGGTGTTACATCTGGAGCCATTGATCTTTAATCCTCTGGTTGTGATCGTGTATTGGGTCAGATCTAACCTCAACCGTAGGATGAGATCTGAACGGCTCTTCTGGGAAAATACCCCTTCGGCGTGAATATTTGATAAAGAGACCCTACACTTTTATCTATTCAACCCGCAATCCACAACAATGAATGGACCATCACAGTTTAGCCCAAAACTTTGCAAAACCGACCCTAAGCTCTCAGGATTTTGTACCCGACGTCCCTAGACTTTAGTAAATCATATAAATAAATTTGGAAAAATGATTATTAGTAGAAAAATAAATCCATAATCTTGCATAATTCATATCTTAACCATTTTAACTCAGTTTTGGTCTATTCAAGTTGTGTTAGTTTCATAATAAATTTGCCTACACAGTTGCAATATTATTTGATCATGTCTCATAACTTTTATAAATAGATATTGGTTTAGCCTATGATTAGTAGATTAATCCCTCTAACCAAAGTTAAACTAGTCCATGATGATAATTTGACTAAAATATGATTTCTAATCAAGTATTAATCTAGATTAAAGTTGAATTAATTATTTATAGTATATTTTCTCATATGAAGTATAATAACCAATTTATACTATAGTTTAATATTTAATCACATAGATCTTCCATAAACCATATCTTTTTAACCGTAACCCCGAATTTAGTGGTTCTCGAACCCATGATCTCGTAGCAACGCATAGATTATTATTATGCAGTTTGTTCTGATGTTTGGTGTGATGCTAATATTGCATATACCATGTTTGTTGTATTGCTACGAATAGCGGTAAGGTCACGAGAATCTGAAGATCATCCTGGTACCTGGAATCTCGAGTCTCAGGCAAGTTGTGCCCTTGATCAGTTTTCTTTACCCAATAATGTTACTGTAAATCACTGTGACATACTCAGGTTAATCTCATGGGACCTAATAGGTTTCTCTAGACTTGTTTATTCCATACCTTGTTTACCACTAAACTTTTGGGTAGTTTTTCTATTGCTCTACCTAGTTTTGGGATTAATATTACATTATGATCATGTTCCAATTATACTATTGGTTTAATTATTTTTCATGACAAGATCATTATGTTAACTGGAACATGGAGCTTAACTTGAGAAACATGTGCTACCACAAGGTTGCAATGGGACGCCCTTAGCTAACTAATTAGGGAAGCAAGTGGAGGACTACCTTACCCGAAAGGGGCAAGGGCAGTAGGGTAGTTGTGTATTGGGAGGTTCTTGGGTCGATCATGCTGCAAAGGCATTTCGGATGAGGGATTCCTATATTGCCCTTCCTAGAAACTGTAGCAGGTTTTCTGAAGCTAGTGGAACTTTGTAAAGGCCTCATAGTGGATCCCTAGCCATTCACCTCGAAAGTATCTAAGGGTCTAGCTAACCCTGGCTAGACGGGATACACGACTTGTGGGTAAAGAGTGCAACCTCTGTAGAGTGTAAAACTTGTATATCAGTCGTGGTCGCGGTCATGAGCAGCTCATGACTCTCGCATGATTAATTTATGGAACTAAACTTAATTTGTCATATGCATTGCATTGTGGGTGTTGTATTAATTTGATCTCCTACATATTTGGGTTGGTATCTACTTATAGTTAGTAACTGCTAATAAAATTTTGACCACCTTTAAAAGCAATGCTCAGCTTTAACCATCTCCTTTGGTAAGCCTTACACTTCACATGAGCTCTCACCTTTGGTGAGTTCATGCACATTATTCCCCACAACTTGTTGAGCGATGAACATATGTGAGCTCACCCTTCCTGTACTCACATCCCCCCATGTCAAGAACAAGTACCACTGGATGAGGCACACGAAGGATGATGTGATGAGTTCATGAGTGGTCTAGGTCGTCGTCTCTTAGTCAACTTTGTGTTGCTGGATCATCATCTTTGCATGATGTAATTATTTAACTATTTTGTATAGAACTATGTTATATCTAATTGATGTGACATTCATTTTATGTGTGAGACTTGTCCTAGCACATTTAACTATTTTGTATAGAACTATTTTGTATAGAACTCTATACCATGGGTCATCATATGTGTGAGACTTGTCCCAGCACACTTGGTGATTAGTTCATGCCCTAGTTTTGGACCCCTAGAACCCAGGTGTGACAAAAGCTGATCCCACTATTTTCACTAAGACTTGTAATGGTGATTTATTTGTGTGCCAAATTTATGTTGATGACATAATATTTGGTTCTACTAATCAAAAGTCTTGTGAGGAGTTTAGCAGGATTATGGTGCAAAAGTTTGAGATGTCGATGAAGGGCAAGCTAACCTTCTTCCTATGATTTCTAGTAAAACAGCTCAAGGAAGGCATCTTCATTCCCAAACAAAGTACACACAAGATACCCTCAAGAAGTTTGGGATGAAGGATGCAAAGCCCATCAAGACGCCGATGAGATCAAATGGGCATTTGGACCTCGACACGAGAGGTAAGTCCATAGATCCCAATGTTGGGCACTTGTTCTCTAATGCTATGAATTAAGAACAAGGCAACACAGAAAAGGTTAGTGGTTAATGCCCTTCGCCCTTCGAAGCATTATTTCCCTCATGATATAATGATCTTTAGACGAAGGTCATTAAGGACGTACCTTCATCATCACAATATGTATTAATCGAAAGGAGAAGCATATGAAACATGAGAAATAACATGGATAATTATATGACATTATATGACATTATAATATATACTTCTTATTATATAATCATGAATATATAAGAACAATATTGAATTACATTTGTACCTTCGTCTTGACAGAAGATGAGAACACAAGCGTGGCACACATGCAAGTACCAGTCAGCGTGAACAGTACGGGAGTACTGTTCACCTATTTATAGGCACGGGACGTAGCCCATGGGAAATTACAATTATGCCCTTTACATTTACTATTGGCTTATAGGAAAATCTATGAGGACTGAACAACCTTTTCCCCTTTAAGTTGATTTCCTTTTCAGCAATTTAGCCGAAGCTCCCTTCCGTGCAGCTTCGGAGCGACGGCAACCTTCGTCATGATCAAACTCCTCATTGTGTATGCTTTTATCATAATCCGAAGATACCTATCCACGAATCATACTTGGAAGACATTGTTAAATTATGTTTTTGAGGACCTTCAGAGGACGAAGGCCCCCAACAAAAAGGTATATTATTCTATGATAGGTTCCATGCTTTATTTATGTGCAAGTAGACCAGACATTATGCTTTCCATATGCATGTGTGCTAGATTTCAATCTGCCCCCCTAGGAATGTCACCTTTTGGCCGTGAAGCGAATTCTTAGATATTTGGTTTATATGCCTCACTTCAGTCTCTAGTATCCTAAGGGGTCTACCTTTGACTTAATTGGGTACTTAGATTCTGACTATGCTGGTGCATGTTAGTTTTTAGGGAGGTCCCTGGTGTCCTAGAGCTCAAAAAACAAAATTTTGTTACCCTATCCACCACCAAGGCTGATTATATTGCCATAGGCCGTTACTGTGCAGAATTGATTTGGATGAGGCAAACACTCAGGGACTTTGGCTACAATCTGAGCAAAGTCCCACTCTTATGTGTTAATGAGAGTGTAATCCGCTTATCAGATAATCCCTTTGAACACAGCCACACTAAGCACATAGACATCCTACATCACTTCCTGAGAGACCACCAGCAAAGGGGATATATTGATATTTGTCATGTTAGTGCCGATCACTAGCTAGCCAATATCTTCACCAAGCCTTTAGATGAGAGGAGCTTTTGTGAGTTGCGTAGAGGGCTAAATGTCTTAGATTTGTGGAACTTGCGTTGATCTATAGCATAAATCCTTTTATGCCTTTTGATCATGTTCTTTAAGCTTTATTTCATACTATTTTTTGTGTTCAAGTTATAGAATGTCATCTCCGAACCTCACAAGTCCAAGTGCATTGATGCATAGTTTGAGGGGGATATGCTACAACTTGACCCTTTTGAGACTAACCTTTTGCTTGAGATGATATTGTAGTCTTGAAAGGAGGATTGAATGGGAAATTGAATTTAGACAAAGGAATGCACTTCCACTACTTAAAAATTGGTGTCATTGTACATTGTTTTAAATTCACTTGGTTCTTCACTGCCCTTGGTTTTCATTCGATTTTTGGTGAGATAATGGGGTTAGGCCACTTAGTTTCTCTGTTTTGGTGATTAATGCCAAATGGGGATAAATTAAAGGCCATCTCTTGAGTTTAAAAAGATTTTAAGATTTGAATTTGTATTTTTGATCAAAATCCTCTTGATAGCAAAGAGGAGCCCTATTATTGCAAAAATTGTTCTCTTTTCGGGGAGAAGTTATCTTATGAGAAAAAGGGGGAGTTTTGGGTGTTGGATCAAAACAAGTGTTTAAAACTAATTTGTTTTTGCAAAACCAATTGTTTTTAACTTAGAAGTAAGAAAAATGGATTTGATTGCAAAAATAAAAACAAGTGGTGGCTAAGTGGTCCAAATATGCCAAATCATTCAAACACTTAATCTAGTTGAGTTTGAACTTCAATTTGCCTCTTTTGTCTCATATTGGTTTTAGTTAGTCATATTTGAGTTGCTTTAGGTGTGATGGCATAAATCACCAAAAGGGGGAGATTGAAAGGGAAATGTGCTTGATAGCCATTTCTACCAGTTTTGGTGATTAAGTGTCCAATACACCACCTTGTACTAAGGTGATTTGAGTATGAGCAAAAGTCTATTTGAAGGCAAGTTGAAGAGATCAAGTCCAAATGAAATGAAATAGGGCTAAAACTACAACTATGGGTGAAATGGTAAAACCAACTGGTTTGAATGTCTAGATAAGTTGCACAAGCCCATTATAATGTATTTTGCACTTGCATTCGGTCTCTAACTTATTTTGTAGAAAAAAGTGCATTTTGGACTTGTATTGAGACATCGAAAACCGTGGTGAAACTATGGAGAAGAGGTAAGTTTCCCACACTTAGTCAATTGAATTACATGCTAATTATGTTTGTCTAAGTCATAGGGAATGCCTCAAAGAAAGTCAAAATGGTTTGGAGGAGATGGGCTCAAAAAAGACAAACCTGATCTGGTTTGGGTAGCATCGGACCGGTCTGGTGGTCCTGGTCGTACTACTCAGTCTCGGGAATTTTATCATAAAATTCACTGGACCGTGAACAGTACCGGTCCCCTGTGCACTGGACCGCTTCTCTAACGGTCAACTTCAGTGGGCGCTAGCATGCCAACGGCTAGCTAACGTGCACATGGTCTGGTGGCGCACCGGACTGGTCTAGTGCCATGCAGCGATGGAAAGTGACCAATCAAATCCTAGACTAGGGGCACATAGTCTCGATTCGGTGGTGCACCGGATCGGTCCACAAGGAAGGATGCAATGCCTCCTAGGCCTCCTTGGCCAATATAAGCAACACCTAGGCTCCTCCATTCAACACCCAAGCACTCTAAGAGTATCACAACACTTCGACATACTGCAGCAACACATACTAGTGGTATTAGTGAGATCTGTGTGCTAGTTTTGAGCTGTTCTTGTGAATTTGTGTACTCACGCTCTTGTCATCGTGTTTCTTGTGTGTGTTGCTACATTTCGATCTTGTGTGTGTACTCTTTTTGCCGCCCTTACTCTATGTTGTAACTCTGATCTTTTGTAAGGCTGCAAGAGACTCCAATCTGTGGAGATTCCTTACGAATGGGAAAACTATAAGTGATAAGGAAGAACTGTGGCACTCAACTTAGATCTTTGGATTGGTTGTGAAGGGTTGAGTCCAACCTTTCCATTGGGACACCACAACATGGAGTAGGCAAGCATTTCAGTCTTGACAGAACCACGGGAAAATCATTGTGCCTTGCGTGCTATTTTGCTTGTGATTTTTCTCTCTATTCCTAAGTCTCACAAATTCACTTGTGATATTGCTCTTAAACTATCCTATATATTGAAATAGCAATCAAGTGAAGAGGACTTTATTTCTTCTTCTCTTTACTTAAACTTGGTTTTAGTTTACACTAACTTTATTTTTAGACCAAGTTTGTGTTTTAGTGTCATTTTTGCAGGATCTCCTATTCACCCCCGTGCTCTCACACTTATCTGTGATGGAACTAGTAAAGCGAAACATGTTAAACATAAAGTCTAAAGTAAAAGGTGAAATCAATGGGGAATGTTGGACTGATCTCAACCAAGATAGCCCAACAGTCATCTTGGGCCTCTCATCTGCACCCTGATCGAGGGCACCCAACACTATATGGTTGGTAGCTCCCATCACATTGCACTATAAATAAAGGGTGGGCCGATGACTAAATGCATGTTGTTTGTCTTAGCCATACTCCCCACCGACAAAACCCTAACAATGATCCATGAGGGTGCGCAGCTAGTGACAGGAAGCTGTTGTCGGTCTTCATCGTCACCAACATCGCTTCCTCAATCGTCGCTGCACTAGCATAGAACTTCACCAATGAACGAGATGGTTGTGAACACCACACCCACGATCCCCACCGAAGGTATTATTTTATGGTTTAATATCTAGTGGCTAGGGCACACGAATTACCCAAACGAATAGAGATCACCCCAATGATTAACAATGGGAGTGTGTATCTTAGTACAAGCATTCAAAAAACAATGGATCTTCCATGATGGATCGTTATGTGATCTTCACCTTGCCTGATCCATGGGCTTAGCGCACGGGGGTCATCCGGGGGCGGTCTCACCTAGGTGGGTCTCTCCCCATTCCTCCTCTAACTTGTGGCCCCAGGGGGGTGAGGATATGATCCCCTATAGAATGTGAGTGCATGCTTAGGTTGCTTGGATCACTTAGATGCCATTGGACAGAGTGGATGGGATGGTATTTATAGCCTCCAACCACCACCAAGCTGTCACACCGGTTTTAGAAGGCAAATCGAATGCGAACAATGTACGTGCCAGGATCAGAAATTCACGTACACAACGATTACATAAATGACTCATCATAGCACAATGCTTCGAATAATAATAAAGAGTAAGTAATCATATTACAGACTAGAGTCATGTACATAATATAAATCAAAGTGCACATAATAGAAACATAGCCAACGTAAATAAACCCACCACAGGCAGCTGACTAGGGGAGGTCACTAGCCTAATCCTCGAATTCATCGAAGTCCTGGAACTCCTGGAGATCCACCTCGACACCTTCTTCTCCTATACCTGAGCAAAGGTTGCACCAAAGGCAACCTAGTGTTTTGTGAAAGCAAGGGTGAGTACACATCAACGTACTCATAAATGTCCCGTTTGGCTGAGGTGGACTAGCTTTATGTTGAGTTAGGATCAAAGCAGTTGCCTTTAATTCGTCGGGTATTTATTATTAGTAGAAGCCAATTTTTAGCAATAACCAACTCATAAATCATTTCCTCATTGAGGAACATCATTATCATCATCGTAACCAAATCCATAAATAGAACCATAGTATCTCGAACCACCTATATCTCTAATCAAAGAGGATCCCAAGGCCGCTCTTAATCGTGAGCTCAGCTAATATATCAGTTTCGTAACACTCTGCAAAGGTTGCACACTTTATCCATTAGTTGTGATTCCCTTTCTGCCCGAGGAGCACTACTACCCATTGATCACTTCCTAGGTGGTCTGACAGGGTGTCACTACGTGGCATTTCCCTAGGGTCCTCACTATGCGGATGTTGGAAATGACCATGAATAGAGACCATCTGACGTACCCAAACCTAAACCCTCCGCCCTGAGGAAAAAATCGTGGGACGACACCCGTACCTAGATCCCCGAGTGAGAATATAGGAGCCAAAACAATGCCTCCGTCTCCAATGACTAAAACCAGCACCCAACACAAGACTTTCCTAATTACTTGGCTAAGGGCATCCCATACCACCCTCATGGTCGCACTATTTTCCCGGGTGGTCTCTCAACGAACAGGTCCTTACCGAGAGGTACTCGGGAAACAGCCCAGGCCCCCTTTTGTGTCACAAGTCCATCAACATTTCCAGAATAAAAACATTGTATCATAATTGTATCTCATCATGTTCATTGATTAAAGTAGAGCACTAGCATAAAGATAACCATAATAATCCAAAAGGTAATCAAGGACAAGGTGAATAGAAAGCTAGTCAATCCTTAATTATGTAATGCGGGTCTCGGAGAGAAAATCCTCCGACCGGGTTGCGGAATGCACCCACCCTAATCCTAAGATGAGGAGGGGCTTAAGCGGTTTGCCTATCTATTAGAAGGTGGATGAACACAAGAGCACACGAGAGATTAGAGTGGTTCATGCCGCTGGAGTGTAATACCCTACCTCCACTGTGTGTATGTTGTATTGATAGAGCGTGTAAACTTGTGTGCTTGAGAGCCTGTGTGAAAACCTGTCCTTGTAACGTTGTGTGCCTTCCCTTTTTATAGTTTAAGGGAGGCACATACAAGGATGCTGAGCCCCAACATGCGGGCCCAGGAGCATAATGGAAGGAGTACGTTATGTGAGTAATTAATACTAGTAACGCCTGAGTAATCACCGGGAGCCTTGATGACCGTAGTGCATGCAGCATTGATAGCCAAAACGTACGAGTAATGGTGAATAACAGCACGGCCCGCGTATCGTGTACTGCGCACGCCACATGTCAGTGGGATGGATAGGCGCACGTGTTATCCGTAATGAATGCGAAGGCGCGCGTAGCCCACGGGCATCATGCTAGGTTCCGCCCGTTGGCTTAAGCCACGCGCAGTATGCCACGTGGCAGCAACGGGTCCCCACCTGAGCGGGGAGCAGGAGTATGTGCGGACAGGTCCGGAATCCACCAGACTAGGTCCGGACACGTGTCGACACCGGACCCCCGCCTGGGTCCTGTTCAAGGTCCGAGTATGTTCTGTCCTGGAACCTTGGGACCCCATTATGGGCGGCCCAGACCCCATACGGGGGGGGGGGGGGGTCCGGATCCCATTCTAGGGGTCCGGCTTGCACACGTGGAGGTCCTGGACCAACCTTGGAGGTCCGGATTGTATATCCAGGGGTCCAGCACTCTCTCATAGGGGTCCGGACTCACTGTTGATGCCTTGAGGTATATCACCTTCTCTGGACACGTGGCGGCTCTGGACCCGCCCATGTGGTGGGGTCAGGCGCAGTTATGGACCCAGAGTAGTCACCCGAGGCTGGGGCGAGTCATGGCTTGGCCCCACACACAGCACCTCTACCACGCGACTAAGAGATAGCTGCGTGGGTACTGCATCTTTATACAGTAGCAGGGGGTACCCTAGTTTCAGGGTATCGACAGTGGCCCCCGAGCCCACCTCAGGGGAGGATGTGAGCCTACTGGTGGGGCCAAAACTTGTACTTTGCTTCGACATGGCATGATTGGTGATTGACGCGCCGTTTCAGCGCGTCTGCTGATGCACTCACTGTCAATCCGCCTTAGGTCACGCTGACTGCCATATCTTTCCCCGTGGCTGACTAACCATGGCCCCCACGCCTGGTGGTTTCGTCAGGCCACGCGTGGGACGCCTCGTTGCCGCCGCCTTGGTTAAAAGTATCCTTCTGTAGCGGCCCTGAGGCGATGCACGATCGTGCGTGGCGGTTCGCTCCCCGCGCGGCGGTTTGCTCTTTTCGCACTCAAAGACCGGCACACAAACTGTATGACTTATAGACCCGAGCCCCCGTGTCATGAACTAGGTTGTCTTAGTCCTCGGTGCCCGTCGGGCGAGATCTCCTGCAGCGATTGAGGGGCATGCGGAAGGGTTTCCTTGAGTGAGGACTCTGGTTTCCTTGAAAAAGGGTTCACCCCCGCGTGCAGCAGTTACCCTTTCGCCTTCTGTTCCAATTGATTGCGCCCTTTCGCCTTTGTGCTCCTCTGTGGCCTTTTGCCTTCGTGCTCATGTGCTTTACGCTCACGCCGCCGTAGTTGCCATGGCTTCGCTAGGTCATCCCGACTGCTTCTAGTCCGAGGCGATGCTCAACCTAGTACGCGGCCTGCTTTGGTGGAGCACGCCGGGGCTCACCAGAAGAATCCACGCCAGCGCCGTCCCCCTCGGCGATCTTGCCGCCGGGGAGTTTGTTTTGTTCATCTCCTACATCTCCTGTGGGTTGGCGCTGCCGATCTCGCCTTTCTTCCTGCTGCTGTTGGAGGAGTTCGGGCTCTAGCTTCAGCACCTTACACCCCACTCCATCCTCCAAGCGGCCATCTTTGTCCAACTCTGCGAGATGTTCATATGGGTGGCGCCCTGTACTTCCCTCTTCCGCCACTTTTTCGTGTTGGTCAAGTCTAGGAAGGCCAAGGACCATCTTGGTGCCTACTATTTTCAGACAAGGCTGGATTCAGCCGTAGCCTACATCTCCACCTTCGGCGGCGCGAGGTGGGAAAACTGGCACAGCGACTGGGTGATTGCCAGCATCGAGGCCAACGACCGCCTCGTCCTATCGAGCAACGGGGTAGCCCTCGACCGTAAGCACTAGAGGACCAAGCCATCGCTATCGCTAGAGTTCCTACCGTACTGGACAGGATCAAGACCTTGGCAACCGGTGGTCTGACCTCCATGCATGTGGTTGGCAACTTCCTGAACCGCCAGGTCATGCCGCTGCAGAGGAGACCGTGCCTGTGCTGCTGGTTCACTGGCCCAAATGATATCGGTAGGATCCAGCGTGGGTCGCGAATCGACCTGTGTTGGGAGGAGCTGGAACTCCTAGTGAAGGGGATTACTGGTGAGTCCTTTGTCCCTGAATCCTTGATACTCCCCCAGGACACCCCAACGCTCTGTGATGATCCAGGGCTGCGAACGACGGTCCTGGCCACGCTACTGACCCTCGACGACAGCGGCATGGCGGTTCGTCAGACCGGCGGTTGGGACCCTCTCCGCAGGATCCAGATCCCTGGTGTACCGGCTGGAGATCCCCAGCCTGCCGGTGCGGCCCCTAGCGCCCACCCCACCGTGCCCCCAGCCCCTTGGACAAGGGCAAAGGGGCTGCAAGTAGTGCCTCTGCCCTAGGTAGTTCTGGGGGTCGGAGGAGGAGAGGCGACGGAGGTTGCGGCATGCCGACGGGTCGCTTGTCTCAGCCCCCCAGAAGCGCCAGAGAACTGTTGGTGCGGCCGAGGAGGCCGGCTCCTAGGCTCAGGGCGCACAGAGGCACGTCAGTCCTTTGATGCCACCGCCACCGCCACCCTCTGGGGGTGATCACTCCTAGGGGCACCAGCAGCAGCAGCAACAGCAACAACCGCCGCCAGCGCAGCAACAGCAGCAGGAGCGGCAGTCGTCCCGCTTCTAGGGTCGCTGGAAAGTCCAAGGCCCCAAGTAAGTGTATCCCCTTTTTTCCACGAGTCTAGTTACCATGCCGACGGCTCTTAACCCATCCTTTGTTTGCCAGGGCTTTCTCCCCCCGTCAGATACTAGGCCCGCCGGCGGGTCTGGCTCTCTATAGCTGGAATTTGCTGAGAGTGGTGTCGGCGGAGCGCACCTAGCTGCCGCCGGGACCTGTGCTCCCACGTCCCAACTGGGGGTCCGGCTACGGCGGTGCTAGCGTCAGGCGGTGCCGCGGCGGCAGAGGAGGTCCTAGCCGGGGGACCTGTGCCCGCTCCCGACACCGGGGGTGACCTAGGAGGTGCGTCCAGCTCTGTCCCTCCGCCTGCTCCGGAGGAGGTGGAGGTGATTTTTGAGCGGCGGCTCCGGTCAGGTGCCGAGCCGGACGCGGCGCCAATCCCCCTTCCCCGGGTGCTGTCTCACGCCCACCATGTCCTCAATGAAACTGAGGCAGCTATCCAGCGTGAATGGGAGGCGCTGGAATCTGAGCACCAGCGCCTCAGCGACTGGCGCACCCAGCTAGAGTAGCGCTCCAAGGCGGCGTCCTGCCAGTTCGCCTCTGAGCGGTCCGAACTCGTGCGGGACCACAAGGAGTACAAAAGGGACCTCTAGAAGGTGTTCACCAGGGAGCTAGAGGTGTCCCGACGGGAGAAGAGGGTGGCCAAGAGGGAGGAGGCCCTGAGCCAGAGGGAGGCCATCACAACAGAGCTCCGGGCCAAGCTGAATGCCCTGGACCAGACCTTGGAGGCCCAACGGGTGCAGCAAGTGGAGGCCATAGAAAGGATGAAAAATGGTAGCAAGAGCTGGAGGACAAGGCCAGCGACATTGCCCTCACCGAGGAGAACCTCAAGGAGAAGGATATGTCCCTGGACAGGCGGGAGACGGACCTCGCCAGGCGAGAGAAGGATCTCGCCTTCAGGGAGGAAATGCTTGAAAGGCGGGGCATGTTGCTAGCCGAGCACGAGCTCGAGGCGGAGAAGGAGCGAAAGCTGGAGGAGCGGATCCACCGGTTCGAAGCGGCGCAGGCGGCACCGGGTCCCCAGGCGACGGAGGCCACTAAGAAGGCCCTGGAAGATCTCCAGGCAGAACACCACGCTGGGGTCCAGCGGATAGCTGAGTGGGCCGGAGAGGCGAGCACGGCGCTGGTGCCACTGGGGATGAGTCCCATCCCAGTGTCGGAGCCACCAACGTCGATCTCCGATGCCCTCCCGATGCTAGACTCAGCCGCCGAATGCCTTCGTCGCCTAGACCAGATCCTCGACGCCCACCTGGAGGCGGAGGGCAGCAGGCTCTGCCGGGCAGTGGTGGATTACGTGCTAACTGTCTTCCAGAGCCATGACCTGGCCATGTCCTTGGTGCCGGTGCTCGACGGTCCGGTGGCCGCCATAGAAGACGCCGCCCGGGAGAGCGTCCAAGATGCCATGGAGACGGTGGCTGCGCGCTTCCAGCGTGACCCTACCGATGCCGAGTAGCTCGTACCCAGAAGCGGGCCCAGACATTTGATATTGGGTATTCAAAAATTCAAAATATTAAATAAATTAGTGCTCTAACGCTATTTTATGTAATACCTTATTGGTAAATTACTATAGATCACAAAAATTTTGGGTATTCAATGAATACCCATGAATACCCTCTGGGCCCGCCTCTGCTCGTACCTGCAGAGATAAGGCTAGGGTTCTACTTGGAGGCGGATGTAATAATCTTTAGACAAATAACATACTTTTGAGAACCGTCAATCAAACAACATTTATCTGTATGCTATTTGTCTTTGCTGTGTGTAGCGTTACTGACTTCTCCCCGATACCTAGCCCCCCTGGGATGTAGGCTCGAGGTGTTGAGGCTAGATACTAGTATACCTAACAGAAGATTAGTTGTCTGGTCCCTAGGAGGTAGTCTCTGGGTTGGGACCCGGACCAGCACATAGCCTTGATTTTGAAGTGTTAGAAGCACACCCATAGGACCCATCATCTGGTATCTGCTATCCTTTGATTCATGCAACAGGACTTGGAGGATTTAGCCTGGGAAGCCAAGTTGTATGCCCGGACCCCCTAGATCATAGCTCCAAATACTAGGACACCCATAGCAGATTGGTGGAGCATGCAGGCTTAGGGTACGGAACCATGCTAAGCGGCTACATAGCTCCGGACCACCCCAGGAGACGAGTGTCCATTCTCTAGAACTGGACCCTAGGTTGCCAGACCCACAGGACTATAGTTCCAAATACTAGGATACCCGTCGCAGAGTGGTGGAGTGTGCAGGCTTAGGGTACGGAACTAAGCTAAGCGGCTACACAGCTCTGGACCACCCCTAGGAACGAGCACCCATTCTCTAGAACTGGCCCCCAGGCTGCCAGACCCCCTGCCTTTGAAGAGGGGTCCTAAACTGCAAGCCGGGCCACTCAATTCGGATGTCATCATACCAGCAAAGGTGGGAAACTGTATGGGTGGGTTAGATAAAAAATAATGGTTGTAAACTGAAGTAGAATGAACCATCACGAAAGTTCCTCTAGGGGCTAAATTCTTTCCTCATAACTTGATATACATGGGTGCATACCAATAGGCCAGGCTTACAAGGGCGGACTTCACTTGATTGATGTACACATATGCAGAACCCAGTTACAAAGGAAGAAAAAACCAACCCCCCAGTTTCGCTTCTATGGGTAGAACTTACGGAGATGCTCTATGTTCCAGGGGTTGGGAAGAGGCACTCCTTCAGTTGTGGCAAGGCGAACACACCCGGGTCGGCATATTTCCGTCACCTTGAAGGGTCCCTCCCAGCTGGGGGAGAGTTTGTGGAGCCCTTCTCGGTTCAGTACTCGCCTTAGGACTAGGTCCCCGACCCAGAGTTCCCTACTATGCACGAACCATTGGTGAGAGCGCCTGAGCGCTTGATTGTACCGTGCATTTCGGATCGCCGCTCGCCATCTATGCTCGTCGATGAAGTCCACGTCCTCACGCCGTAACTATTCCTGCATAGACTCATCGAAAGCCTGGACCCGTGGGGAGCCCATAATGATTTCCGGGGCAAGGGAGGCTTCGGCACCGTAGACCAGGAAGAACGGTGTCTCTCTGGTAGCTCGGCTGGGTGTGGTCCGGTTCCCCCATAGCACGGACGGAAGCTCGTTGACCCAATTTGCACCATGTTTTTCAAGCAGTCATAAGTGCGTGTCTTGAGTCCCCTGAGGATTTCTGCGTTTGCCCTCTCCGCCTGGCCGTTGCTCTTGGGATGAGCCACAGACGCAAAGCAGAGCTGGGTGCCAATGCCCTCGCAATACTCTTGGAAGAGCCAACTTGTAAACTGGGTCCCGTTGTCCATAATGATACGGCTTGGGACCCCAAATCTACAGACAATTGACTTGAGGAAGGCAACAACAGCACCCTAGGAGATGCTAACCATAGGGGTGGCCTCTGGCCACTTCGTGAACTTGTTGATGGCGACGAAGAGGAAGCGGTACCCGCCGATAGCCCTAGGGAATGGTCCCAGGAGATCCAGCCCCCATACGGCGAATGGCCAGGAGGGTGGAATCATTTGCAGAGCCTAAGCCAGTGTGTGTATCTGCTTTGCATGGAACTGACACGCTTTGCAGGACTTTACCAACTCAGCTACGTCCTGGAGGGCGGTTGGCCAGTAAAAGCTGTGCCGGAAGGCCTTACCGACCAGCGTGCGGGATGATGAATGACTTCCGCACTCACCTCCATGGATCTCCATGAGCAACTCACGGCCCTCCTCCTGGGAAATGCACCGCATGAGAATGTCGTTGGCGCCACTGCGGTAGAGATCCACTTCCACCATCACGTATCGCTTAGCCAACCGCACTATGCACTCTACGGATACATGATCTTCAGGAAGGATATTTTCCTTTAGGTAGTCCCGGATCTCGGAGATCCATGCATCGGGACCACTCTGAGATACTGGCTATGGTGCTAAGAGATTGGCGAGACCCCCTGTAGCACAAACAAACCTTGGTGGGTTCTACTGATGATACGCCGTCGGGACCGCTAGCTTTGAGGTGCTAGTCTCACCCCCTTCGCCCGGTTCGGCAGGCTGGGCGGTAGGCCTCAACAGCCGTCTTTTGAAGACACCCTCGGGCATGGGTGCCCAAGTTAATGCCCTTGTGGAGAGTTCATAAGCCGCTGAGTTGTTATCCCAAGGAACATGTTGCAGTTCCAGGACCGTGAAGTCCTTTTCCAGCTTCCTTACATGGAGGAGGTAAGCTGCGAGCCTAGGCTCGTTGCAGCTACGTTCCTCACGGACCTATTTGATGATCAGCTGGGAGTCCCCCTTCACGAGGAGCTAGCGGATCCCTAGGGATAGGGCCATAGACAAGCCGAAGATAAGTGCCTCGTACTCTACCATGTTGTTGGTGGCCTTGAACTCGAGGTGCACCATGTACTTGACTTGATCTCCGCTTGGGTCGATGACGACCACCCCAACACTGCCACCTTGCTGGCGGGTGGACCCGTCGAAGAAGAGTGTCCAGTGGGGCTCGGTGAAGACCAAGACTCTGGGCTCCGCAGGTGTGGGGTCCAAATCGGGATCCGGACCCCTAGGAACGCTCGGGGGAGGGGTCCACTCCACGATGAAGTCAGCCAGGACCTGGCTCTTGATAGTGTGGCGAGGCTGGAAGTCTAGCTGGAACTCAGCAAGCTCCACAGCCCACTTGGCGATATTGCCTGTGGCGTTAGAGTTGTGGAGGATGGCCCTTAACGGGAAGGAGGTCACCACCACAACCCTGTGTGCTTGGAAATAGTGGCGCAGCTTCCTGGACACAACAAGCACAGCATAGAGCAGCTTGTGCGTCTCAAGGTACCTGGTCTTTGCCTCATGGAGGACCTCGCTGACGTAGTAGATCGGCTTCTGTATGGTCCAGACCCCTACGGGTGGCCCCGGGTCCTCAAGGTCCGTGGTGGTCGAACCACTACCTTCTCCTAAGGGGGCCTCCTGAATCCCCTGGGAATGTTGCGCCGTCCTTTCGACGACCAGCACCATGCTCACCGCCTCTGTAGCCGCTGCAATGAACCAGTACAGTGGCTCCCCTGGCTCCGGAGCTACCAGTATTGGCAAGGACACAAGGTGCTGCTTCAACTCTTGGAAGGCACGTTCTGCCTCCTCGGTCCAAGAGAATGGTTTGGACTTCCGTAGGAGCTTGAAGAAGGGTAGCGCCCTCTCAGCCAGCCTTGAGATGAAGCGGCTAAGGGCGGCCAGGGACCCCGTAAGCTTCTGGACGTCCTTGATCTGAGCCAGAGGCCTCATTGCCTCAATTGCCCTGATCTTCTCCGGGTTTGCTTCAATACCCCGGTGTGAAACCAGGAATCCTAGCAACTTCCTAGCGGAGACACCAAAGACGCACTTGTCTGGGTTTAGCTTTGTGCGTGTTGCCCGCAGCTTGTCAAAGACCAGGGTCAAGTCCTCCACTAGAGTCGACCCTCTCTTAGTCTTGACGACGATGTCATCGACGTATATCTCTATCCTGTCCCTAATTAGGTCCCTGAAGGTCTTACTCATCACCCGTACAAATGTTGGCAAGGCGTTCTTCAGACCGTAGGGCATTACAACATAACAATAAAGCCCATCCACTATTTGTTGGGGGCTTGTTCTCAAATGCTAAGAGTTAAGAACAAGGCAACACAGAAAATGTTAAATATTAAGGTCCTTCGTCCTCCAATTCATTACATCCCTTCGGGACATAAGGAATTTCGGACGAAGGTTACGAAGGACGCACCTTCGTAAGCATAATAACATGGGGTGAAGCATTCATATAAACCATGAGGTATAAAATGGACATTCAAATGTTAACATAGAATCATTTCCATTTCTATTAATACGAACGAATATAAATGACAAATGTACCTTCGGTCCTGAGGAAGGCAGGAATACAAGTGTGATGCGAAGGCAAATGACAGGTTCGCGTGAACAGTACAGTGGTACTGTTCATCTATTTATAGGCACAGGTCGCAGCCTGTGACAAATTACAATTATGCCCCTTACAAATGTTTACAACATTGACTCAGACCTATATGAATAGAAAGGTCATTCTATCTCTATGTCGGTTTAAAACGCCGAAGCTCCATAAAAAGGAAGCTTCGGCCATCTCTTGGAGACGACTTCAGCCGAAGCTACTTCTTCGTGTGAGACCTTCGGCGCACCGAAGCACGACCCCAACAGTAGCCCCTTTCGCGGTGCTAGATCGTTTTCCGTAACGAGCTTGACCCGTGAAAAAAGAGCCTCTTCAGCTTCGGGAAGCCGAAGGTCCAAAAAACACCTTCCCTGAGCTTGTTGCGGAGAAACGATCCGGCTTCCGAGCACGTGCCAGGCCCACCTTGCAGAGTTACTGTTTGATCTTTGCGGTCCACTGCACAGCGAGTACAAGTAACCGCCCGTCTGGTGTAAAAATCTTGCCGCTTCGCCTTCTTACCTGCGGTAGTATATAAACAAGCGGGTAGGTGTGAAGTTACCACAGCATTCATTGCTATCTGCACTGTTTTGCTGCCAAAATTTTCCACCATAGCCGAAGCTTGATTCTCAAAATCGAACGAAGGTCCTTCTCGACGCTTGCTTCGTCAGAAAGGAGAGCTTCGGAGAAAAGAAAAAAGAAAAAAGTTTTTGACTTCCCCAAACTCAGAATCACATGGCACGAGTGCGATCTACTGCCAAAGTTGTACGTGAGGGAGACGAAGCCGAAGGTTCGGACACTGTGCCCATCTCCGAAGCGATGCAGCGCTCCGGTCTAGTGACTGCGGAAGAAAGACCTGCTGCCGAAGCAAACCCGACAACAGCCGAAGAAGAAGAAAACATTGATGGGACTGACTCCGAAGATGACTACCACATTGCTACGCCCAGCAAGCCCAGTCACCTGGATTTTGGAAAATCAACTGTTTCAAAAGCCGATCTTTCGAAGATGGTGAAAGCGGGTTATTTCAATGAAGATCAAAAGAAGCTACTCCGCTTCGGGGGAGAAGAAACCACCCCGAAGCCAGGGAAGGATGAGATTGTTATTTTCAAAAGCTTTTTAAAGGCTGGGCTGAGATTTCCTCTGCACAATATTATTGCAGAGATATTGAGGAGGTTTGGTATCTTTTTTCATCAATTGACTCCTAACGCGATCGTTAGACTCAATGTTTATATCTGGGCCCTCCGAAGCCAAGCTGTGGAACCTTTTGCCGACAGCTTCTGCCGGGTTCACGAATTACACTACCAGACAAAGGCCAGGAAAGATGGACTTCATGATAATTTTGGCTGCTATAATTTTGCCTACCGAAAGACAACAAAGTGCCCTGTCATCAGCTACCGAAGCAAATGGCCAGCAGGCTGGAAGTCTGAATGGTTCTACGTAAAAGTTGACGAAGACAGAGAAAAATTGGTACAAAGCCCTCTGGAATTAATCTTCGGAGAGACGAGGCCACGCTGCCGCATCGGCGATTTAAAGGGTCCTACCTGGGCCGCTCTGGGTGAATTTGAAATCATTTCAAAACATATTGGCACCAGGGATCTAGTTCAGGAATTTTTGGCATTCAGAGTTTTCCCTACTTTAAAAGAGTGGGAAATGCCGAAGCTGAAGGGAGAAAAGAAGAAGGGGGAGCTGGTCCGTCTGCCCTATCATTTTAAATTCAAGAAGTACTTTAAGAAACCCTGCAAAGAGTGGTTAGACACAGTTGAGACAATGTGCAATGAAATCTTGGGGAATTACTCCAAAAAGGAGGATCAATTAATGACAGCGGCCTTCGGCACCCGACCGAAACGAAGGCTGAACCGAGTATTTGATGCCCTGGGCTTCGAGTACCCAGACTATGAGCAGTTGAACAAGAGTGCCGAGGGCCTCAAAAGAAAAAGAGTAACTGAAATTCTGACAAAGGGTGAAGAGCAACCAGCAGCAGAGAAGAAAATCCCGAAGAAAAGGAAAATATCAAGTCCGAAACGGAAAATGTCCGAAGAAGAGAGGACCCCCACACCGCCTTCTACCAGCGACGTGGAAGAAATTTTAAAGGTAATGACTGAACCTATGCCCACGAAGCTAAGTCCATTAGGGCTCCAACTGACGAAGCTTTTTCAAAAGGTGGACGAGCCGGATCAGGCGAAGATAAGCAAACCCAAACGGCAAAGAATCATTACGGTAACTGAAGTTATCGATAAGACACCTCCAAGAGCTTCAGTTCAGAAAACAGCAGCTGCCGAAGGCGCCAAGAGCATTGAAGTCGCCCCTTCGGAGGTCGCGGCTAGCGAAGCCGCTACAGCCGAAGAGGTTAATTTAGAAACAACCATTGAGGATATTAACAAAATTTTGGAAGACATAGATGCAGAAGAAGCCGGTGCTGCTACTGAAAAATCCATGGCCACAGCGCCTGAAAAAGGAAAAGAAATAGCCGAAGATACTTCGGATGACGAAGCCTACTCCTTTCAGAATTTAATTGGGCAAAAACTGACAAAGGACGAAATAGAAGAACTTAAAGAATATGCCAAATCCTGCGGCTACAAGTCAGGTGCCCTCCTATTTGGAGGTGTAGATGATGAAAAACTAGGCTGCATTCGAGACCAGACTGGTGCTAAGGTAATCGGTACTCTATCAAAGAGTATCGGTTTTCCGAAGCTAGAGTCAGACATCAGCCGCTACCGACGACAACATGTCGTTGGTAGTTTATTTTACTCCAACTTCAAGGTGAACAACTTGCCACCTAACTTTTGTCGCTTCTAATAAAAACATGTCTGACGAAGGTTGTGTTCGTACAGAGTATGCTGCTGAGCAAAGCCTTGCAAATGCAACAAGATCTTGAAGATAAAAAGCATGAAGTTATAATTGGAAATTTGGAAAACAAAATAAAGGAGCAATCAGATGCTTTCGAGAAAAAGAACTTTGAGCTCCAGGCAACCGAAGGTTTATTGGCGGAAGCTGAAGCAAAAATATCAGAACTGAATACGAAGCTTCTCCGCCAGTCTGAGCAATTCGAACGAGAAAAACAAGATCTTACTGCAAAACTTGAAACCGAAGCTCAGCAAAATTCAGATTTGAGAAAACTACTGACAAATCTTCAAGAAAACTGCTTGAAATTTAGCAACAAGTGCATTCAACGACTAAGAAAGATTTTTTACTCAGTTGGAGCCAGTAGTGAAAAATTCACCCCCTCAGCTGAAGATCTGCCGAAGACCTTCGAACATATTGAGGGGGAGATTGACGAGCTCGACGAAGTCATAGCTGGGCATGGTGACTTCTGTGCCTGGGTGGCTTCTCGGGGTACTGCTGCTGCATTTCTGAGGGCCGGCTGCGAACACGGAAAAATTGTCAACAGGCCCAATTTCACCTTATCTCCATCAATCCTAGATGATATGCCTGACCTCGCCCGAAGTATCTCCAATAGATTTATAAAAATGATATGGACAAAAGGCGGGCGGGAGAAAGCTGGAGACGAAGCACGAAGTCATCTTGAACCAGTAAGAAATGATACTTCGGAGTTACCTTTTCCTTTGCTCTTGATTTTTACTTATAATTCCTTGATTTATGTAGGATGACGAAGGTGAAGATGACGCCTAAGTTATGTCGCCGAAGCTGTTGCCGAAGCTGAAACTTAATGAAGATCAGTAGAAATATACTATAGAAAAACTCAGGATATTTTTGTAACAATTCTTGTAAATACAATTAGACTGTCTTCAAGAAACCTTGTACATACCTTGTAATATATTCTTACCCTTCGCTTGAGGCGCTTTGGTGTGGACGAAATCAGTATTTTGAGCCGAAGGCGAAAAAACACCTTCCCTTCTTTTCGTACACAACGAAGCATGAAAGACCAATTCTCTTTTGTATACAACGAAGCTGAGCAACGAAGCTTTTCTCTTTCGTACATAACATAGCATAACGAATCATAAAAACCTCTTCTCCAAAACTTTTCTTTTACACAACGATTCATAAAAAGCCAATTCTCCCTTCTGCCGAAGCAACCACTTTGGTACACAGATGCTATGAATGAATGCTTATGCATGCAAATGTTATGATGTAATGCAATGCGCGAATGAATGTCCGAAGCATATGTCCGAAGCCACATTGTCAGCCATTACTTAGAAACAACCACACACTAGCTCTGCATTCCCTTAGGAACGACTTTGGAGCTTCTTCGCCTTTCACTTAGGCAATATCAGCGTTGACTTTTCGCTGTAAGCTCTGCATCCCCTTAGGGACGACTTTGGAGCTTCTTCGTCTTTTACTTAGACGGTATAAGCTCTGCATTCCCTTGGGAACGTCTTTGGAGCTTCTTCGCCTTTTACTTTCGGCGGAATCAGCGTTGACTTTTCGCTGTAAGCTCTGCATCCCCTTAGGGACGTCTTCGGAGCTTTTTCTTTCTCTTTTTCAGTTTCGGCACTCGATGGTGCGCTCTCAGCTTTTACATTTACATCTTTTGGGGGATTTTGCTCTTATAAAACTAAAAAGGAAAATTACATATGATGGCCCCATTAAAAACCTTTCTCCCCCTTTAGAAAGGAAAAGGGTGCCATAAAAAAGAAAAGAAAAGGTAAAATTACATCAAGTTATACATAGAACCGCCGAAGCTCATCCGCATTCCAAGATCTTGGAATCTCATTGCCATCCATGTCCTTTAGTCTGTACGAACCAGGCCTTGACGAAGATGCTACTAAGAAAGGCCCTTCCCATTTCAGTTGCAACTTGCCCACTGTATCCGGATTAGCCACTCTTCGAAGCACGAAATGTCCTGGCTCAATATTTTTTAGCCGGACTTTTCTATCTCGCCATTTGATTGTTTCAGCCTGGTATTTGTTGATATTTTCCACGGCCTGAAGCCTGATCCCTTCTAAGGCATCTTTTTCCACAAGGCAAGTATCTTCGGCACCTGATTCTGCCGAAGCTACCACTCTTATTGATCCAGCTTTAGCTTCTTCTGGAGTTATTGCTTCGTCTCCAAATAATAACTTGAATGGGGTAAAGCCTGTAGACCTTGATGTTGTGGTATTGTGGCTCCACACCACTTTGGTCAACTGATCTGGCCATTTTCCCCTTGGCTGATTAAAAATTAGCTTCATTATCCCTGTCATTATGATGCCGTTGGCCCTTTCAACAAGCCCATTCGACTCCGGATGCCTGACTGATGCAAAATGGATCTTCGTGCCAATTTGATCACAAAAATTTCTGAAATCTTCGGAGTCGAACTGTGTTCCATTATCTACAGTGATAGCCTTCGGCACTCCGAAGCGACAGACAATATTCTGCCAGAAAAATTTTTGGACAGTGGCCGAAGTTATTGTGGCTAATGGCTTTGCCTCAATCCACTTGGAAAAATATTCCACAGCTACTATAACATATTTTAGGTTGCCTTGGGCCGGTGGCAATGGACCCAACAAGTCAAGGCCCCACCTTTGCAATGGCCAGATGGGTTGTATTAGCTGTGTTAATGACGAAGGTTGTTTTTGATCTCTTGCACATTTTTGACAACCTTCGCACTTTTGGACTAACTCCGCTGCATCCGAAGCTGCCTTCGGCCAATAAAATCCTTGGCGGAACACTTTTCCAAGTAACGGCCTGGATCCAATGTGGGATCCGCACAAGCCTGCATGTATCTCCTTCATCAACTCTATACCTTCGGCCCTAGACAAGCACTTGAGCAGCGGGGCACAAACTCCATGTTTATATAACTCCCCTTCTATCATGACATAGGGACGAGCTCTTGCCTCTATCCTCTTATTATAAGCTTCGTCATCTGATAGAAAGTTTCCCTGAAGGTAAGAGATTATTTCTGTTCTCCAATCTTCACTGTAGACAGGAGAAATGTTAAGGACTGCTCTTTCAAGTAGCTCCACTGAAGGTGCCTTTATTGTTTCGAAGAACACGTCCGAAGGTAGTGGCAGCCCCTGTGCTGCAGACTTGGCTAATAAATCAGCATGCTCATTTTGTCCTCGAGGGATATTCTTAACAGAAAATCCTTCGAAGGAAGCTTCGATCCTTCGGACCGTGTCTAGGTATTTTTCAAGCTTCGGGTCCTTAGCCTTGCAACTTTTATCAACATGACCCGAAACAACCTGGGAATCAGTTTTAAGAATTGCCCTTCTGATCCCCATTGCCTTTAGTTTCCGAAGACCCAGGAGCAAAGCTTCGTACTCAGCGATATTATTTGTGCAGCTGAAGTCAAGTCTTGCTGCATAGCAAGTTTTAACCTTGGACGGAGAGACCAACACAGCAGCTGCACCTGCTCCGAAGGTTCCCCAAGAGCCATCACAAAACACTGTCCATGCTTCGGCATCTTTATTTGCTTCTTCGTCCTGAGCCCCTGGCGTCCAGTCGGCAATGAAATCTGCCAATGCTTGAGACTGAATTGAGGATCTATGCACATAATCAATGTAAAATTCATTGAGTTCCGCAGCCCATTTTCCAATACGCCCAGTAGCTTCTTTATTCCTCATGATGTCCTTCAACGGCTGCGAAGAAGGAACAATAATGTTGAATGCCTGAAAGTAATGCCGAAGCTTTCTGGATGCCATTAAAACGGCATACAACACCTTCTCCAACTCTGTATAATTTTTCTTTGAAACACTGAGGACCTCAGACACAAAATATACTGGGACCTGCTTCTTAACTTGTCCATCAAACTTCTCCTGAACAAGTGCCGCACTTACCGCTGAGTGCGAAGCTGCCACATACAACAACAGAGGAGCCCCTGGCGTTGGTGGAGTTAATGTTGTGAGATCTATTAAATATTGCTTCAGCTCTTCGAAGGCTTTTTGTTGACTTGGGCCCCATTGAAAGACTTCAGCTGACTTCAGCACCTCGAAGAATGGTAAGTTTCTTTCTGCTGATCTGGATATAAATCTGTTGAGAGATGCCAGCCTTCCTGTCAATCGTTGGGCCCCCTTTCTTGTGGTTGGTGGCTCCATTCGAAGTATAGCTTCGATTTTATTTGGATTAGCTTCGATTCCCTTTGTTGAAACCAAGCATCCAAGAAATTTGCCCTTCTTCACTCCGAAGACGCATTTCTCTGGATTTAGCTTCAGACCAGCCTGTCTGAAGCTGGCGAAGGTCTCCTGCAAATCAGCAATATGATTTTCTTGCTTCGTGCTTTTTACAATGATGTCATCGACATAAGTCAGCACATTTCTGCCTATCTGAGATTGGAGAACCTTCGCAGTCATTCTGCTGAAACTCCCTCCAGCATTCTTGAGCCCCTCAGGCATCCGAAGATAGCAATATGTACCACTTGGAGTTATGAAGCTAGTCTTCGGCTCATCTTCCTTCTTCATCCAGATTTGATGATAGCCTGAGTAGCAGTCCAGGAGACTCATAAGTTCCGAAGAAGCTGCTGCATCAACTAAAGAATCTATCCTTGGCAGCGGAAATTCATCCTTCGGACAAGCCTTGTTGAGATCTGTGAAATCAATACACATTCTCCACTTGCCATTGGCCTTCTTCACCATAACAGTGTTAGCTAGCCACTCTGGGTACTTCACTTCTCTGATAACTCCTGCACTGAGGAGTCTTTTTACTTCATTACGAGCCCCTTCGGCCTTATCATCAGACATTTTCCGAAGCCTCTGCTTTCGGGGTCTGAAGGATGGATCAACATTAAGCGAATGTTCAATAACATCCCGATTTACTCCACAGAGATCATTAGCTGACCATGCAAAGACATCTTTGTTGTTGAATAAAAACCTTATCAAGGTTTTCTCCTGATCTTCAGATAATTGGGAGCCCAACAACACCTTCTGCTCTGCTATATCTTCGCACAATAACATGGGCTTCGGCTGATCTGCTGAAGCTGCCTTCTCCCTCCTGAATTTATACTGTTCACAAGCTTCAGCCTCATCTATGTTATGGATTGCCTTGGAGTCAGTCCAGCTTCCTTCGGCCCTTCTAGCCGCTTCCTGACTTCCATGAATAGCAATAGGTCCTTGATCCGAAGGTATCTTCATGCAGAGATAAGCTGGGTGAAGAATTGCTTCGAAGGCATTAAGAGTTCCACGACCAATGATAGCATTGTAAGGATACTCCATGTCAACAATATCAAACACAATTTGCTCAGTCCTTGTGTTGTTGACAAATCCAAAGGTTACCGGCATGGTAATCTTCCCAAGTGCCACAATCTGCCGCCCTCCGAAGCCACAAAGAGGGTGCGTAGCATCATGAATCTTGTCTTCGGGCTCCTGCATTTGTCTGAAGGCTTTAGCAAATATAATGTCAGCTGCACTGCCTGTATCAACTAGAACATTGTGGACCAGAAATCCTTTGATCACGCAAGAAATAACCATAGCATCATTGTGAGGATAATCCTTAAGCTGAAGGTCTTCCTGAGAGAAGGTAATTGGAATATGAGACCATTTTGACTTGATGAAAGGTCCCTGCACTCCAACATGCTGCACCCTTCTCTGAGCCTCCTTCTTCTGCTTCTTGTTAGCCGGCTCTGAGCAAGAACCGCCTGTTATCGGGAGCACCAGCTTCGAAGCCGAAGCAGCTCCAGCTTGATTGTTGAACGAAGCCATCAGCTCAGAAGAGTGGAAGTGAGTTCACCGGAGGTGGGCGCCAATGTTGGGGGCTTGTTCTCAAATGCTAAGAGTTAAGAACAAGGCAACACAGAAAATGTTAAATATTAAGGTCCTTCGTCCTCCAATTCATTACATCCCTTCGGGACATAAGGAATTTCGGACGAAGGTTACGAAGGACGCACCTTCGTAAGCATAATAACATGGGGTGAAGCATTCATATAAACCATGAGGTATAAAATGGACATTCAAATGTTAACATAGAATCATTTCCATTTCTATTAATACGAACGAATATAAATGACAAATGTACCTTCGGTCCTGAGGAAGGCAGGAATACAAGTGTGATGCGAAGGCAAATGACAGGTTCGCGTGAACAGTACAGTGGTACTGTTCATCTATTTATAGGCACAGGTCGCAGCCTGTGACAAATTACAATTATGCCCCTTACAAATGTTTACAACATTGACTCAGACCTATATGAATAGAAAGGTCATTCTATCTCTATGTCGGTTTAAAACGCCGAAGCTCCATAAAAAGGAAGCTTCGGCCATCTCTTGGAGACGACTTCAGCCGAAGCTACTTCTTCGTGTGAGACCTTCGGCGCACCGAAGCACGACCCCAACACTATTATAAAAGCGGTATGCTTCCTATCTTCCCTAGACATCTGGATCTGATGGAAACCAGAGTAAGCATCTAAGAAGGACAAGAGGTTGCACCCGGAGGTAGAATCCACGATTTGATCTATGCGTGGAAGTGGATACGGGTCCTTGGGACAAGCCTTATTAAGGCTGGTGTAGTCGATGCACATCCGAAGCTTCCCGTTTGCCTTTGGCACGATGACTGGGTTGGCCAGCCATACGGGGTGATGGACCTCTTCGATGAAGCCGGCGTCTAGAAGCTTCTGGACCTCCTCACGGATGAAGTCCTGCCGCTCAACCGACTGTCTATGAGGCTTCTGACTCATCGGTTTAGCGTCAGGGTGGATCCTCAGATGGTGCTCAATCACCTCCCTAGGGATCCCAGGCATCTGCAACGGTTCCCATGCGAAAACGTCAACATTTGCCCGGAGGAAGGCGACGAGCGCGAATTCCTATTTCTCCTCCAGATTGCCCGCGATGCGGGTGGTCTGGGAAGAATCCGTGCCGACCTAGATGGTCTTGACGAGACCGCCGTTCGCTCCGAACGGCTGCACCTTTGGCACCTTGGTAGGCGCCTTGGTACCGGAGGTCGAGGGGTCCCTCCCTCCGTCGTCCGGGCGAGCAGTTTCTGCCGCCAGGGCGTGCAGCTTCTCCACAGCCGCAAGCGCAGCGGCACGTTCGCCCCGCACGGTGAGGACCCCAGCCGAGGACGGCATCTTGAGGACCAAATACCCATAATGGGCAATGGTCATGAACCGGTACAGGGTCGGCCTGCCAATGATGGCATTGAATGGGAGGTTAACCTCCGCGATGTCGAACTGGACGTTCTCTGTGTGGAAGTTTTCCTTGGTCCCGAATGTAACCGGGAGTGCGATGCTCCCAAGGGGATACACCGGTTGTGGGCCCACTCCAGAGAATGGAAGTGAGGGTCCCAGTCGGGACCCTGGGATCTGCAGCTGCTTGAATGCAGCATGGCTGATGACGTTGAGCCCAGCCCCACCGTCAATCAGGACGTGGTGCAGCCGCATGTTGGCGATGATAGAGGAGGTGATGAGCGGTAGTATACCGGCCCCCGCCATGTTGTCGGGGCAGTCGGATGCCCCGAAGGAGATAGTGGTTCTCCTCCACTGCTAATGTGGAGAAGCCTTCAGGACCCCTAGGACTGCCAAAAGGACCTCTCGGCGAAGGGACTTGACGTTCCTGTGGGAGTTGAGCTCCCAGCTCCCGCCGTACATCACGTACAGCTTCTTGCGGCGGTCGCTGTTGCCACCAGAGTCAGAGTCTCCAGTGAAAACATCCTTTAGGACCCCCTCAGGAGACTGATACCCGAGGTCCTATTCTCCCACGGCCGTGTCACCTTCGTCGACCTTCTCCTTGCCAGGTCGGCGACGAGGCGGCGAGCCATCCCTGGAAGCCTGCTCGCGCCGCTCACTGACGCGCTTTGCGAGCTTGATGATCTTGCGGCACTCCGAGGCGCTGTGGCAACTGTTAAGGTGCACAGGGCACGACCCATTGTTGCCTCCCTGTGGCCGTGGGCACTTATTGCGCTTGTTCCGGCCCCCAATCGCGGCAGCGACGACCGGAGCAGCAGACTGCGGTCTCTCGTGGTCGCGGTTCTTCTTCTTCTTCTTGCTACCCGCCCTGGGTAGCGGGACCGGAGCCACCCGTCTAGGTAAATCCAGTCTGTGGTGCCGAGTGCCATGCACGGCCCTCGGCAGCTTTGGCACATTTGTCAGCCAGAGCGAAGAGTGTGGTAACAGTTTCCACGTCATGTGTTGCCAGCTTCTCCAACATCTTATCATCATGGACCCCCTGTCAGAAAGAAGTGATGATAGAGGCATCGAAGACGCGAGGAATGGTCCCGCGTACCTTAGTGAAGCGGGCGATGAAGGCCATGAGAGTCTCCCCGGGTTCTTGTCTTACGGCATGGAGATGAGCCTCCATGCCATGCTGTTGATAAGCACTGGCAACGTTCGTTGTGAACCGTGCACAGAGCTCTTCCCAGGAATAGACGGATCCCGGGGTTAGATTCATGAGCCAGGTCCGGGCCGGCCTGGTCAAGGCTACATGGAAGTAGCTCGCCATCACAGCAGTGTTTCCACCAGCTGTCGCAATAGCGGTAACGTAAACCTGCAAAAATTCCGACGAGTTTGACGTACTGTCGTACTTCTCTGGCAGGTGCGGCCAGAACTTGGGCAGCCAAGTTGCTGCGCGGAGGTGGTCCGCTAGCGCGGCACAGCCCACGCCGACCAATGGGACACCCGTATGGGTTCGGGCAACCCCTGGAGTTTGTGGCGCAAGCGGAGTGAAGTCCTGGTCGAGGTTGTGACCCTCGAAGTTTAGCCGGCGCTCACGCGCCCTCTCTAGAGAGACTCGTGCATCCTCGCCCGCACGCCTACGGTTGAGTTCTGCCCGCAAGTCATCAGGTCTCTCCAAAGAAATTGGGACATCCTCGCTCGCACGTCGGCGGTTGACCTCCGCCCGCAGGTCCTCAGTCGGTGCAGCCTTCACTGAGGGTGAGCGCACCGACACTGGTGCCTCACGTTGACGCCGGAATGACCGAGGCCTGGGTCTGGCCAAACCAGAATGCGTCATGCCGAGCAGACGGTCGACATCGTCACGCCACTGCTTCATGGCCCCTTGCGAGGCCATGGAGCTCGGAGGGTGGCGCAGCAACTCCCTGGCTGCAGACAGCGCCCTAGGAGCAGCCCTTGACGGAGCCCGGGATGTCTGCATGGGAGTGTGCTGTCGCGCAGCGTGCACAGCAGCAGCAGCACCAGGCGCAGGGTGGTTGGAGCCTTGTGGCATGGAAGACGCAGCCTCTTCCTCCATCAGGAAACCCTCAGGAGATAGGCCGCTGTTGGGGACTTGTTCTCAAAGGCTAAGAATTAAGAACAAGGCAACACAGAAAGAAGTTAATGGTTAATGTCCTTCGTCCTCCGAAACGTTATTTCCCTTAGGATATAACGATTTTGGACGAAGGTTAAGAAGGACATACCTTCTTCATCACAGTTTATATTGATAAAAGGAAAAGCATGTGAAACATGAAAGAATACATGATTAACCATATAACATTATTAAGTGTCCCCATTATATAATTATGAAAGAATAAGAACAATATTGAATTACATTTGTACCTTCAATTTGGAAGGCCAAAGTACAAGGATGACGGAAAGCAAATGCCAAATCCCCGTGAACAGTACGGGGGTACTGTTCATCTATTTATAGACACAGGACACAGCCTGTAAAGAATTACAATTATGCCCCTCATAAAAATTTACAACATTGACTCGGACCTTTATGGACTAAAAGGTCATTCTATCTTTAAGTCGGTTTGTAATACCGAAGCTTCATGAAGAGGAACCTTCGGTCATCTTCTGCGGACAGCTTCAGCCGAAGCTGCTTCTTCCTACAAGACCTTCGGCGCGACGAAGCATAGCCCCAACAGTAGCCCCTTTCGCGGCGCTAGATCGTTTTTCGTAACGAGCTTAATCCGTGAAAAAAGTCTCTTAAGCTTCGGGAAGCCGAAGGTCCAAAAACACCTTCCCTGAGCTCGTTGTCGAGAAACGATTCAGTTTCCGAGCGCGTGGCAGTCCCACCTTGCAGAGTTACTGTTTGGTTTCTGCGGTCCACCGCGCAGCCAGTGCAAGTGACTGTCCGCCTGGTGTAAAAATCCTGGCATTTCGCCTTCTTACCTGCAACACTATATAAACAGACGGGTAGGTGTGAAGTTACCACAGCATTCATTGCTATTTGCACTGTTTTGCTGCCAAAATTTTTAACCATAGCCGAAGCTTGACTCTCGGAATCGAACGAAGGTCCAACTCGAAGTCTGCTTCGTCAGAAGGAAAGGCTTCGGGAGAAAAAAGTATTCAATTTCCACAAACTCAGAATTAAATGGCCAGAGTGCGATCTACTGCCAGGGTTGAGCGTGAAGGAGACAAAGCTGAAGGTTCGGAGACTGTTCCCATCTCCGAAGCAATGCAACGATCCGGACTGGTAACTTCGGAGGAAATCCCCACTGTTGAAGCAGAACAAGCAACTGCCGAAGCAGAAGATGAGAACATTGAAGAAACTGATCCCGAAGATGATTATCGCATTGCCATGCCAAGTAAGCCCAGCCACTTGGACTTTGGAAAGTCGACCGTTTCGAAGGCTGATCTCTCCAAGATGGTAAAGTCAGGTTATTTCAGTGAAAGTCAGAAGAAGCTACTTCGCTTCGGGGGAGAAGAAACTACCCCGAAGCCAGAGAAGGATGAGATAGTCATTTTCAAGAGCTTTCTAAAGGCTGGGTTGAGATTCCCCCTTCATGGGATTATTGCAGATGTATTGAAGAAGTTTGGTATCTACTTTCATTAGTTGACTCCTAACGCTATCGTTAGGCTTAGTGTTTATATCTGGGCCCTCCGAAGCCAGGCGGTGGAGCCGTTTGCCGACAGCTTTTGTCGAGTCCATGAGCTGCATTACCAGACGAAGGCTAGAAAAGATGGATTACATGATAACTTTGGTTGCTACAATTTTGCCTATCGGAAAACCACAAAGTTTCCTGTTATTAGCTACCGAAGCAAATGGCCGGCAGGTTGGAAATCAGAATGGTTTTATGTGAAAGTTGACGAAGACAAAGAGAAGTTGGTACAAAGCCCACTTGAATTGATCTTCGGAGAAACAAGACCGCGATGCCACATGACATTAGAAGGTCCCACCTGGGCTGCACTGGGTGAGTTTAAAATTATTTCAGAGCATATCAGTACCAGGGACCTGGTTCAAGAGTTCTTGGCCTTCAGGGTTTTCCCTACTTTAAAAGAATGGAAAATGCCGAAGCTGGAAGGGGAGAAGAAAGAAGGGGAACTTGTCCGGCTTCCTTACCATTTCAAGTTCAAGAAATACTTTAAAAAACCTTGCCAAGAGTGGCTGGACACAGTTGAAGTAATGTGCAATGAAATACTTGGTAATTACTCCAAAAAAGAATATCAGCTAATGACTGCGGCCTTCAGCACCCGTCCGAAGCGAAGACTAAACCGAGTGCTTGATGCCCTGGGTTTTGAGTACCCTGACTATGAACAGCTAAATAAGGGTGCTGAGGGCCAAAAAAGGAAAAGGGTGGCCGAAACTTTGAACAAAGATGAGGAAGAACCACCAAAAAAGAAGAATATTCCAAAGAAGAGAAGAATATCATCTCCGAAGCGAAAATTATCCGATGAAGAGAGGACTCCTGCATCGCCCTCTACCACCGACGTGGAGGAAATCTTAAAGGTAATGACTGAACCCCTGCCCGCGAAGCTAAGTCCATTAGGGCCTCAACTGACGAAGCTTTTTCGAAAGGTGGAGGAGCCGGAAAAAACGAAGAAGATAACCAAAACAAAGAGACAAAGAATTATTGCAGTGACCGAAGTCATTGACAAGACGCCACCGAGGGCTTCAACTCGGAAAGCGCCAGCGGTTGAGGGCACAACAAATGTCGAAGTCGCACCTTCGGAGATCGCGGCTACCGAAGCCGCTTCGGCCGAAGATTTGAACTTGGAAACTACAATTGAAGACATCGACAAAATACTGCTAGACATGGCCGCAGAAGAAGCTACCACTGCTGCCGAAGAAACCATGGCCACAGTGCCTGGGAAGGGAAAGGAAATAGCCGAAGATATTTCGGAGGACGAAGCCTTCATATTTCAAAATTTAGTTGGGCAAGAACTGTCAAAGGCCGAAATAGAAGAGCTTAAAGAATATGCCAAATCTTGCGGATATAAGCCAGGAGCTCTTCTTTTCGGAGGTATTGACGATGAAAAATTAGGCTGGATCCGGGATCAAACTGGAGCTAAGGTCATCGGTACTCTATCAAAGAGTATCGGTTTTCCGAAGCTGGAAACGGATATCAGCCGCTACCGACGACAACATATCGTTGGTAGCTTATTTTATTCCAATTTCAAGGTAAACAACTTTTCTCTGACTTTTATTGTTTTTAATAATGAAAATGTTCCTAACGAAGGTTGTTTATGTGCAGAGCATGCTACTGAGCAAAGCTTTGAAGATGCAGCAAGATCTAGAGGATAAGAAACACGAAGCTATAATTGAAAATTTAGAGAGCAAAATAAAAGAGCAATCAGCTATTATTGAAAAGAAAGACTTCAAACTCAAAACAACTGAAGGCTTATTGGCAGAAACTGAAGCTAAAGTAGCAGAATTGAATTCGAAGCTTCTCTGCCAATCAAAACAATTTGAACAAGAGAAGCAAGAGCTTAATTCAAAATTTGAGGCCGAAGTCCAAGAAAACTCAGATTTGAAAAAATCATTGACAAGCCTTCAAGACAAATGTTTGAAATTTAGTAACAACTGTATTCAACAATTAAAAAAGATCTTTTATTCAGTTGGAGCCAGCAGTGGAAAGTTCACCCCTTCAGCTGAAAATTTGCCAAGAACCTTCGAACACATTGAAGCTGAAATTGATGAGCTTGACGAAGTTATAGCCGGGCACGGTGACTTATGTGCCTGGGTAGCTTCTCGGGGCACTGCTGCAACGTTTCTGAAGGCTGGCTGTGATCATGGAAAAATCGTCAACAGGCCCAATTTCACTCTATCTCCATCAATTCTAGACGATATTCCTGACCTCGCCCGAAGCATTTCAAACAGATTTATAAAAATGATATGGACAAAAGGCGGGCGAGAAAAGGCTGGAGATGAAGCTCGAAGTCATCTTGAACCAGTAAGAAATCATACCTTGTGCTTACCTTCTCCTTCACACTTGATTTTTACTCACAATACCTTGATTCATGTAGGATGACGAAGCTGAAAGTGATGCTTAAAAAATATGCCGCCGAAGCTGAAGCCCGGTGAAGATCAGTAGGAGTACACTGTAGAAAAAACTCAAGAGACTTTTGTAATAACTTTTGTAAATACAGCTAAACTGTTCTTGATGAACTTTGTTCATACCTTGTAATATATTCTTACCCTTCCATTGAGGCGCTTTGATGTGGACGAAATTAGTATTTTGAGCCAAAGGCGAAAAAACACCTTCCCTTCTTTTCGTACACAACGAAGCATAAAAGACCGCTTCTTCTTTTTACCGAAACCTTTCTTTTTTGTACACAACGAAGCATAAAAGACCGCTTCTTCTTTTTGCCGAAACCTTTCTTTTTTGTACACAACGAAGCTCTTCTCTTATGCCGAAACAACCAGTTATGCCATGATGATGATTATCCTATATATGCCTGAATGTTTATGAATGCAAATGTTATGATGTAATGTGATGTGCGAATGAATGTCCAAACACATATCCGAAGCCATACCCTTAGCCCTTATTTCCTTAGAAACAATCACACATCAGCTCTGCATTCCCTTAGGAACGACTTTGGAGCTTCTTCGCCTTTTACTTTCGGCGGAATCAGCGTTGACTTTTCGCTTTAAGCTCTGCATTCCCTTAGGAACGACTTTGGAGCTTCTTCGCCTTTTACTTTCGGCGGAATCAGCGTTGACTTTTCGCTGTAAGCTCTGCATTCCCTTAGGTACGACTTTGGAGCTTCTTCGCCTTTTCAGTTTTCGGCACTCGATGGTGCGTTCTCAGCTTTTACATTTACATTCCTTGGGGGATTTTACTCTTATAGAACTAAAAAAGGAAATTACATATGATGGCCCCATTAAAAACCTTTCTCCCCCTTTAGAAAGGAAAAGGGTGCCATGAAAAAGAAAAGAAAAAACATAAAAAGTTACATCAAGTTATACATAATATCGCCGAAGCTCATCCGCGTTCCAAGATCTTGGAATGTCGTTGCCGTCCATGTCCTTCAATCTGTATGAACCAGGTCTTGACGAAGATATTACTAAGAAAGGTCCCTCCCATTTCAACTGTAACTTGCCCACTGTGTCTGGGTTGGCCACTCTCCGAAGCACCAAGTGTCCCGGCTCAATATTCTTTAGCCGAACTTTTCTATCTCGCCATTTGACTGTTTCGGCCTGGTATTTATTGATATTCTCCACAGCTTGAAGCCTGATCCCTTCTAAAGCATCTTTTTCCACAAAACAAGCATCTTCAGGGCCTGATTCTGTCGAAGCTACTACTCTTATTGATCCAGTTTTAGCTTCTTCTGGAGTTATTGCTTCGTCACCGAATAATAACTTGAATGGAGTAAAGCCTGTAGACCTTGATGTTGTTGTATTGTGGCTCCACACCACTTTGGTTAACTGATCTGGCCACTTTCCCCTGGGTTGATTGAAGATTAACTTCATTATTCCTGTCATTATAATGTCGTTGGCTCTTTCAACGAGCCCATTTGACTCCGGATGCCTGACTGATGCAAAATGGATCTTCGTACCAATTTGATCATAGAAATTTCTGAAAGCTTCGGAGTCGAATTGTGTTCCATTGTCCACAGTGATGGCCTTCGGTACCCCGAAACGACAAACAATATTCTGCCAGAAAAACTTTTGGACAGTGGCCGAAGTTATTGTGGCTAATGGCTTTGCCTCAATCCATTTAGAAAAATACTCCACAGCCACTATGACATATCTTAAATTCCCTTGTGCCGGTGGTAATGGTCCTAACAAGTCAAGGCCCCACCTTTGCAATGGCCAGATGGGTTGAATGAGCTGTGTTAAAGACGAAGGCTGTTTTTGATCTCTTGCACATTTCTGACAGCCTTCGCACTTTTGAACTAACTCCGCTGCATCCGAAGCTGCCTTCGGCCAATAAAACCCTTGGCGGAAAACTTTTCCAAGTAACGTCCTAGATCCAATGTGGGATCCACATAGGCCTGCATGTATTTCTTTCATCAACTCTATACCTTCGGTTCTAGATAGACACTTAAGTAGCGGAGCGCAAACTCCATGCTTGTACAACTCCCCTTCTATCATGACATATGGACGAGCTCTTGCCTCTATCCTCCTGTTATAAGCTTCGTCATCTGAAAGAAACTTACCCTGAAGGTAAGAGATAATCTCAGTTCTCCAATCTTCGCTATAAACAGGAGATATGTTGAGGACTGCTCTTTCAAGGAGTTCCACTGAAGGTGCCTTTATTGTTTCGAAAAACACATCCGAAGGTAAAGGCAGCCCCTGTGCTGCTGACTTAGCTAGCAAATCAGCATGCTCATTTTGTCCTCGAGGGATATTTTTGACAGAAAATCCTTCGAAGGAAGCTTCGATTCTTCGGACCGTGTCTAAATATGTTTCAAGCTTCGGATCTTTAGCCTTGCAACTCTTGTCGATATGACCCGAAACAACCTGAGAATCAGTTTTAAGGATGGCCCTTATGATTCCCATTGCTTTTAATTTCCGAAGGCCCAAAAGCAGAGCTTCGTACTCAGTAATATTGTTTGTACAGCTAAAATCAAGTCTTGCTGCATAACAAGTTTTAACTTTTGATGGTGAGACCAACACGGCGGCTGCTCCTGCTCCGAAGGTTCCCCAAGAGCCATCACAAAACACTGTCCACACTTCGGCATCCTTATTTGTTTCTTTATCCTGAGCCCCTGGCGTCCAATCGGCAATGAAATCTGCCAATGCTTGAGACTGGATCGAGGATCTATGCACATAATCAATGCAAAATTCATTGAGCTCTGCAGCCCACTTTCCAATCCGTCCAGTAGCTTCTCTATTTCTCATAATATCCTTCAACGACTGCGAAGAAGGAACAACAATATTGTATGCTTGAAAATAATGCCGAAGCTTCCTGGATGCCATCAAAACGGCATATAATACCTTCTCCAGTTTTGTATAGTTTTTCTTTGATACACTAAGGACTTCAGATACAAAATACACTGGAACCTGCTTCTTGACTTGGCCATCAAGCTTCTCCTGGACAAGTGCCGCACTTACTGCTGAGTGCGAAGCTGCCACGTATAACAACAAAGGAGCCCCTGGCGTTGGTGGGGTTAATGTTGTTAAGTCTATCAAATATTGCTTCAGCTCTTCAAAGGCTTTTTGTTGACTTGGTCCCCATTGGAAGACTTCAGCTGACTTCAGCACTTCGAAGAATGGTAAATTTCTTTCTGCTGATCTGGATATGAATCTATTGAGAGATGCCAACCTCCCTGTCAATCTTTGGGCCCCCTTTCTTGTAGTTGGTGGCTCCATTCGAAGTATGGCTTCAATTTTACTTGGATTAGCTTCAATTCCCTTTGTTGAAACCAAGCATCCAAGAAATTTCCCCTTCTTTACTCCGAAGACACATTTTTCTGGATTCAGCTTTAAGCCAGCTTGTCTGAAACTGGTGAAGGTCTCCTGCAAATCAGCAATATGATTTTCCTGTTTTGTGCTTTTTACAATGATGTCATCAACATAAGTTAGCACATTTCTGCCTATCTGAGACTGGAGGACCTTCGCAGTCATTCTGTGGAAACTTCCTCCAGCGTTTTTGAGCCCCTCAGGCATCCGAAGATAGCAATATGTGCCACTTGGGGTTATGAAGCTAGTCTTCGGCTCGTCTTCCTTCTTCATCCAGATTTGGTGATAGCCTGAGTAACAATCTAGCAGACTCATGAGCTCTGAAGAAGCTGCTGCATCAACTAAAGAGTCTATCCTTGGCAATGGGAATTCGTCCTTCGGACAAGCCTTGTTGAGATCTGTGAAATCGATACACATTCTCCACTTGCCATTGGCCTTCTTTACCATAACAGTGTTAGCTAGCCATTCTGGATACTTTACTTCTCTGATAACTCCTGCACTGAGGAGTCTTTTTACTTCATTGCGAGCACCTTCGGCCTTATCATCAGACATTTTCCGAAGCCTCTGCTTTCGGGGTCTGAAGGATGGGTCAACATTGAACGAGTGTTCAATAACATCCTGATTTACTCCGCAGAGGTCATTAGCTGACCATGCAAAAACATCTTTGTTGTTGAACAAAAACCTTATCAAGGTTTTCTCCTGGTCTTCGGATAATTGAGAGCCCAACAGCACCTTCTGCTCTGCTATGTCCTCACATAAGAGCATGAGCTTCGGCTGATCTGCTGAAGCTGCTTTCTCCCTTCTGAATTTATACTGCTCACAAGCTTCAGCTCCATCTATGTTATGGATTGCTTTGGAGTCAGTCCAGCTTCCTTCGGCCCTTCTGGCAGCTTCCTGACTTCCATGAATAGCGATGGGTCCTTGATCCGAAGGTATCTTCATGCAAAGATAGGCAGGATGAAGGATTGCTTCGAAAGCATTGAGGGTGCCACGACCAATAATTGCATTGTAAGGGTATTCCATGTCAACAATGTCAAACACAACTTGCTCAGTTCTAGTGTTGTTAACAAATCCGAAGGTTACTAGCATGGTAATCTTCCCAAGTGCTACAATCTGCCGTCCTCCGAAGCCACAAAGAGGGTGCGTAGCATCATGGATCTTGTCTTCAGGCTCTTGCATTTGTCTGAAGGCCTTAGCAAATATGATATCAGCTGCACTGCCTGTATCAACTAAGACATTATGGACCAGAAATCCTTTGATAACACAAGAGATAACCATGGCATCGTTGTGTGGGTAATCCTTGAGTTGAAGGTCCTCTTGGGAGAAGGTAATAGGAATGTGAGACCATCTTGACTTGATGAAGGGTCCTTGCACCCCAACATGTTGTACCCTTCTCTGTGCTTCCTTCTTCTGCTTCTTGTTGGCTGGCTCTGAACATGAACCGCCTGTTATCGGGAACAGCAGCTTCGGAGCCGAAGCAGCTCCAGCTTGATCGTTGAACGAAGCCATCAGCTCAAAAAAGTGGAAGTGAGTTCACCGGAGGTGGGCGCCAATGTTGGGGACTTGTTCTCAAAGGCTAAGAATTAAGAACAAGGCAACACAGAAAGAAGTTAATGGTTAATGTCCTTCGTCCTCCGAAACGTTATTTCCCTTAGGATATAACGATTTTGGACGAAGGTTAAGAAGGACATACCTTCTTCATCACAGTTTATATTGATAAAAGGAAAAGCATGTGAAACATGAAAGAATACATGATTAACCATATAACATTATTAAGTGTCCCCATTATATAATTATGAAAGAATAAGAACAATATTGAATTACATTTGTACCTTCAATTTGGAAGGCCAAAGTACAAGGATGACGGAAAGCAAATGCCAAATCCCCGTGAACAGTACGGGGGTACTGTTCATCTATTTATAGACACAGGACACAGCCTGTGAAGAATTACAATTATGCCCCTCATAAAAATTTACAACATTGACTCGGACCTTTATGGACTAAAAGGTCATTCTATCTTTAAGTCGGTTTGTAATACCGAAGCTTCATGAAGAGGAACCTTCGGTCATCTTCTGCGGACAGCTTCAGCCGAAGCTGCTTCTTCCTACAAGACCTTCGGCGCGACGAAGCATAGCCCCAACAGCCACGGTGCTCGATGATCTGGACCATCGTGTTGAGCAGGAAAAAAGGCAAAAACCTAATGCCAAAGACCCCCTACCTGGCGCGCCAAATGTTGGAGAGAAAATCCTCCGGCCGGGTGGTGGAATGCACCCGCCCTAATCATAAGATGAGGAGGGGGCTTAAGTGGTTTGCCTGTCTATTAGAAGGTGGATGAACACAAGAGCACATGAGATATTAGAGTGGTTCAGGCCGTCGGAGCGTAATACCCTACCTCCACTATGTGTATGTTGTATTGAGAGAGCGTGTAAACTTGTGTGCTTGAGAGCCTGTGTGAAAACCTGTCCCTGTAACGTTGTGTGCCTTCCCTTTTATAGTTTAAGGGAGGCACATACAAGGATGCTGAGCCCTGACATGTGGGCCCAGGAGCATAATGGAAGGAGTACATTATGTGAGTAATTAATACTAGTAACGTCTGAGTAATCACCAGGAGCCTTGATGACCGCAGTCCATGCAGCATTGATAGCCGAAACGTACGAGTAATGGTGAATAATAGCAGGGCCCGCTTATCATGGACTGCGCACGCCACTTGTAAGTGGGATGGACAGGCGCACATGTTATCCGTAATGAATGCGAAGGCGCGCGTAGCCCAAGGACGTCATGCTAGGTTCCGCCTGTTGGCTTAAGCCGCGCGCAATATGCCACGTGGCAGCAACGGGTCCCCGCCTGAGCGGGGAGCAGGAGTATGTGCGGACAGGTCCGAAACCCACCAGACTAGGTCCGGACACGTGTCGGCACCGGACCCCCGCCTGGGTCCTGTTGAAGGTCTGAGTATGTTCTGTCCTGGAACCTTGGGACCCCATTGTGGGCGGCCCGGACCCCATACGGGGGGGGGTTCGGATCCCATTCTAGGGGTCCGGCTTGCACACGTGGAGGTCCTGGACCAACCTTGGAGGTCCGGACTGTATATCCAGGAGTCCGGCACTCTCCCATAGGGGTCCGGACTCACTGTTGATGCCTTGGAGTATATCACCTTCTCTGGACACGTGGCGGCTCCGGAACCACCTATGTGACGGGGTCAGGCGCTGTTGTGGACCCAGAGTAGTCACCCGAGGCTGGGGCGAGTCATGGCTTGGCCCCACACACAGCACCTCTACCACGCGACTAAGAGATAACCACGTGGGTACTGCGTCTTTATACAGTAGCAGGGGGTACCCTAGTTTTAGGGTACCGACAGCGGGGAAGTGAATTATCATGTGAATAGGACATAAATGGGTCAGATGACACTTGCCTTCACCAAACAGATGCTCAGGATCTTCAACCTCATAGAACTCTAAGAGTTTGATCTCTTGGTCGTCAAAGCTTGACCGTCGATTCCTCGAAGCTCGGGAACAGACCATGACCTATTCACGACGCGCAGCAAATACAAACAGGCATGAACAAACAAACATATACATGCATAAGAATATTACACCATATAAAGGAAAACATTATAAAAACGCATGCAATACGAGATAAAGCTCACTTCTATGGTCGCGCGAGTAAAGAGGCGCCGAAATCGGGACTATGGTTGAAACAATATGGTTTTCGAAAGGTTTGCATAATAAACATGTAAACTATGTTCTAGGCCAATTTTAATTAATATAAATCATTTGCGGAAGATACTTCAAAGAAATATCTAATGTGGCATTAATCTAAATTGTAATTTTGATTGAAAATCGTATTTTTAAACTAGTCAGATTATACTCATGAACATGTAGAATATGACTTATTGCGTTTAAACATGTACTAAATTTTATAAATGACGCGACATACGAATACTACTAAATTGTGTCGTTTTATATTAACCAAATATTAAATATAATATTTAAGTCAGCATAATCACGTTAACATGTATTTACAAATGCATAAATAAAATTATAAATTAGATTCCATTGAATTTTTATTTTAATAACCGACAACTAAACAATTAATCAATTATTTAACAAGAAGGATATAACGAAATGATTTCATTGAAGCGTGCAAATAGCGATTTATGCAAATGACGACGTGCGCGAACAGCATGCTCGAAACAGCACGCGCGACGCGCGCTACAGCACGCAAACAAAGTATGAATCGGACGAGCGGCGCTCGCTCGAACCTACAAATGAACGACGACTACGCGCACGACATGCGCGGAATAGCACGCGAACAACGCGGGACGGCACGCGCGACAACATGTGAAACAGCACTCGAGACACGCGAAACAACACGCGTGACACGCGCGAACGACGTGCGAACAACGCGACGATACGCGAGAATCGCTATCAGATAACGTGTTTGAAGGAAACAGGTGATGCCTAAGAGGGGGTGAATTAGGACTTCTAAAACTTTCACCAAACTAGGCCACAAATAAATCTCTAAAGCAAAACCTATGCAAATAATAAAACTAGAATGTGTAAACTAGGTTTTGTCAAAGTGTTGCTATCTCTACCGTAAAGTCTAAGTTTCAATCCTAAACAATATAAGTATAAAAACAAGATTGAAACTTAAATGCTTAATGTAAATGCAGAAGCTAAAGAGCAAGATAGAGATACAAACTCTGGTGGATGACAATGGTAATTTTACCAAGGTATCCAGAACCACGCAAGGTCCTAACTAATCCTCGTTCGTGCCCCTACGCAAAGGGAAGCCCACGTGAGGGCCAAGCACCACAGTCGAGTAACTCCTTAGAGAGCCGCAGACCTTCTCCACGCGCAAGTGGTGCTCCGCTTCCGGTTGCTCTCGGACGCTCCCCGCCGTCTTCACTATCGAGTTCCGGCCAAAAACGCCGCGGCCGTGACACAAACGTGGTTGTCACGGTCTCGCAAAACTCTCGCCCCACTCGGTACAATTATAGCGGCTCGCGCAAGAGCCAAGGGGTTGTGTGGTTTTTCTAAACTCGCTCAACTAACTAGGATTCACCTAGAGCAAGCGCTAATGCGGTCTAGCTAACCTAAGCACTTCGCGAAGCACCTACGCTAATCATCAAGTGATTCTATTAAGCACTTAGGTGTATGAGCTCTTGGAAATATCTACTATATGCCTTGGTATGTTGCTTGGGCTCCCACACCTTGGAATGGTCGGTTGGGGTGTATTTATAGCCCCAACACAAAACTAGCCGTTGGTGTGCGTCGGACAGTCAGGTGCCAATGTCCGGTGCGCCTAGCCGTTGATGTGACACCGTAGGTGACCGTTGGCGCTGCAGGCTTTCACACCGGACAATCCGCGTATAAAACCGGACAGACAAGTGCCTTCTCTCCATCAGTGCCACCTGGAACTAGCCATTGGGCTATAGTTCCTTGGTGCACCGGACAGTCCGGCGTGTGGCACCGGATAGTTAGGTGCCCTCGCACGGACAGTCCTCCTAGCAACACTTTTCTTTGATTCTTGGACTTCACTTGATCTTCATAATGTCTTATTTTGAGGTGTTGCTTTCCTCAATGCCTTAGCCTAAGTCACTTTAGCATCCCGTGAACTACAAACACAAACACTAGCAAACACATTAGTCCATAGGTTATGTTTATCATCAAACACCAAAACCTATTGAGCCAAATGGTTCAGGGTCCATTTTCCTTATAATATCCCCCCTATTTGGTGATTAGTGATAACACAACCAAAGCAAGCAAATAAAACAAACATTTGAATGAAATTATGCAATCTACTTGCTAGGATGCATGTTTGTCCCCACAATGTGATATTATGGACTTAAGCCTCCCCCTAACCCCATAATTCACTTACTTCCTATTTTAGACCAAAGAGCCAAAACCAGTTAAAGGATTGAAATTTTAAATTGGTGGTGTTTGGTGTTTGATAACATTTCATTACTTTGGTCCCTACAACTTCTCCCCTTTGGCATCAACCACCGAAAAGAAATATATTAAAAGCACATAGGAAGCAAATAAGACTTGCCCTCATAAAAGATTTATCAATTAAAACCAATTGAAGCACTCAACATTATTACTCCCCATAAATGAGTGTTCTCTTTTAGAAAGAGTTTTCTCTCCCATTGGAGACGAAGAAATACTCCCCCTGATAGAGATCTTCTACTTAGGAAAAAGCATGTGAAAATAGAGGTGCAAGACATGATTCGATTAGACTCACATGTGAAAAAGCATGTGAAAAGAATATGATTTAACAACTTATGCATGTATAGCAACATGGGAAGTATAATATAGTCTAACCAAATTTTGGAGAACACATGTAAATTATACCGAATGTAGTCTCAAAGATACCAATTGAAAGTCAATGGCAGACCAATTTAAGACCAATGGCAGGCTTGTGAGACATAAGAATTCTTGTAGATTTGCAGTGGAAGCTTGTTGTCTTTCTCCGGGGACTTCATTTTCCTTACAATGAGACTACTACATGAAATAGACTTGAAAACAGGTATTAGTCTCAAAGCCTTAGATTATAGAGTAACCTCCCCCTGAAAGTGTGCATACAAGTTTTGAATACTTGTAGGAGACATACACTTTGATTTGATATCAAGAGGGGCAAATTATCTATAATCCGAGCTTTGGCACATATAAGTTAAATGATACCAATTGAAGCATACCAAATGAAGTATAATGGAAGTGCTATACCACTTGAAGTATTTTACCATATCAATTGATGTATCATTTTCTTAGGAATATTAAATAAGCTATGTGTTGTGCTTAATTATTTTAAACCATGTAGGTTTGCTCAAGAGTATGAATTGAAAAATGAGCAATCTTACCATATGATTTACCTAGTATGCATGAGTTTTTAATCAAAAATAAATACCAATTGTAATACTAGACATGAAAGGTAAAACTAGATACATGAAAATAGATACACATATCTATAAACAAGAAATACAACAAATCTAGTTATCTTAGTAATAGGTGGGGAATTTGGGTCCAAAGTATACACTAACCCACTTAGCAATAGACTTGATCGAGTATGATGCATCCCATGACATACATCCCAATTTTGCCAAGTCTCCAAATTCCCCGATATCCTTCGGACTCCTCACTTCCCTCTAGGGATCCAAACCTTCTCGGTGCTTTTCATGGTTGAAATAATCTCCTTTGGCACCCAAATACTTTTGGCCCCTTTCCCTTTGTTGGCTTGATTGTTGGCCTTGATTGCTATCATCTTTCCATTCTCTTTCTTCTTGATTAAGTATGGTGTAGCAGCCTTTTTGTCCACTTTGTTGATGTAGGTGTTGGAGATTTTGCTTGTTGGCTTTTGCTTGAGCTTTTGCCTTTGCCTATCCCTGGTCTTCGTCTTGCATTAGAAAGACTTGTGGCCTTCTTTGTGATATAGCCTACAAATCACAGTTTTGCCCTCCACAGGCTGGTTCACTCCCGCAGTGGTGCTATCCTGTGGAGGTTGGATTTGTTTGGCTTTGCCTTTCTTGTCATACAAAGCCTTTCCAAGGCGAGCCACTTCTTGCCTTAATTGCTCATTTTCCTTTGCAACCTCATCCGAACATGTTTCTACAACAATATTCTCAACAAGAACTTGGTTGCAGGGGTTAGCATCATCAATTAAATCAAGGCAGGAAGTAGAAGCATCTTTCTTAATAATTTCAGAAATTTCAACTAAAGATGCCCCTAGTGTGCTACCAATGTTTTCTTGCTTAGTAGTTAGCTCATTATTGTGTATGCTAAGAATTTCCATTTTCCCTAGCAAATTTTCAATAGCTTCTTGGAAGCTAGCTAACTTAGCCTTAAGTTTTTCATTCTTTTTAATAAGTCCATCATCGGTAGCAGTGGATGGAGCACTAGACTCTAATTGCTCAATTTTAGTTGATAGCTCACAATTTAAATTTGCAAATGTTTCAATTTTTTCTAGCAAACCTTTATAATCATTTTGGGAGCTAATCAACTTATTTTTCAAGGTTTTAAGTTGAGCCTTTTGCTTAGTGCAAATATCCTAAAAATTTTAACGGCTTCCGCAAGCTCATCTACGGAGGGTTTTCCCTTACCTTCATCATCACTACTGCTATCATCACTAGAGGATAGAATACTCATTTTACCTCTTGCCATAAGGCACTTGCATGATGCCCGCGATGTGCGTGATGAGGACCGGTGGCTGCGCGTTCTTGGAGGTTCATCTTCGCTTGGAGAATCATCCCAAGTTTTGATACTTGTTAGCGCCTTGCCTTTGCTCCTCCCCTTTTTGGGTTCGGCCATAGTTGGACAGCTGTCCCTGAAGTGGCCCTTCTCCCCGCATGCGAAGCATCCTCTGTTTCTTTGCTTTTTCCTATCAATATTAAAGAGAAGATCCTCTACCTACAGGGGCACACCCATTAGATTAATCTTGCGGATCATCCCCATTACCTTTCCAAAGCGTCAGATTGTTTCTTTGTCCTCAGAGGATGATGTTGATGGTTGATTATCTTCATCATCATCGCTTTCTTCTTCCTCTTCTTCACTTGAGAACCTTGGAGTGGGAGCCTTCTTTTTACCCATACTTTCATCACATGCAAAAGCATATGGCCTTGAGGAAGTTGGCTCCTCTCCCCGACACATTTTTCGTGACATCTCTAAGGCCGCGATTTTCCTAATCACAATGGTCGGGGTCATTGTACTCAAGTCCTCCATGTTGTGAAGAATAGTGATGATGCTCCCATATCTTTGTTGTAGTAGCAGGGAGATAATCTTCCGCACAATAACCGCATCACCTAGCTTATTAATGCCAATATAATTGAGCTCATTAATGATTAGATTCAAAGGAGAACACATATCTCTAACAAGCTCATTTTCTTTCATGGCAAAATAATTATCCTCATTTAATACTAGGCAATGTTTTTGCTCATGGACATTGGATGTGTCGTCATGGAGCTCATGCAATTTTAGCCAAATCTCATTAGCAGTTTTCAATGTAAAAACTTGATTAAAAATATACATGCTAAGAGATTCATACAAGCAATTTTTGGCTCTAGCTTTTAAATGATTTTTTTCCTCACTCGTGGTTGCTTTCTTGGGATTTTTGGTTGGTTTCATCCCGTCACGAGTGACTCTCCAAACACCTAGATCAACTGCCTCTAGGTGGCAAGCCATTTTAGCACTATAATATGGGAAGTTAGTGCCGTTGAAGTGTGGTGGCCTATAGGTATCCATCCCCTTTCTCTAAGAAGTGTCGGCTCTTTTAGCGATGAAGCTAAAGCATTTCAAATGAGTCAAACCAGGCACTGATACCAATTGAAGGAAACAAGTGACGCCTAAGAGGGGGTGAATTAGGACTTCTAAAACTTTCACTAAACTAGGCCACAAATAAATACCTAGAGCAAAACCAATGCAAATAATCAAACTAGAATGTGCAAACTAGGTTTTGTCTAAGTGTTGCTATCTCTACCGCAAAGTCTAAGTTTCAATACTAAACAATATAAGTATAAAGACAAGATTGCAACTTAAATGCTTAATGTAAATGCGGAAGCTAAAGAACAAGGTAGAGATGCAAACTCTCGTGGATGACGCTGATATTTTTACCGAGGTATCCGGAACCACGCAAGGTCCCGACTAATCGTCGTTGGTGCCCCTACGCAAAGGGAAGCCCACATGAGGGCCAAGCACCACGGTCGAGTAACTCCATAGAGAGCCATGGGCCTTCTCCACGCGCAAGTGGTGCTCCACATCCGGCTCCTCTCAGATGCTCCCTGTTGTCTCCACTATTGAGCTTCCGGCCAAAAACGTCGCGGGCCTCGTTCCCTTCGGTACACGGTGGCGGCCGTGACACAAACGCGGTTGTCACGGTCTCGCAAGATTCTCGCCCCACTCGGTACAATTACAATGGCTCGCGCAAGAGTCGAGGGGTTGTGTGGTTTTTGTAAACTCACTCAACTAACTAGGATTCACCTAGAGCAAGCGTAATGTGGTCTAACTAACCTAAGCACTTCGCAAAGCACCTACGCTAATCACCGAGTGATTCTATTAAGCACTTGGGTGTATGAGCTCTTGGAAATGTCTACTATATGCCTTGGTATGTTGCTTGGGCTCCCACACCTTGGAATGGCCGGTTGAGGTGTATTTATAGCCCCCAACACAAAACTAGCTGTTGGAGAAAAGCTGCTGCTCTCTGCGGCACACCGGACAGTCCGTTGCCTATGTCCGGTGCGCCTAGTCGTTGATCTGACACCGCAGTTGACTGTTGGCGCTGCATGCTTTCACACCAAATAGTCCACGTATCACACTGGACAGTTCGGTGCCTTCTCTCCACCAGTGCCACCAAGAACTAACTGTTGGACTACAGTTCCCTGGTGCACCGGATAGTCCGATGCCCTTGCACGGACAGTCCACCTGGCAACACTTGTCTTTGATTCTTAGACTTCACTTGATCTTCATAATGTCTTCTTTTGAGGTGTTTCTTTCCTCAATGCCCTAGCCCAAGTCACTTTAACATCCTGTGAACTACAAACACAAACACTAGCAAACACATTAGTCCATAGGTTATGTTTATCATCAAACACCAAAACCTATTGAGACAAATGGTCTGGGGTCCATTTTTCTTATAGTGTTTATGCTAAATGAGTATTAAATACAACATTTAAGTTGGAATAATCATATTAACATGCATTCATAAAATATAATTAAAACAACTGCTTAGTTTCAATTAACTTGATATTCTAACAGATAACAATTAAACAAGTAATTAATTAACATCAGTGATTATAAGTGAAAACAATTTATTCTCATGCGTGAACGACGTGCGACACGCGTGAAACAGGGCGTGCGAATGTTATGCGAACAGCAGCGACGACGCGTGCAAACATCTTGCGCAACATGGGCTACAACGCGAGCAACGGGTGGGCTACGGCGCGCGACACAAACATGTGACGGGCTCTAGGCGACAATGTGTGCATGGGGTAGACGAGATGAGAGAGAGGGGGATAGACGCTTACCTCAATGACAAGACGACGAGCATGGACGCGGTGGGGACAGCTTGGCGCAGGCGGGGCCACTCTGATGGGTGTTGGCGCCCAGGCAGTTTCGGACGTCGGACGATGGCACAGTCTGCTCTGGCGTGTTGGGCCTCGAGTGCGGCATGACACGGCAAGGGCGCGACATGACGCCAGCGGTGGGCTGTGCCACTGCCGCGCAGGGGAGGAACGGGGGCAAGGGATGGCCCAGCCACCGGGGATCTCGTGGGCACAAGGCTAAGCTCCAGCTAGTACATAGAGTACGAGCATCGTAGTGGGCTTCGACGGGGGCTTAGTTCGTGATGGGGAGCCTGGCCACAAGGGGTGGGGGAAGGGTTGGCGGCCATGGCCATGGCCAGTCGAGGACGAAGGGGAGGGGGAGCCATGCTTGGTGGGCTTGCTGGCCATGCTCGGCTGTGGCCACGCGCATGGGGGGCAAGGGCAGCTGGTTGGGCCGCTGGCCGTGCCGCCTAGGTCGCCGGCCACCGCACCGGGCTACTGGCTGTCGCCGCCGCTGCTACTTGCAGGCAGTTCCGTGTGTGATGGGCGAGGGAGAGGGTCGGCGCTGGCCACCCTCGGCTTGGTGTGTGGGCCCGAGATGGGTGACGGCTGCGCACATTCCCAGTGCGCGTGGGAAGTTGAGGCAGAAGCGAGCGCGCACACTGCGGGCATCGAGGCATGACGACGTGAGGAGCTTGGGCCGGCACGCTGGGTGGGCCGCACGGCTAGGTGGTGGGGCATGCGAATGGGCCATGCGGGAGGGGCGAGTAGGGCCGCTGCTGGCAGGGGTCGGAGGTGGGCCGCGGGCGTGGAGCATGACGCGGGGAGGAGGGTGTAACACCACATCCAATCCTTAGACCGGTGGTACTTACTCCTAGCAGCTTTCTAGTATCATATATTGTCCCCACAGACCAACCCGGGTTTTTGTGCACACTTTGTCCTCACTCATGCGCACCTGAGAAAACTTCCTGGTCGGTCACCCATCCTAAATTGCTCCAAGCCAAGCACACTTAACTTGGAGGTTCTTTCGAGATAGTCTTTCGAAAAAGAAGATGCACCTTGTTGGTATGGATACTCTATTAATTCTATTAAGCCTTGGGCCAGGAAATCACCATCCTAGGGACTAGGATATCAAAGGGGGTGCGCCTGGGCCGCCGAGAGGGAGCTGGGTTGAGTAGGCCTCGGAGAGGGGCGTTGGGCCACCGAGAGGGAAGGGAAGGTCATTTTCTCTTTCTTTTTCTCTCTCTTTTTTATTCCTTTTATTTAGATATAGTTGCATATTTATACACATATGAATGTAGTTATTCATTTTAGGCCATAACAAAATTATTTAAACACGATAGAGAACAAAGCTATGCTTCAGCATGAAATGCAACAAGTAAAGTTTTTCTAGGGTTTCATTTTACTAGGCTTACACATATATAAAACAAAATAACTATCCACTATTAGGAAAGAAATTTTATACCCCCAAATTCAGGGTGTTTCAAATCTAACCCCCTTAACAGAATCTCGCCCTCGATATTCAAGAAAAGACTAGAAAGAAAACAAAATTGGTTCATCAGTTGTTTAGAGTTTCTTCGATCCAATTTTGACTTTATCAACTCGACCTGTTGTAAAGCCCAAAAATTTGTATAAAAAATAAATAAAATAAATAAAGAAATAAATAAAATAGTAAAGTGAGATATCTCAAATTATACTTGAGCTTTGAATTTTGAGCACTAAATTTCGAAACCAAGAATAAATTAAGAGAAAGAAGTAATAGAAAGGTTTTCTATCCAACTAAGAGATTACTCATTTCATTAAAATGAAACACTATAAGCATTTATTTAAATGGGTATTGATATATAAGGATAGTATTAAATTTAGATGACTAAAATCTAGACGGGTGTATGGAAAATGGACCCCGGGCCATTTGGCTAATTGAGTTTTGGTGTTTGATGAACAACACAATCCATGAACTAATAAGTCTTCTAGTATTTGTGTTTATAGTTCACAGGATGCGAAGAGAATTGGACCAAGGCAATGAGGATGCAACACCTCAAAAGAAGACATAAAAAGATGCATAGGAGTCCAATACTCAAGAACAAAGAAGCCCGAAGAAATCAACAAAGAAATCCAAGACAAAGGGCTGTCAGCCAGCGCCTGGTGGCGCACCGGACATCGGTGTCCGGTGTGCACCGGACTGTCCGGTGAGGCACTGGACAGTCTGCGCAGAGAGGCCACAGACAGGCGCTCTCTGGCTGTAGCACCGGACTGTCCGGTGTGCACCGGACTGTCCGGTGTGCCAACGGGCAGACGGCAACGGTCGGATCCAACGGTCGACTGCTACAGGCGCCAACGGTCGGCTGACGTGGCGTGCACCGGACATGCTACAGTGCAGTGTCCGGTGTGCACCGGACTGTCCGGTGCACCCGACGACAGAAAGCTGCTGCTTTCTGTCCAACGGCTAGTTTGGGGTGTGGAGGCTATAAATACCACCCCAACCGGCCATTCTCAAGTGTGAGAGCCCAAGCAACATACCAAGGCATATAGTGCACATTTCCAAGAGCTCAAACACCCAAGTGCTTAATAGAATCACTCGGTGATTAGCGTAGGTGCTTTGCGAAGTGCTTAGGTTAGTTAGACCGCTTTAGCGCTTGCTCTAGGTGAATCCTAGTTAGTTGAGTGAGTTTTGTAAAACCACACAACCCCTCGGCTCTTGCGCGAGTCGTTGTAATTGTACCGAGTGGGGCGAGAGTCTTGCGAGACCGTGACAACCGCGTTTGTGTCACGGCCGCCACCGTGTACCGGAGGGAACGAGGCCCGCGGCGTTTCGGCCGGAAGCTCGATAGTGGAGACGGCGGGGAGCGTCCGAGAGGAGCCGGAAGCGGAGCACCACTTGCGCGTGGAGAAGGCCCGCGGCTCTCTATGGAGTTACTCGACCGTGGTGCTTGGCCCTCGCGTGGGCTTCCCTTTGCGTAGGGGCACCAACGAGGATTAGTCGGGACCTTGCGTGGTTCCGGATACCTCGGTAAAAATACCGGCGTCATCCACGAGAGTTTGCTTCTCTACTTAGCTCTTTACATTCCGCATTTATATTAAGCATTTAAGTTTCAATCTTGTAGTCATACTTATTTAGTGTAGATTGAAACTTAGCCTTTTGCGGTAGAGATAGCAACACTTAGACAAAACCTAGTTTGGACATTCTAGTTTTGATTATTTGCATAGGTTTTGCTCTAGGGATTTAATTGTGGCCTAGTTTAGTAAAAGTTTTAGAAGTCCTAATTCACCCCCCCCCCCTCTTAGGCGTCACCCGTTTCCTACAACGGGACTTTTAAATTTAACTTTAAACTCAGAAAAAATAAATGAATTGGAGAATTTCCTATTTATTTGAGCAAATACCCCTTTATCAATATTATATTGAGAGGCATTAAGTAAATTAAGAAGTAAATAGACTTTACACTCATGCTTGGAGTTTTTGTTTGTGCATTTAACAATAACACTAATAAAAGTATAATAATGAGTCGAAGGTTTGGGATAAAACCTAAATTTGAAGTTTGAAATTCAAAAGTGGAAAAAGGGGGAAGAAATATTATAAAACCCAAAATAAATCCATAATTAACTAAATTCATTCCACTGGTATGTTCAAGTTGAAATTTTAATTTGAGTACAAATTTTGCTGTGAGGTTTGAATTCAAATTCTAGATTTGAAAATAAAAGGAAAACAAAAGAAAACAGAAAAGTATTAAAAAGAAAAGAGCCTATCAGCTTTTTGGGCCGAAACTATTTTCCTGGCCCAATATCACGCACCCGCTGGCCCAGCCAAATCCCACAGCGGCCCATCTACCACCATGCGGACGACCTGGGATACCCACTCCGCGCCCGCGCACCATGTGTCGCTGCAGTGTGGGCCACTCGCGCCAGCCTCTCACCTCACGCGCCACTCACACCACTGACCGGTGGGCCACCACAGTCAGCTCCTCCTTCTTCGCTGGCCGTTCACAACAGACGTCGCGCGCATCTCGCGCTCCTCCGACCGATTCTTCACCCCAAAATCGGAATCGGCCCATTCGATCTCGCGCAGCTCATCTGCGCACGTTGTTGCCCACGTGCACCTCTTCCCTTGGGTCACCAACGATTGGGGCCCAAAGCCGGGTCCCTCCCGATTGTCATCTTCGGATCGGAGCTAGCACCGACAACCTCGTAACAAACCCAGTGCGCCAGGGAAATCTCGTGTGGTCGTTGCGTGCCGAATTCGCCTCCTCGCGCATATATAATCGAGCCACCTATTCCTCCTCCTCGTCTCATGGGATCGTAACCGGAGCCACCATCTACCAGGAGGAGAGCGCTGCCGCCGCCGTATCTTGACCTCAACGTCAATTCTTGTCAGTGAAGCCCCGTGGTTCTTTGCGAGTGGTCTAGAAGCATCGCATGGAGGTATGGAGTTATGATGAGATGCTTCCCGACCAGATGATCGGTCAGAGCTCGCCGAATTTCTCGTCGTTGCTTAACTTCATGAACCATCCGTAGCACGCCGTGGCCGTGAGAAACTACCTTGTGAATCCCAGTGAGAGCCTTTCCCTCAGCTTCCTCATGTCCCCAATTCGGTATAACCTTATTTCGATTAGGAAATAGCATTCTCGGGCGGGCTGGCCGCCGTTCCAGCCATGGCGCCGCCACGGGTAAGCCTGCGTTGCCGCTCTGGGTTATCAGGTGGGTAAGAGAGTGATCTTGCCGTTTAATACGTGATGAACGACTGGGATTAGAGTGTGGGGTACATCTGCGGTGTGAACAATTTGGGCTGTTGGATGCGATCTGTTCGATTCCTATTAGATCTCAATTCATAAAACTCTGATCATTGATCTTTAATCTGACGGTCGTAGCTTCATACCGGTTTAGTATTGATGGCTTCTAGGCTGTGCCGTCCGTAGTGGATCGGGCGGCCGAGAGTTAACCATAACCCTTCGTCGTGGTAATGTTGCTAAAGAGCTCTCGGGGTTCTTCATAATAAACTCGTGGTCCATCGCGAGGAAGTTATGAGTCTTGGAAATATTTACATAGTAAACCCTGTGCTTATCTGTTTTATGCGCATAGTCTAGAGAACAGAGAAATTAGATAACAAAATTTTAGAAAATGATTTTTAGTACAAAAAACAATACTAGAAACTTGTATAATTCATAGAAAATTCATATTAAGTCCAAATTGATCCATTCCAATTTCTATATTTTTGTAATATTATTGTTTATCAGCTAGTGTCTCTATTTTGACATGAAAACCATATTAAAATTAATCTCCTAATTAATCTTGTACCTAGCACCTATAACTTTGAAAATTCATAACTTCCCCATTTTGACTCTGAATCAATCTGTTCAAGTTATGTTAGCTTCATATAAATATCTACTACGTAATAGCAACATTTATTATATGATATTCCATACTTTTATAATTAGGTAACTAATTTGACTAATCTATGTTTTCTGGATCAGATTATCCTAATATTAATATTAATATAGTATCCTGATCTTATGGCTATCTTTGGCCTAAAAGATAATTTATAATCAAGTAATGACTTAGACTAAAGTTGAGTTAATTATTTGTAAGATACTCTCTCATATGATGTATACTAATCAATTTACAATATTGTTTAATAGTTAATTCACATTTATCTTCCATAAATCATAACTCCTTAACTGGAACTCCGAATTTAGTGATTCTCGTTCCCACGGTCTCGTTACAACGCATAGATTATTATTATGTAGTTTGTTCTTATATTTGGTGTGATGTTAATTTTGTCTATACCATGTTTGTTGTATTGCTACGACTAGCAGTGAGGTCACGAGAATCTGAAGATCATCCTGGTACCTGGAATCTCAAGTCCCAAGCAAGTTGTGCCCTTGATCACTTTTATTTACCCAATAATGTTCTTTATAATCATTTTATCATGTATAGGCTTAATTTTGATGGGACCCAATAGGTCACCCTAGTTTGATTATCTTTATACCTTGTTTACCCCTAAACTATTTGGGTAGTTTTTGCTATTGCTTTATATGGTTTTGGGTTAATATTACATTATCTTCATGTTCCAATTATACTGTTATTTTATTTATGTTCATGTCAAGATCATTATTTTTAATTGGAACATGGAGCTTAACTTGAGAAACACGTGCCACCACAAGGGTGGAATGGGACGCCCTTGGCTGACTAATTAGGAAAGCTAGTGGAAGACTACCTTACCCGAAAAGGGCAAGGACAGTAGGGGAGTAGGCGTGTAGGGAGGTTCCCGGGTTGATTTTGCTGCGATGGCGGTCAGACGGGGGATTCCTACATTGCTCTTCCTAGAAACTGTAGCAGGTTTTCAGAAGCTAGTGGAACTTTGTAAAGACCTCGTAGTGGATCCCTAGCTATTCACCTCGGAAGTGTTTAAGGGTCTAGCTAACCTTGGCGACAAGGGATACACGACTTGTGGGTACAGGGTAAAACCTCTGTAGAGTGTAAAACTGGTATACTAGCTGTGCTCGCGGTCATGAGCAGCTCAGGACTCTCGCATGATTAAATTATGGAACTAAATTCACTTTGTCATTTGTATTGCATGGGATTTCTTATTAATTTTGTTCTATTATTATTATGGTTTGGTATCTACTTACACTTAGTAACTGCTAATAAAATTTTGACCAACTTTAAAAGCAATGCTCAGCTTTAACCCTTCTCTTTGGTAAGCCTTACACTTCACATGAGCTCCCACCTTTGGCGAGTTCAGACATGTTATTCCCCACAACTTGTTGAGCTATGATCTTTTGTGAGCTCATCCTTGCTGTCTGACACCCCCACAGGTCAAGAACAGGTACCACTAGATGAGGCGCATGGAGGATGCTGCGATGTATTCGTGAGAGGTCTATGTCGTTGTCTCCCAGTCAACTTCGGGTTGCTGGATCATTGTCTCCTTTCGATGTAATTATTTATTTATTTTATATAGAACTCCTATTATATAATAAAGTTGTGACATTCATTTATGTACCATGATTCGTCATATGTGTGAGACTTGGTCCTAGCACACTTGGTGATTATGTTCGCGCCTGGGTCCCTAAAACCCCAGTGTGACGCTTGTGGACTGGTTGCTTTGACCTTCATATGCTCATGACCAACTGATCCTCATTATTGGAGCCACGAGACGATATGAATGCTGAGTTGACTTCTTGGTGGCTATAGCACCTATGGGTTAGGACCCACCATGCTTCCGCTACCCCACATTGATCTTGTTTGTTGATGTTGATTGTGTTGTCTTCATTGGGGGTTGGTGGCTAACCGCCTCAACAGGAGCATTGTTATGTACTTCGTGAAGACATTATCGACTCTGATCTTGAATGATTTGGAGAAGTTGGGGGTTGCCAACTGGGTAGATGCAAGAGGAAAGAATAGCGAGAAAAGGTAAGTATAGACGGATTAGAGAGAGCAGGGGGGAGAACCCAACTACTTAACTATATGGCACTCACCTAGTAGTTGATGCCATTGCGGACCAAGGGCCACAACACATCAACACTCATCACAAAGAAGCAAATCACTCATAACACAACAAAAAACATCACAAGCATTCAACAACAAACATCTCGTTGCTATACATTCATTTTAATTAAGTGGTGGTATTTCTTGAAAAGGGAATAACTACTTTCTAAGGCGGTTGAAAGACGAGGGGAAGAACAAGACATATGAGATAGGAGCATGAGCACAACAAAAGATACAGCTGAGGCAAGATCTGCAAAGAGGCAAGGGAGGGAAACAACCAAGGACAAGATGGGTAAAACCACACTCTCAAACTGAAATGGGAGAGAGAAGGCTTTGAAATGCAGGTACAAGATAAGCATCAAGGTAAATATCGAGAGATGACAAGAGTTAAAGATAATAACAGATAGAAGCACAACAAGGGATGGGGTTGAGACAAAACTTACAAGGTGACAGAAGGGGAAGCGATCAAGGGAGGGATAGGTAACTCACCACTTCTCAAGCTAGGTTGGTAAAGTGGAGACTTTTAAAGAGTAATTTCGAAGTAACCATATAGGTAAAGACATAAATATCACAAGGGTCAAAGGTGATAAAGACAAGGGTGTAAGAGAAAAGATATGACATAGGAGAACCAAGGGTACAAACACAACGAAAAATGGAGTTAGGACAAGGCTTGCACGTGATAAAGAAGATGTAGCTAAGGGTGGGATAAGTAAAACACTGCTCTCACACTGAGATAGAAAAGAGGAGATTTAAAAAGCAGACCTAAGATAAGCATCAAGGCAAGATCTAGAGATTACAATGGTAAAGGAGATAACAGACAAAAGCGCAACAAAGGATTGAGTTAAGACAAGACTTGCAAGTGGCAGAGGAGAGGATACGACTATGTGCCAGATAGGTAAATTTTCACTCTCAATTTGAGGTAGAAGAGAGGAGGTTCTTAAAGAGTAGGCAAAAAGATAAGTATCAAGGTAAAATCGATAGATGACAAAGGTAATGGGGGTAACAATTAAAAACACCTCAAGGGATGGACTTAAGACAAAACTTGCAAGGTGGCAATGGGGGAAACAATCTAGGGAGAGATAGGTAAAGCACCACTCTTGAACGGGGATAGAAAAGAGAAGGCTTTAAAGGTTAGGTTCTAAGTAAGCGTCTGTGATATCCTGGCCCCTGGGATGGTGATGTCCTGGCCCAAGGCTTAATATAACTAATAGAGTATCCATACCAACAAGGTGCATCTTCTTTTTTTGGAAGCCTATCTGGAAAGAACCTCCATGTTAAGTGTGCTTGGCTTGGAGAAATTTGGGATGGGTGACCGACCGGGAAGTTTTCTCAGGTACGCATGAGTGAGGACAAAGTGTGCACAAAAGACTCGTGTTGGTCTGTGGGGACAATATATGATCCTAGAGAGCTGCCAGGAGTAAGTACCGCCGGTCCAGGGATTGGAGGGGTGTTACAAGTTGTATCAGAGCCAACCCTCGAGGTTTCACGGGCATGTGTGGGCTAGGGGGTTCGGGTATATGGCGCATGGCGCATGTGGGCCCGGAGTGGTTACATGGCATGGCATATGACGACACTAGACACACAGACGTGGCTAAGAGGGGAGGTTCCTAGATTAGGGTTGACCGACGAGGACGTCAGTCTTCTAAGGGGGTGGATTGTGATATCCTAGCCCTTAGGATGGTGATGTCCTGGCCCAAGGCTTAATATAATTAATAGAGTATCCATACCAATAAGGTGCATCTTCTTTTTTCGAAAGCCTACCTCAAAAGAACCATCAGGTTAAGCGTGCTTGGCTTGGAGCAATTTGGGATGGGTGACCGACCGGAAAGTTTTCTCGGGTGCACATGAGTGAGGACAAAGTGTGATGAGGACATTACTTCTATACATACAATGAGTGGACCGATAACACGATCGCGTGCACGACATCTAAATCTCTAGGTACGTTCTACCCAAGTCAATTGTGTTTCAAAGTTTATGCTTGGGGCCATGGATGTTTTGATGATTAGGAACATTGGAGAGGACCATCAAGGACTTGGGAAAGGCCTAGGTGTTGAGGAGGAGCAGCAAGGGCGCCACAACAGGAAGGAGATCAAGTCCGACTCGGCTGCGACTCCATCTCAGGTTCCAGGACCAGTCTGCACTAAAATGGACGCCCAAGATGCATCCGAACTCCGATTGCGACAGACTTGATATGGTTGAAAAGATAAAGAGATTATCTAACCAACCCAACTGGTTCCACCCTAAAATTCGTTCGGAGTCAATAGGAATCGTCTAAACAAGTCAGCGTTCAGATTCTGTTTTGGTGCTACGACACCGTCTGTTGGGCCATTAGGCCGTGTATCGCGTCGGAGGCCATTAGGGGCGAGTCCAGGGGTCACACACGCCCTAATACTCTATTTATTCAGCAGCCGCCGCCACATTAGGGTTGGGTTTTGCTTAAGTTTAGATCTATCGAGAACAGTCGCCGTAGATCGGTTTGTGAGACCCCAACTTGTGAGCTTAATCATTCATCCGTGATATTCTAGATTGTGTTCTTTCTTGTTCTTGCTTGTGTCTTTGATTTGCAGGCAAGGATTAGCCTTCGTGGTGAGGTCAATCGCGTAGCGCACGGTTGATAACCAGAGGAGAAGTGGTGCTGCGATTGCGGGGTTCTAGTCGTGTTGATTGGAAGCCGGATCGTCTGTGTGACATCTCCACCAAATCGATAGTTACCTACACCTGACGGAAGATTGGGCACCCAGTTCCTATCAAGTGGTAATCAGAGGCTCAGGTATTTCCGTCAGGTTTACCCTAGTTTAGTTTATGTTTTTCGTCCTATAACTCCAGATAATTGCCATACAAAAAAAATTCCGCTGTCCTACAACTCTGTTTAGCCTTGCAATTTCGTTTCAGATTGCTTTGTTGAGTTTGTGTCCATGTCGAGTCTTGTTGCTGGTTTAGGTCGTGTCGTCATCGTAGTTCAACCGCTCCGTCACTGTTATTTATTTCCGCCGCTATCCCATCCACCTTTCCTAGATTACAAGTCAAGACACCACATTACTCGATTTGCCCTCGCTAGCCGCCTTGTGTGAACTCTCGCCACGCTAGCCCTAGATTAGGTTGCAAGCCGCATTGCATTGTAGCCCCTCCTTGTTTCATCATCTGGCGCTTACCTATTGCTTATACCAGGGTGTTGGGGGCTTATTCTCAAATGCTAAGAGTTAAGAACAAGGCAACACAGAAAATGTTAAATATTAAGGTCCTTCGTCCTCCACTACATTATATCCCTTCGGGATATAAGGAACTTCGGACGAAGGTTACAAAGGACGTACCTTCGTAAACATAATAACGAGGGGTGAAGCATTCATATAAATCATGAGGTATAAAATAGACATTCAAATGTTAACATAGAATCATTTCCATTTCTACTAATATGAATGAATACAAATGACTTCAAATTACAAATGTACCTTCGGTCCTGAGGAAGGCAGGAGTACAAGTGTGATGCGAAGGCAAATGACAGATTCGCGTGAATAGTACAGAGGTACTGTTCATCTATTTATAGGCACAGGTCGCAGCCTGTGACAAATTACAATTATGCCCCTTACAAAAGTTTACAACATTGACTCAGACTTCTATGGATAAAAAGGTCATTCTATCTCTATGTCGGTTTGAAACGCCGAAGCTCCATGAAAAGGAACCTTCGGCCATCTCTTGGAGACGACTTCAGCCAAAGCTGCTTCTTCGTGTGAGACCTTCGGCGCACCGAAGCACGACCCCAACAGTAGCCCCTTTCGCGGTGCTAGATCGTTTTTCGTAACGAGCTTGACCCGTGAAAAAAAACCTCTTCAGCTTCGGGAAGCCGAAGGTCCAAAAAACACCTTCCCTGAGCTCGTTGCGGAGAAACGATCCGGCTTCCGAGCGCGTGCCAGGCCCACCTTGCAGAGTTACTGTTTGATCTTTGCGGTCCACTGCACAGCGAGTACAAGTGACTGCCCGCCTGGTGTAAAAATCCTGCCGCTTCGCCTTCTTACCTGCAGCACTATATAAACAAACGGGTAGGTGTGAAGTTACCACAGCATTCATTGCTATTTGCACTGTTTTGCTGCCAAAATTTTCCACCATAGCCGAAGCTTGACTCTCAGAATCGAACGAAGGTCCATCTCGACGTCTGCTTCGTCAGAAAGAAGAGCTTCGGGAGAAAAGAAAAAAGAAAAAAGTTTTTGACTTCCCCAAACTCAGAATCAAATGGCGAGAGTGCGATCTACTGCCAAAGTTGTACGTGAGGGAGACGAAGCCGAAGGTTCGGACACTGTGCCCATCTCCGAAGCGATGCAGCGTTCCGGTCTAGTAACTGCGGAAGAAATGCCTGCTGCTGAAGCAAACCCGACAACAGCCGAAGGAGAAGAAGAAAACATTGAAGGGACTGACCCCGAAGATGACTACCACATTGCCACGCCCAGCAAGCCCAGTCACCTGGATTTTGGGAAATCAACTGTTTCAAAAGCTGATCTTTCGAAGATGGTGAAAGCAGGTTATTTCAATGAAGATCAGAAGAAGCTACTCCGCTTCGGGGGAGAAGAATCCACCCCGAAGCCAGGGAAGGATGAGATTGTTATCTTCAAGAGCTTTTTAAAGGCTGGGCTGAGATTCCCTCTTCACAATATTATTGCGGAGATACTAAAGAGGTTTGGTATCTACTTTCATCAATTGACTCCTAACGCCATCGTTAGGCTCAATGTTTATATCTGGGCCCTCCGAAGCCAAGCTGTGGAACCGTTTGCCGACAGCTTCTGCCGAGTTCACGAATTACACTACCAAACAAAGGCCAGAAAAGATGGGCTACATGATAATTTCGGTTGCTATAATTTTGCCTACCGGAAGACAACAAAGTGTCCTGTCATCAGCTACCGAAGCAAATGGCCAGCAGGCTGGAAATCTGAGTGGTTTTATGTAAAGGTTGACGAAGACAAAGAAAAATTGGTACAAAGCCCTCTGGATTTAATCTTCGGAGAGACGAGGCCACGATGCCGCATCGGCGATCTAGAAGGTCCCACCTGGGCTGCACTGGGTGAATTTGAAATTATTTCAGAACATATTGGCACCAGGGATCTAGTTCAGGAATTTTTGGCATTCAGAGTTTTCCCTACTCTAAAAGAGTGGGAAATGCCGAAGCTGGAGGGAGAGAAGAAGAAGGGGGAGCTTGTCCGGCTGCCCTACCACTTCAAGTTTAAGAAGTACTTTAAAAAACCCTGCAAAGAATGGCTAGACACAGTTGAGGTGATGTGCAACGAAATCCTGGGGAATTACTCCAAAAAAGAGGATCAACTAATGACAGCGGCCTTCGGCGCCCGACCGAAGCGAAGGCTGAACCGAGTGCTTGATGCCCTGGGCTTCGAGTACCCAGACTATGAGCAGTTGAACAAGGGTGCCGAGGGCCACAAAAGAAAAAGAGTGGCCGAAACTCTGATCAAAGATGAAGAAAGACCAGCAAAGGAGAAGAAAATTTCCAAGAAAAGAAAAATATCTACTCCGAAGCGCAAATCACCCGAAGAAGAGGGGACCCCCACACCGCCTTCTGCTAGCGACGTGGAGGAAATTTTAAAGGTAATGACTGAACCCATGCCCACGAAGCTAAGTCCATTAGGGCTCCAACTGACGAAGCTTTTTCAAAAGGTGGACGAGCCGGATCAAACAAAGATAAGCAAACCCAAGCGGCAAAGAATTATTGCGGTAACTGAAGTTATCGACAAGACGCCGCCTAGGGCGTCAATTCAGAAAACGGCAGCTGCTGAAGGTACAGCAATCGTCGAAGGTGCACCTTCGGAGGTCGCGGCTACCGAAGCCGCTACAGCCGAAGACACAAACTTAGAAACTACCATTGAGGACATTAACAAGATTTTGGAAGACATTGCTGCAGAAGAAGCTGGTGCTACTACTGAAAAAACCATTGTCACAGTGCCTGAGAAAGGAAAAGAAATAGCCGAAGACACTTCGGACGACGAAGCCTACTCTTTCCAGAATTTAGTTGGGCAAAAACTGATGAAGGACGAAATAGAAGAACTCAAGGACTATGCCAAATCTTGCGGCCACAAGCCAGGAGCCCTTCTATTTGGAGGCATTGATGACGAAAAATTGGGCTGCATTCGAGACCAGACTGGAGCTAAGGTAATCGGTACTCTATCAAAGAGTATCGGTTTTCCGAAGCTAGAGACAGACATCAGCCGCTACCGACGACAACACATCGTCGGCAGCTTATTTTACTCCAACTTCAAGGTAAACAACCTTTTCTCTGGTTTTTATTGCTGTTAATGATGAAAATGTTACCAACGTAAATTTTTCTGTGCAGAGCATGCTACTGAGCAAAGCTCTGAAGATGCAGCAAGATCTGGAGGACAGAAAACACGAAGCTATAATTGAAAACTTAGAAAACAAGATAAAAGAACAATCTGCCATCATTGAAAAGAAAGACTTCGAGCTTCAATCGACCGAAGGCTTGCTGGCTGAGACTGAGGCTAAAGTATCAGAGTTGAATTCGAAGCTTATCAGTTAATCAAAACAATTCGATCAGGAGAAGTTAGAGCTTAATTCGAAGCTTGAAGCCGAAGTCCAGACCAGCTCAGAGTTGAAGAAATCTTTAGCAAGCCTTCAAGACAAATGCTTAAAATTTAGCAACAATTGTATTGGACGATTAAAAAAGATATTTTACTCTGTTGGAGCCAGCAGCGGGAAATTTAACCCCTCAGCGGAAAATTTACCACAGGCCTTCGATCATATTGAAGCCGAAATTGAAGAACTTGACGAAGTTATAGCCGGGCACGGCGACTTCTGTGCCTGGGTAGCTTCTCGGGGTACCGCTGCTGCATTCCTGAAGGCCGGCTGCGAACATGGAAAAATAGTCAACAGGCCCAACTTCACCCTATCTCCATCAATCCTGGATGATATACCTGACCTCGCCCGAAGCATTTCAAATAGATTTGTAAAAATGATATGGACAAAAGGCGGGCGGGAGAAGGCTGGAGACGAAGCCCGAAGTCATCTTGAACCAGTAAGAAATGATACTTCGTACTTACCTTTTCCTTTGCACTTGATTTTTACTCACGATTCCTTGATTTATGTAGGATGACGAAGGTGAAGATGATGCCTAAGATATGTCGCCGAAGCTGCCGCCGAAGCTGAAGCTTAATGAAGATCAGTAGAAGTATACTATAGAAAAACTCAGGATAGTTTTGTAACAATTCTTGTAAATACAATTAGATTGTTCTCAAGGAACTTTGTACATACCTTGTAATATATTCTTACCCTTCGATTGAGGCACTTTGATGTGGACGAAATCAGTTTTTTGAGCCGAAGGCGAAAAAACACCTTCCCTTCTTTTCGTACACAACGAAGCATAAAAGCAATTCTTCTTTTTGCCGAGCAACGAAGCTTTTCTCTTTTGTATACAACAAAGCATAAGAGACCAATTCTTCTTTTTACCGAAGCTTCTCTTTTTTGTATACAACATAGCATAATGAATCATAAAAAACCACTTCTCCGAAACTTTTCTTTTACACAACGATTCATAAAAAACCAATTCTCCCTTCTGCCGAAGCAACCACTTTGGTTCACAAATGCTATGAATGAATGCTTATGCATGCAAATGTTATGATGTAATGTAATGCGCGAATGAATGTCCGAAGCATATGTCCGAAGCCACATTGTCAGCCATTACTTCCTTAGAAACAACCACACATTAGCTCTGCATTCCCTTAGGAACGACTTTGGAGCCTCTTCGCCTTTTACTTAGGCAGTATCAGCGTTGACTTTTCGCTGTAAGCTCTGCATCCCCTTAGGGACGTCTTTGGAGCTTCTTCGCCTTTTACTTAGGCGGTATAAGCTCTGCATTCCCTTGGGAACGTCTTTGGAGCTTCTTCGCCTTTTACTTTTGGCGGAATCAGCGTTGACTTTTCGCTGTGAGCTCTGCATCCCTTTAGGGACGTCTTTGGAGCTTTTTCTCTTTTTCAGTTTCAGCACTCGATGGTGCGCTCTCAGCTTTTACATTTACATTCTTTGGGGGATTTTGCTCTTATAAAACTAAAAAGGAAAATTACATATGATGGCCCCATTAAAAACCTTTCTCCCCCTTTAGAAAGGAAAAGGGTGCCATGAAAAAGAAATGAAAAACATAAAAAATTACATCGAGTTATACATAAAATCGCCGAAGCTCATCCGCATTCCAAGATCTTGGAATTTCATTGCCATCCATGTCCTTCAGCCTGTATGAACCAGGCCTTGACGAAGATGCTACTAAGAAAGGCCCTTCCCATTTCAATTGTAACTTGCCCACTGTATCTGGGTTGGCCACTCTCCGAAGCACCAAATGCCCTGGCTCAATATTTTTTAGCCGGACCTTTCTATCTCGCCATTTTACTGTTTCAGCCTGGTATTTATTGATATTCTCCACGGCTTGAAGCCTGATCCCCTCTAAGGCATCTTTTTCCACGAGACAAGTATCTTCGGAACCTGATTCTGCCGAAGCTACCACTCTTATTGATCCAGCTTTGGCTTCTTCCGGGGTTATTGCTTCGTCACCAAATAGCAATTTAAATGGGGTAAAGCCTGTAGACCTTGATGTTGTTGTATTGTGGCTCCACACCACTTTGGTCAACTGATCTGGCCATTTTCCCCTTGGTTGATTAAAGATTAGCTTCATTATTCCTGTCATTATGATGCCGTTGGCCCTTTCAACAAGCCCATTCGACTCCGGATGCCTGACTGATGCAAAGTGGATCTTCGTGCCAATTTGATCACAGAAATTTCTGAAATCTTCGGAGTCGAACTGTGTTCCATTATCTACAGTGATGGCCTTCGGCACTCCGAAGCGACAGACAATATTCTGCCAGAAAAATTTTTGGACAGTGGCCGAAGTTATTGTAGCTAATGGCTTCGCCTCAATCCACTTGGAAAAATACTCCACAGCCACTATAACATATTTCAGATTGCCTTGAGCCGGTGGTAATGGACCCAGCAAGTCGAGGCCCCACCTTTGCAATGGCCAGATGGGTTGTATCAGCTGTGTCAAAGACGAAGGTTGCTTTTGATCTCTTGCACATTTCTGACAACCTTCGCACTTTTGAACTAACTCCGCTGCATCCGAAGCTGCCTTCGGCCAATAAAATCCTTGGCGGAACACTTTTCCAAGTAACGGCCTGGATCCGATGTGGGATCCGCACAGGCCTGCATGTATCTCCTTCATCAACTCTATACCTTCGGCCCTGGACAAGCACTTGAGCAGCGGGGCACAAACTCCATGCTTGTATAACTCCCCTTCTATCACGACATAAGGACGAGCTCTTGCCTCTATCCTTTTATTATAAGCTTCGTCATCTGATAGAAAGTTTCCCTGAAGGTAAGAGATTATTTCAGTTCTCCAATCTTCACTGTAGACAGGAGAAATGTTAAGGACTGCTCTTTCAAGTAGCTCCACTGAAGGTGCCTTTATTGTTTCGAAGAACACATCCGAAGGTAGCGGCAGCCCCTGTGCTGCAGACTTGGCTAACAAATCAGCATGCTCATTTTGTCCTCGAGGGATATTCTTAACAGAAAACCCTTCGAAGGAAGCTTCGATCCTTCGGACCGTGTCTAGGTACTTTTCAAGCTTCGGGTCTTTAGCCTTGCAACTTTTGTCAATATGACCCGAAACAACCTGGGAATCAGTTTTAAGAATCGCCCTTCTGATCCCCATTGCCTTTAATTTCCGAAGTCCCAGGAGCAAAGCTTCGTACTCAGCGATATTATTTGTGCAGCTGAAGTCAAGTCTTGCTGCATAGCAAGTTTTAACCGTGGACGGTGAGACCAACACAGCAGCTGCACCTGCTCCGAAGGTTCCCCAAGAGCCATCACAAAACACTGTCCATACTTCGGCATCTTTATTCGCTTCTTCGTCCTGAGCCCCTGGCGTCCAGTCGGCAATGAAATCTGCCAATGCTTGAGACTGAATTGAGGATCTGTGCACATAATCAATGTAAAATTCATTGAGCTCTGCAGCCCATTTTCCAATCCGGCCAGTAGCTTCTCTATTTCTCATGATATCCTTCAACGGCTGCGAAGAAGGAACAATAATATTGTATGCCTGAAAATAATGCCAAAGCTTCCTGGATGCCATTAAAACGGCATACAACACCTTCTCCAGCTCTGTATAATTTTTCTTTGAAACACTGAGGACCTCAGATACAAAATATACTGGGACTTGCTTCTTGACCTGTCCATCAAACTTTTCCTGGACAAGTGCCGCACTTACTGCTGAGTGCGAAGCTGCCACATACAACAACAGAGGAGCCCCTGGCGTTGGTGGAGTTAATGTTGTGAGATCTATTAAGTATTGCTTCAGCTCTTCGAAGGCTTTTTGTTGACTTGGGCCCCATTGAAAGACTTCAGCTGACTTCAGCACCTCGAAGAATGGTAAGTTTCTTTCTGCTGATCTGGATATAAATCTGTTGAGAGACGCCAGCCTTCCTGTCAATCTTTGGGCCCCCTTTCTTGTGGTTGGTGGCTCCATTCGAAGTATAGCTTCGATTTTATTTGGGTTAGCTTCGATTCCCTTTGTTGAAACCAAGCATCCAAGAAATTTGCCCTTCTTCACTCCGAAGACACATTTTTCTGGATTCAGCTTCAGACCAGCTTGTCTGAAGCTGGCGAAGGTCTCCTGCAGATCAGCAATATGATTTTCTTGCTTCGTGCTTTTTACGATGATGTCATCGACATAAGTCAACACATTTCTGCCTATCTGAGATTGGAGAACCTTCGCAGTCATTCTGCTAAAACTCCCTCCAGCATTCTTGAGCCCCTCAGGCATCCGAAGATAGCAATATGTACCACTTGGGGTTATGAAGCTAGTCTTTGGCTCATCTTCCTTCTTTATCCAGATTTGATGATAGCCTGAGTAGCAGTCCAGGAGACTCATGAGCTCTGAAGAAGCTGCTGCATCAACTAAAGAGTCTATCCTTGGCAGCGGGAATTCATCCTTCGGACAGGCCTTGTTGAGATCTGTGAAATCAATGCACATTCTCCACTTGCCATTGGCCTTCTTCACCATAACAGTGTTAGCTAGCCACTCTGGGTACTTCACTTCTCTGATAACTCCTGCACTGAGGAGTCTTTTCACTTCATTGCGAGCCCCTTCGGCCTTGTCATCAGACATTTTCCGAAGCCTCTGCTTTCGGGGTCTGAAGGATGGGTCAACATTAAGCGAATGTTCAATAACATCCCGATTTACTCCACAGAGATCATTAGCTGACCATGCAAAAACATCTTTGTTGTTGAATAAAAACCTTATCAAGGTTTTCTCCTGGTCTTCAGATAATTGCGAGCCCAACAACACCTTCTGCTCTGCTACATCTTCACACAATAACATAGGCTTCGGCTGATCCGCTGAAGCTGCCTTCTCCCTCCTGAATTTGTACTGCTCACAAGCTTCAGCTCCATCTATATTATGGATTGCCTTGGAGTCAGTCCAGCTTCCTTCGGCCCTTCTAGCAGCTTCCTGGCTTCCATGAATAGCAATAGGTCCTTGGTCCGAAGGTATCTTCATGCAGAGATAAGCTGGGTGAAGAATTGCTTCGAAGGCATTAAGAGTGCCACGGCCGATGATAGCATTGTAAGGATACTCCATGTCAACAATATCAAACACAATTTGCTCAGTCCTTGTGTTGTTAACAAATCCGAAGGTTACCGGCATGGTAATCTTCCCAAGTGCCACAATCTGCCGCCCTCCGAAGCCACAAAGAGGGTGCGTAGCATCATGAATCTTGTCTTCGGGCTCTTGCATTTGTCTGAAGGCTTTAGCAAATATAATGTCAGCTGCACTGCCTGTATCAACTAGGACATTGTGGACCAGAAATCCTTTGATCACGCAAGAGATAACCATGGCATCATTGTGGGGATAATCCTTAAGCTGAAGGTCTTCCTGAGAGAAGGTAATTGGAATATGGGACCATTTTGACTTGATGAAGGGTCCCTGCACTCCAACATGCTGCACCCTTCTCTGAGCCTCTTTCCTCTGCTTCTTATTGGCCGGCTCTGAACAAGAACCGCCTGTTATCGGGAGCACCAGCTTCGAAGCCGAAGCAGCTCCAGCTTGGTTGTTGAACGAAGCCATCAGCTCAGGAAAGTGGAAGTGAGTTCACCGGAGGTGGGCGCCAATGTTGGGGGCTTATTCTCAAATGCTAAGAGTTAAGAACAAGGCAACACAGAAAATGTTAAATATTAAGGTCCTTCGTCCTCCACTACATTATATCCCTTCGGGATATAAGGAACTTCGGACGAAGGTTACGAAGGACGTACCTTCGTAAACATAATAACGAGGGGTGAAGCATTCATATAAATCATGAGGTATAAAATAGACATTCAAATGTTAACATAGAATCATTTCCATTTCTACTAATATGAATGAATACAAATGACTTCAAATTACAAATGTACCTTCGGTCCTGAGGAAGGCAGGAGTACAAGTGTGATGCGAAGGCAAATGACAGATTCGCGTGAACAGTACAGAGGTACTGTTCATCTATTTATAGGCACAGGTCGCAGCCTGTGACAAATTACAATTATGCCCCTTACAAAAGTTTACAACATTGACTCAGACTTCTATGGATAAAAAGGTCATTCTATCTCTATGTCGGTTTGAAACGCCGAAGCTCCATGAAAAGGAACCTTCGGCCATCTCTTGGAGACGACTTCAGCCGAAGCTGCTTCTTCGTGTGAGACCTTCGGCGCACCGAAGCACGACCCCAACACAGGGAGGTTTGTACCCATGTGCTCTATAGCCGCCGCTACGGTTCCTGCCAATTTGTGCCCTTGAGAATCATAACTTGAGGTACCTTCCATAAAACGGGCATAACTTTTCGCTCGGTGCTCCGTTTGAGCTCAATTTTTTACAGCAGATTCCTGACTCCATTCTAGGGTGACCCTGGTTCGATCAAAAAATTCAAAAAGATCGGGAAGATAATTAAAAAAATTGTTTAAGTGTTTTCAAGAATTTCAAAGATCCTTTGTGATTTTCTCTAGGCCACAATACAACTCTGTTTCAAGTGAAATTTTGTGTGCTTCCATCCTTTGTGATTTTGGATCAGTGATAAAAAATTCAGAATACTTCGAGCACTTTTGCTGGTACTCCTTTGGAAACGCGCCTTTGATTTCTAGTGCTGCAAAATCTGCTTTATTTACAGAACTGCCATTCTGCTGGTTCTTTAAGTTTTTGTCCACTGTTCCTTGTTACCTTTACCTTGTTGTGCTTCGATAGGACACGTCTTAGCCAGCAATTGTGACTTGTGCTTTGGACACTTATTGAACTTCGCTAATCTGCACTCGATTTTTTGCTAATCCTTGATATTAATTTTTGGCCTCCCAAGCTCCACATACTATCTTCTGATCAATACAGATTTGACCTTGCAATCGCGGTTTCACTACCTCTTGGTAAGTATCACGAACCAGCCTCTGATTGTACCATCCTTTGCTTGTATTTCGTCAGACACTTGTAAGAGCTTGGTAAGATACATTAGAGCGTGTTCCTGTGTTCCACCTGAGAGGAGCGTGTAGTGAAATTATTAGGGATAACCTTCACCGTTCGTTTCCTGTTTTTGTGTTTTCGATGGCAGGGATCCCTACAGACTTTGATGAATGTGTTAGCCGCCAAGATCTTGAGGCAAACAACAAGCTCCTGAATGAGCAAATGGAGGAGACGGTCCACAAGTCAGTGCATGATGCCTTCATTGACATGAACCTTGGCAAGACTTACGAGAGGCTGGATCGACGATTGTCCGAGATCGTCGACAGACTTGCCGTGTTGGAGACGCAATAACAAGCACCAGCACCACTACCTCCTCATCCACGTCTTCCTGATGATGCGGTGTTTGACGAAGAAGGTAATTATGATGAAGCGGCCACTAGAGATTTGCGCCTCTGTCGCCGTCTTCATCAAAACATAGAAGGTATGCCACACCGCTAGAAAGGCAATAACAATCATGCTCCTGACGACCCTTATGCTAAGATTAAATTTTCTATACCATCTTTTTCGGGTCATTATGATGTTGTGGGATATCTTGATTGGGAGATGACGATAGAACAAAAATTTGCTGCCCACCTTGTACCTGAACGACATCAAGTTAGACAAGCCACTAGTGAATTTAAAGATTTTGCTATTGTCTCGTGGACTGGTCTAGTTGGGGATGGTAGAGCACCTACGACTTGGGAAGATCTTAAGGTAGCTATGCACGATAGATTTGTTCCCCCATCTTATCATAGAGAATTGCGTAAGAGATTGATGCGTTTAGAGCAAGGGGATAAATCTGTCCAAGATTATTATGCTGAGCTTCAGAAGGGATTGCAGCGTTGTGGGATAGTAGAGGGACATGAGGACGCTCTTTGCCGTTTTTATTCAGGTTTGCGGCGTGACATTCAGGACATTGTGGATTACAAAGAATTTAACACTATCAACAAGTTGTTCCAGTTTGCTATGCTCGCAGAGAAGGAATTGCAGGGACGCCAACATCGACCTAGGGCTACTTTTGGCGCCTCCTCTGCATCACGGACGCACACACCTGCCTCGAGTCATACTCCCTCGACACCTGCTGCACATGTTGGTAACCTTCCTTTGCAGGTACCCGCCAAGAAACAGAATTCACCAGCACCTGCAGCACCTTCCAGTGGTCGTTCTTCAGGTATTGTTTGCCACCACTGTCATGGGATTGGTCACGTGAAAAAGGATTGCCCGAGTCAGCGAACATACATTGCTACAGATGATGGCTACATTAGTGCTTCCGACGGTGAGGGTGACGATGATGATTCCAGTGATGTTGCTGCTAATGATGATGCCATGCTTGGTGCTGATGCTACAGTGAATCTTCGAAGCATCATGGTGCAGCGTGTTCTTAGTTCTCAGCTTGAATCATCAAAGAAGCAACAACACCATAAATTGTTCCAGACTTTCTTCGCCATCGAGAATCGGCGTGCACGTGTTATTATTGATGGTGGAAGCAGCAATAATTTGGTGAGTTTAGATTTGGTCAAGAAGCTTGGCCTGACCACACGTCCACGGCCACATCCATACCACATTCAGTGGATCAATGGTTCAGGCAAGGTTAAGGTAACACACATGGTACGAGTGCATTTCTCCATTGGTATGTATTCTGATTATGCGGATTGCGATGCAGTACCTATGGAAGCTTGTTCTCTTTTGTTGGGTAGACCATGGGAATATGATACTGATGCACGTTACCATGGTAGGAGTAATACATACACTTTTAGGCATAAAGATAAAAACATTACTTTGCTACCTTTGACTCTTGCTGAAATTGTACAAGCTGATAAAGATAGAGCTGCAATTACCCATAAGGAACGAACTAATGAGACAGAAATTCAGCAACAAATTAAATTTAAAGCTCCTGTCATGCTTGCTACTAAATCTGATCTTCTTGAAACTCATGCTACTGATGCTTGTTGCTATGCCTTGGTTTGCAAAGATGCCTTCTTTTCTATTGATGATATTGCTAGCACTTGGCCTGCATCTATGACTAACCTTTTGCAGCAGTTCCGAGATGTTTTTCCCTCTGAGTTACCTCCAGGACTTCCTCCTAGTCGTGGGATTGAGCACCAGATTGATTTGATTCCTAGAGCGAGCTTGCCCAACCATGCTGCTGGACCATTTAAATTTTTGGAGAAGATTAATGATAATGCATATAAAATTGAGTTGCCCCCCAAGTTTGGGATTAGTTCCACATTTAATATTTTAGATTTAAAGCCATATTTGGGAAAAGAAGATGAGCTTGAGTCGAGGGCGACTCCACTTCAAGAGGGGGAGGATGATGAGGACATGGATGTGTTTCCCTCTGAGATACCCCCTGGATTACCACCTGAGTTGCCTCTAGATTTTCGGGTTAGTCCCACCTTTAACATTTCAGATTTGAAGCCATATATGGGTGACGAAGATGAGATCGAATCGAGGACGACTCCAATTGAAGAGGAGGAGGATGATGAGGACATTACTTCTATACATACAATGAATGGACCGATAACACGATCGCGTGCACGACAGCTAAATCTTCAGGTACGTTCTACCCTAGTCAATTGTGTTTCAGAGCTTATGCTTGGGGCCATGGATGTTTTGATGATTAGGAACCTTGGAGAGGACCAGCAAGGACTTGGGAAAGGCCTAGGTGTTGAGGAGGAGCAGCAAGGGCGCCACAACAGGAAGGAGATCAAGTCCGACTCGGCTGCGACTCCATCTCGGGTTCTAGGACCAGTCTGCACTAAAATGGACACCCAAGATGCATCCTAATTCTGATTGTGACGGACTTGATATGGTTGGAAAGATAAGGATATTATCTAACCAACCCAACTGGTTCCACCCTAAAATTCGTCCGGAGTCAACGAGAATCGTCGAAACAAGTCAGCATTCAGATTCTGTTTTGGTGCTGCGACACCGTCTGTTGGGCCGTTGGGCCGTGTATCGCGTCGGAGGCCATTAGGGGCGAGTCCAGGGGTCACGCATGCCCTAATACTCTATTTATTCAGCAGTCGCCGCCACATTAGGGTTGGGTTTTGCTTAAGTTTAGATCTGTCGAGAACAGTCGCCGTAGATCGGTTTGTGAGACCCCAACTTGTGAGCTTAATCATTCATCCAAAATATTCTAGATTGTGTTCTTTCTTGTTCTTGCTTATGTCTTCGATTCGCATGCAAGGATTAGCCTTCATGGCGAGGTAAATCGCACAGCGCATGGATGATAACCAGAGGAGAAGTGGTGCTGCGATTGCGGGGTTCTAGTCGTGTTGATTGGAAGTCGGATCGTCTATATGATATCTCCACCAAATCGATAGTTACCTACACCTGACGGAAGATCGGGCACCCCGTTTCTATCAAAGTGTGCACAAAAGACTCGTGTTGGTCTGTGGGAACAATATATGATCTTAGAGAGCTGCTAGGTGTAAGTACCGTCGGTCCAGGGATTAGACGGGTGTTACAGCATCAAGGTAAAGATATAAATATTACAAGGGTTAAAGTCGACAACAAACAAGGGTGTAAGAGAGAAGGTAAAGGTGCAGGAGAACCAAGGGTATGAGTACAATAAAGAATAAAGCTAAGGCCAAACTAGCACATGGCAAATATGAGGTTACGACCAAAGGTGGGATAATTAAAACACCACTCCCGAACTGAGATGGGAGATTGGAGATTTTAGATAATAGACATAATGTAACCACCGAGGTAAGATTGGTAGATGAGAAGGGTAAAGGTAAAATCCAACTGGAGCACAACAAGGATGGAGTCAAAAACTCGCAAGCAACAAGGAAGAGAATACGACCAAGGGAAAATAGGTAAAATACGACGCTAAAATTGAGATGAAAGAGATAAGATTTTAAAGGGCAGGTATAATATAAGCATCAAGGTAGGATATAGAGGTGACAAAGGTAAAGATGATAATAATGAAAAAGCATAACCAAGGATAGAGTTAAGGCAAGACTCGTGAAGTGGCGAAGTGGATAAAACAATCAAGGGTAAGATAGGTAAGGTTCCAACATGATGGTTGAGGTAAGAAATTCATTACCGAGGGAAGTTATAAGGAAACAACGAGATCACCAAGCATGTGCGAAATAAAATGATAGCTCATGGATCATCGAGAAACAATGGTGGTCAAGGGCATGTTAACTGGAATGTTTTAAAAATACATTGGGGTATAAAGGTAAAAATATGAGAGTATGCAAGACTCCAAGGGCACGAGCATACTAAGACCAAGGGAATCAGAATTGTCAAAAAATAATGACTTAACAACAGAATATGAAGGGACCTTAAAAGACAAAAAGGTCATGAATATACAAACTGGAATATTTAAAGAAGCAACAGAGTTTTTAGAGGGAAGTATTTGAAACAAGAGTATTGAAGAATCCAGGGATACAAGCATGTCAATACCAAAGGAATAAAGATTGCTAAATGGTAGCAATTTAGTGATGGAAGAGAAAAGAATCCCAAAAGACAAGGAAGGTTATGGTTAGGAGGCATCTACAAATATGTCACAAGCACAAGAGTGCGATTAGATCTAATAGAATGAATACGTAGAGCATAGACAGTGCTAGAATAAAATACATTTAGCAAGGTGATATATAGAATCCTAACATAGAATTAGCCGACGTGACAAATATTTTGAAGCAACATCAAGGATGAAGTGGAGTAATAATCAATAAGTCCTTAAACGACCAATGCTACTCTAGGCTAGCGATCCTACAGTGAGAAAGGCTTTGATACCACTTATATCACACCTAGTTTTAAAAGGCAAACCAAATGCGAACCATGTACGTGTTGGTCACTTGTTTTTTATTACTGTGAACCAAGAACAAGGCAACACCATTGTTAAACATTAAAGACCTTTGTCCTTCGAAGCATTATCTCCCTTCGGGTATAATGAGTTTTGGACGAAAGTCATGAAGAACAGGTCTTCATCGATCACAAATTTAAAAAGCATGATTACAAATATTATATCGCATCATTTATTCACTTCATATCAAATGTAAACAGTATTAGAATCCATATCATATATTAATAAACTAATACATAATGCACTTTACATTTGTACCTTTGGCTCATTCGAAGGCAAAATCGTGAAAGCAATTCCAATCCAGCGTGAACAGTACGGGGTATTGTTCATCTATTTATAGGCAGTCATACAACGTCCTACGATATTACATTCATGCCCTCATAGATTACACACAAAGTATACAAATATCACAGGGATAATATTGTCATTTACACTTAGCAGCTTGGACAACACCTTCTTGCGTCGCCTTCCTGTGTCAACGTAACGAAGCTTGCTTCGTCGCGCTTCCATTTATCTGCACCGAAGCTTTTCTGGTGACAAAGCTCCTATGACACTTAGTAACATGCTGATAACAGACGGTTAGCCGTGTTTTTGAGGACCTTCGGAAGACGAAGGCCCCCCAACAGTACGTGCTAGGATCATAAATTCACGTACACAGTGATTACATAAATGACTCATCATAGCACAATACTACAAATAATAATAAAGAGTAAGTAATGATATTACAAACTAGACTCATTTACATAATATAAATCAAAGTGCACATAATAGAAACGTAGCCAACATAAAACAAACCCACCACAGGCAGCTGACTGGGGGAGGTCGCTAGCCTAATCCTCGAACTCGTTGAAGTCCTAGAACTCCTGGAGATCTGCCTCGACACCTTCTTCTCCTATAACTGAGCATAGGTTGCACCAAAGGCAACCTGGTGTTTTGTGAAAGCAAGGGTGAGTACACATCAACATACTCAACAAATGCCTCGTTTGGCTGAGGTGGACTAGCTTTATTTGGAGTTAGGATCAAAGCAGATGCTTTTAATTCGTCGGGTATTTATTATTAGTAGAAGGCAAGTTTTAGCAATAACCAACTCATAAATAATTTCCTCATCGAGGAACATCATTATCATCATCGTAACCAAATCCATAAATAGAACCATAGTATCTCGAACCATTTGTATCTCTAATCAAAGAGGATCCCAAGGCCGCCCTTAACCGTGAGCATGGCTGACATATCAATTTCATAACACTCTACAGAGGTTGCACACTTTACCCATGAGCCGTGATTCCCTTTCTTCCCAAGGAGCGCTACCCCCTATTGATCACTTCCTAGGTGGTCTGGCAGCGTGTCACTGTAACACCCGGCTTTAAGGAACAAAGCCAGGTGCATCTCATACATGCGCCAAGAAGACAACATATATAATAACAGAGTGTATAGAGATAAATGTCATAAAACATCAGAGTATTTATTACATAGCGGAAGACTTATTACAAAATAAAGTAATAAATATAAAACGAACTAAGGATCGTCGGCGCCAATGTCGACTGGGAAACGCCACCTAGATCAGATCGAACTCCTCAGTGTTAGGCGGCTCCTCCTGAACCACCTGATCATCTCCTGTGGGGGGGGTGTGAGACAGCAAGGGTGAGCTCACACATGATCATAGCTCAACAAGTTGTGGGGAACCAGTGGACATAAACTCACAAAGGTGTGAGTTCATGTGATGTGTAAGGCTTAATCAATGACAGGGGTTAAAGCTGAGCATTGCTTTTAAGTAGTTGGTCCAAATTTTATTAGCAGTTACTAAGTGTAAGTAAATACCAAACCATAAGTAAAGTAATAGAACAAAATTAATAATAAACCCATGCAATGCAAATGACAAAATTGAATTTAAGTTCCATAATTTAAACATCAGAGAGTCCTGAGCTGCTCATGACCGTGAGCTCGGCTAGTATACCAGTTTTACACTCTGCAGAGGTTGTACCCTTTACCCACAAGTCATGTTACCCATCTGCCAAGGGGTCATGAATCCCATACACCTCTACCTAGGAAGCGCGGCAGGGCAACACTACGAGGCCTTTACAAAGTTCCACTAGCTTTCGAAAACCCGCTATAGTTTATAGGAAGATCCAGTACAGGGTTCCTGGCTGACCGCCATCGCAGCAAAATCAACCAGGGACCTCCCTGCACTGACCTCTCCCCTACTGCCCTTGCCCCTTTCGGGTAAGGTAGTCTTCCACTAGCTTTCCTAATTAGTCAGCCAAGGGGTCCCATTCCTCCCTTGTGGTGGCACGTGGTTCTCAAGTTAAGCTCTATGTTCCAATTAACATTAATGATATCAACATGAACATAAACAGAATAACAACAAGAATTGGAACATAGAGGTAATAAATGATTATCCCAAAACCATATAAAGCAATAGCAAACTACCCAAGTGATTCAGGGGTAAACAAGGTAGTGAGATAAGCAATCTAGGGTGACCTATTGGGTCCCATCAAAATTAACCTATGCATGGATAAGTGATATTAAAGAACATTATTGGGTAAAAAGTGGTCAAGGGCACAACTTGCCTTCAATGAGCTCCTGCTCAGCTACTTCAACCTGCTGCTCACCAGGATCCTCAGCAACGGGCTCTTCTACTCGCCACAATACAAACAAGCACAGTGCATATAGAGAAATTAACATTACACCAAACATATATACAAAATACACAGAGATATTCTACATATTAAAATAAAAACTTAGGAACTGGAATCACAATTTTCTGAGTTATAGATTTTAAGTTATGCATTTTCAAGGGTTTTATGTGCTTTAAATAGGATTAAGTGATAAATAAATTTCCTTACTGTTTTCATGATAAAACAGAGACACTAATTGCTAGAGAATAAAATTACAAAATTTTAGGAACTGGAATGGATGAATTTGGAGTTAGTATGAATTTTTCTATGAATTTATAAAGTTCTAGCAATTATTTTCCTATTAAAATATATTTTCTATTTCATTTACTCAATTTAAACGGTCTCTGGACTGGGCCTCAATATCCGTGAAGCACAGGGGGCTCGGCGCTAAAAATACCGAGACCCAGTGAATAGCGACTAAAGGACGGCGGGTTGATTTCTGGAATTCACAGGGGTTCTTTAACAAAATGACCCACGAAGGGGTATCGGTCACTGTGGGCCGTTGGATCTAAAGTGCGCGCTCCAGATTAGAACTGTCCACCTCGCGAATCGGTATGATCCCAGCCGTTGGATGCCCCATCGGCGGCTCGGATTTAAAATCCTATGACCTAATCTCTCGCGTTCATCTGCTGATCTACGGCCGGGATCAACACGAGCGAATCGGTACGCCAAGACTAATCGAGACCGTCACTCCCGAGATCAAGGGCCCACGACCATCCATCCTAGGTGAGGCTGGCGGCGGCGACTCAAACTCCTCAGTCGCGGCGGCGCCATTGCCGACAACGGCGAGCTCTCGCCAGAATCTGGTGTCTAGCCCCAATCGTGATCCGCCTGGCTCCAAAACCCCAGGCAGCGCACGACAAACTCGCCCCTACCCTCAATTTCTACAGCCAGACACCACTCGCCACCGTCCACGCCATCTTGCGGCCATGGTTTAAATCACGGCGGTGCCAAGCTGTCCGGCTCACAGGGTGTCTAATTTCTACACGGCGATGGACTAGGGAGTGTGGTACGGACACGAGTAAGGTGCGGGTTGCTCACCGGATTCACGTCGGGGTGGGTGCCGATTTCCGCACGGTAGGCGAAGAAGCACGACGACGGCTAGAAATTAACAGTCCGCTGCAGGCGCTCCTTGCCAACGGATGGTTCCTACACGTGTGGCGGGGGCGTGTGGAGTTGCAGACCAATTCGCCGCGGCCGATAATCCGACCAAGGTCCGATTCCACGGTGGCGGCGCGGCTCCAAGCTTGCGGCAGAACTCCCCTCTCCCAGAACCGAGTTTTCAGTGGCGCCAGAGGGATTTAGGGGTTGGGTTTGGCTCTCAGCGTGAGTTGCCCAGGCCTAAATACCCAAGGCAAAGCCGCAACGGCATCACCGGGATTATGGGCACGGCGAGATCGGCCATGCGGGTCTTGCGCGAGGTGGTTGAAGGCGAGTTCTTACACCCCGGGCCCACGCATCAAAGGGACAAGCGAGAGCCAGCGCGAGTGTAGAGTCTGTCCGATGGCCCCGCTGTGTCGGTGTAAGGAAAGTAAGCAGGCGCGCGTGAAACCGACGGGCGGACCCCATCTAGCAGGCATACGACGCGCGCGAGGGCGCAGGTTCCATGGGCCGCGCGATGCGTTTCTGTGGTTGGGCCAAAATCAGGTGTACGGCCCACAAAGCCTCTTTACCCTTTTCTTTTTATATTTTCTGTTTTCTGTTTTCTTTTCTTTTTATTTTTCAATTCCCAATTTGAATTCCAAGTATGACTTTGAATTTGTACTCAAATTATAGATAAATTTTAATCATACCAGTATGGTTGAGTTTGTGTATTTATAAATTTTGTTTTATATTTTATATTATTTCTTTCTTTCTTTCTCCTTTTTCCTCAAATCCTCTTCTCATTGTCATTTTATTTCTATGTTGTCACCAAATGCACACACAAATAAAATATTCAGCATGATGCAATGATTTAGTAGCATATCTTTTTATTAATTGTTCTTGGACATGGTGTTCTCATATGATGGTGCATAAAGATCAAACTCACATGAAGAGAATTTGTTTTCTCATTGGTATTATTTCTAGCAATTTACAAAGTGGGTGTTACAAATCCTACCCCCCTTAAAAATAATCTCGTCCTCGAGATTTAAGAAGAAGTAGAGAAAAGGTGGGGAAAATCTATGCGAAACTCTTCTTCTCTTTCCCAAGTTGCTTCATCTTCACTGTGGTGACTCCATTGCACTTTACACATCTTTATCACCTTATTCCTTGTAACTCGAGTCAATGTATCCAAAATCTTGATCGGGTACTCCGTGTAAGTCAAATCACCTTGAACACTGAGCTCTTCCATTGGTAACTGTTCCTCAGGAACACGGAGACACTTCTTCAGTTGAGATACGTGGAACACATTATGCACATCCGATAGACTAGCAGGTAACTCGAGTTGGTATGCCATCTCCCCAACTCTTCTAAAGATCAAGAATGGTCCAATGTAGCGAGGGGACAATTTTCCCTTAACTTTAAATCTCCTCATTCCACGAAGTGGTGACACCTTGAGGTACACATAATCTCCTTCTTCAAATTCCAGTGGTCTTCGTCTATTATCAGCATAACTCTTTTGCCTGGTTTGAGCCACTCTCAAATTCTCTCGAATTATACGAACTTGTTCTTCTGCTTCTTGAATCAGTTCGGGCCCAAAGAACTGTCTCTCTCCAGTCTGATCCCAATACAAAGGAGTCCTGCACTTCCTCCCATATAAAGCTTCAAAAGGTGACATCTTCAGACTGGCCTGATAACTATTGTTATATGAGAATTCAGCATAAGGCAGATTCTTATCCCAACTTCCTCCATGCTGAAGGGCACATGCTCTCAACATATCTTCTAATACTTGATTAGTCCTTTCGGTCTGTCCATCGGTCTGAGGGTGATAAGCCGTACTAACATTCAACTTTGTACTCATATTCTCATGAAAGCTTCTCCAAAATCTTGAGGTAAACTGTGAACCTCGATCGGACACGATCTTCTTTGGTACTCCATGTAAACACACAATCCGAGTCATATATAACTCTGCTAGTTGAGAACCTTTATAAGTAGTCTTCACAGGAATAAAGTGAGCTACTTTAGTCAATCTATCCACAATCACCCATATAGCATCATATCCTTTCTGGGTGCGAGGCAATCCAGTAATGAAATCCATACCAATCTCTTCCCATTTCCACTCGGGTATCTTCAGTGGATGCAGTAGTCCAGCTGGCCTCTGGTGTTCAGCCTTAACTCTTTGACATACATCGCACATAGCCACATGTGCAGCTACATCTCTTTTCAATCCATACCACCAATATTTTCGTTTCAAATCCTGATACATCTTGGTACTACCAGGATGAATAGAATAATCCGAGTCATGGGCCTCCTTTAAAATAGTCTCCCGGAGGCTTTTAATATCAGGGACACACATCCTGTCCTTGAACCATACAGTGCCCTGCTCATCTTCCGTGAATTCTGGAACTCGACCTTCAGTAATCAGATCCTTAATCTCTTTTATTTTAGCATCACCAATTTGTCCTTTGCGGATCTCTTGCTCCAAAGTAGGTTCCACATCAATAGTAACTCCCTCAGTATGAGCAACTATCCCCAGGTTAAGTCTCCTGAAATCCTCAACAATCTCATCGGGTAGCTGGGCAACAATAGCTAAATGAACATGCTCCTTGCGACTCAAGGCATCTGCAACCAAATTTGCCTTGCCCGGGTGATAGTGAATCTCCAAATCATAATCCTTAATGAGCTCTAACCAACGGCGTTGCCTAAGGTTGAGATCCTTCTGAGTGGATATATACTTCAAACTCTTATGATCCGTATATACTTGGCACTTCTCATCCCACTTGAATTCTCTTTCCTTCACCAAAAGCGAGGTCCTAAGCTTAGCAATCTTAGAAAATCCTTCAATAAATCTCCAATAATATCCTGCAAGTCCCACGAAACTTCGGTCCTCCGTAACCGTAGTGGGTATGCTCCACACCACTATATTCTTGACTCTAGCAGGATCCACTGATATCCCTCCATTAGAAATGATATGTCCAAGAAATGGCACCTCGCCAATCCAAAACTCGCATTTACCGTACTTGGCGTAGAGTTGATTATCTTAAAGCTTCTGTAGCACCAACCTTAGATGTTCTTTATGGTCACTCTCATTCTTAGATTGGATAAGAATATCGTCGATGAACACCACGACGAATCTGTCCAAATACTCCAAAAACATCTTATTCATCAAATCCATAAAATAAGCTGGTGCATTAGTTAATCCAAACGACATAACGATGAACTCATATAATCCATATCGAGTCGAGAAAGCCGTCTTAGGAATATCTGATGGTCCAATCTTCATCTGATGGTATCCCGATCAGCGGTCAATCTTCGAGAGTACCCTTGCACCTCTCATCTGATCAAATAAATCCTCAATACGGGGCAACGGATACTTGTTCTTCACCATAACATCATTAAGAGATCTATAATCCACACACATCCGTTGCGATCCATCCTTCTTCTGTACAAACAAGACCGGTGCTCTCCAAGGTGAAGACTCGGACGAATGTACTCAGCCTCTTGCAACTCCGTTAACTGCTTCTTGAGTTCTTTTTTAACTCTTCTACAGACATTCTATACTGCTTGGCTCCAATATTATAGCAGTAACTCCAAATTCTCTACCCATAATGGCCAATGTCAATCTACGTGTCATTTGATTCACCACAACAGGCCCTTTATGTGCAATTACTCTCATGGGTTTTCTCATATTGTCCAACACATTTGCACAAACCCAAAATCTCAGCATGACGCATAATTTTATTAGCAACACATGGGGACAAATAGACCTTTTTATTCCTCCTAAAATGGTATCATACCGAATACTAACTAAAGGAACATGTAGATCCTACAAATAGTAGTAATTTACATATATGTTTATGTAGCTTGGTGGAGCCGGTGGTGGTGGAGATGGTGGTTGCTCTTGTTGTTGTCTCTCCAACCGTGATTGCCTTATTTCTTGATGTATCTCCAGACGGGCCCGACGTATTTCCTCGCGTTCTTGTCTTATCTGGCTTTGCATTTCGGTCATCATGTCTGTCAATTGTTGTATTACCAGCCTTTGGGTTGCGATCACTTGCTCGGTTTCAACAGGTGGGGGATTTGGAGGATTCATTTCTGTTTGCTGTTGCGTGATAATCTTTCCTTTCCTGGTATTGACCATCTGAGTTAGATACATAAGGTAAGAAAGAGCAGTAGACAAGGCAGTAATTACAATCATGTTACTTTGGGGGACTTATTAGCTAAGTAGATTAGTGTGTCACCTACTAAAGCTAATACAGTACCTTATAGTGGTACATGCTAAAATGTCCATATATAATATCTCAATCAATCAAAGAAGCAAATCAGGCATTTAACATCAGCACAATCAAACAACATTTTTAATAGAGAAAATAGTTTTAATTTTGTCTTAGGTTCCCTATCTCTTAGAAAGATCATAGTAATAGGATTCCAAGGTGTGAAATCCATCTTGTCTTAGAGTAGAAAAGGTGAGAATGATCAGAGTAGAACAGTAGAAGGTGAGATAAGATCAAGATGAGTGTAGAAAGAATCAGAGTAAGGTGAGTGTAGAATGAATCAGAATGAGATAAGTAGGTAAGGGTTTGTCCATTTCTATCTAGGTCTCGTCCTACAGTCAACATTTCCTCTGATACCACTTCTGTAACACCCGGCTTTAAGGAACAAAGCCAGGTGCATCTCATACATGCGCCAAGAAGACAACATATATAATAACAGAGTGTATAGAGATAAATGTCATAAAACATCAGAGTATTTATTACATAGCGGAAGACTTATTACAAAATAAAGTAATAAATATAAAACGAACTAAGGATCGTCGGCGCCAATGTCGACTGGGAAACGCCACCTAGATCAGATCGAACTCCTCAGTGTTAGGCGGCTCCTCCTGAACCACCTGATCATCTCCTGTGGGGGGGGTGTGAGACAGCAAGGGTGAGCTCACACATGATCATAGCTCAACAAGTTGTGGGGAACCAGTGGACATAAACTCACAAAGGTGTGAGTTCATGTGATGTGTAAGGCTTAATCAATGACAGGGGTTAAAGCTGAGCATTGCTTTTAAGTAGTTGGTCCAAATTTTATTAGCAGTTACTAAGTGTAAGTAAATATCAAACCATAAGTAAAGTAATAGAACAAAATTAATAATAAACCCATGCAATGCAAATGACAAAATTGAATTTAAGTTCCATAATTTAAACATCAGAGAGTCCTGAGCTGCTCATGACCGTGAGCTCGGCTAGTATACCAGTTTTACACTCTGCAGAGGTTGTACCCTTTACCCACAAGTCATGTTACCCATCTGCCAAGGGGTCATGAATCCCATACACCTCTACCTAGGAAGCGCGGCAGGGCAACACTACGAGGCCTTTACAAAGTTCCACTAGCTTTCGAAAACCCGCTACAGTTTATAGGAAGATCCAGTACAGGGTTCCTGGCTGACCGCCATCGCAGCAAAATCAACCAGGGACCTCCCTGCACTGACCTCTCCCCTACTGCCCTTGCCCCTTTCGGGTAAGGTAGTCTTCCACTAGCTTTCCTAATTAGTCAGCCAAGGGGTCCCATTCCTCCCTTGTGGTGGCACGTGGTTCTCAAGTTAAGCTCTATGTTCCAATTAACATTAATGATATCAACATGAACATAAACAGAATAACAACAAGAATTGGAACATAGAGGTAATAAATGATTATCCCAAAACCATATAAAGCAATAGCAAACTACCCAAGTGATTCAAGGGTAAACAAGGTAGTGAGATAAGCAATCTAGGGTGACCTATTGGGTCCCATCAAAATTAACCTATGCATGGATAAGTGATATTAAAGAACATTATTGGGTAAAAAGTGGTCAAGGGCACAACTTGCCTTCAATGAGCTCCTGCTCAGCTACTTCAACCTGCTGCTCACCAGGATCCTCAGCAACGGGCTCTTCAACTCGCCACAATACAAACAAGCACAGTGCATATAGAGAAATTAACATTACACCAAACATATATACAAAATACACAGAGATATTCTACATATTAAAATAAAAACTTAGGAACTGGAATCACAATTTTCTGAGTTATAGATTTTAAGTTATGCATTTTCAAGGGTTTTATGTGCTTTAAATAGGATTAAGTGATAAATAAATTTCCTTACTGTTTTCATGATAAAACAGAGACACTAAGTGCTAGAGAATAAAATTACAAAATTTTAGGAACTGGAATGGATGAATTTGGAGTTAGTATGAATTTTCTATGAATTTATAAAGTTCTAGCAATTATTTTCCTATTAAAATATATTTTCTATTTCATTTACTCAATTTAAATGGTCTCTGGACTGGGCCTCAATATCCGTGAAGCACAGGGGGCTCGGCGCTAAAAATACCGAGACCCAGTGAATAGCGACTAAAGGACGGCGGGTTGATTTCTGGAATTCACAGGGGTTCTTTAACAAAATGACCCACGAAGGGGTATCGGTCACTGTGGGCCGTTGGATCTAAAGTGCGCGCTCCAGATTAGAACTGTCCACCTCGCGAATCGGTATGATCCCAGCCGTTGGATGCCCCATCGGCGGCTCGGATTTAAAATCCTATGACCTAATCTCTCGCGTTCATCTGCTGATCTACGGCCGGGATCAACACGAGCGAATCGGTACGCCAAGACTAATCGAGACCGTCACTCCCGAGATCAAGGGCCCACGACCATCCATCCCAGGTGAGGCTGGCGGCGGCGACTCAAACTCCTCAGTCGCGGCGGCGCCATTGCCGACAACGGCGAGCTCTCGCCAGAATCTGGTGTCTAGCCCCAATCGTGATCCGCCTGGCTCCAAAACCCCGGGCAGCGCACGACAAACTCGCCCCTACCCTCAATTTCTACAGCCAGACACCACTCGGCACCGTCCACGCCATCTTGCGGCCATGGTTTAAATCACGGCGGTGCCAAGCTATCCGGCTCACAGGGTGTCTAATTTCTACACGGCGATGGACTAGGGAGTGTGGTACGGACACGAGTAAGGTGCGGGTTGCTCACCGGATTCACGTCGGGGTGGGTGCCGATTTCCGCACGGTAGGCGAAGAAGCACGACGACGGCGAGAAATTAACAGTCCGCTGCAGGCGCTCCTTGCCAACGGATGGTTCCTACACGTGTGGCGGGGGCGTGTGGAGTTGCAGACCAATTCGCCGCGGCCGATAATCCGACCAAGGTCCGATTCCACGGTGGCGGCGCGGCTCCAAGCTTGCGGCAGAACTCCCCTCTCCCGGAACCGAGTTTTCAGTGGCGCCAGAGGGATTTAGGGGTTGGGTTTGGCTCTCAGCGCGAGTTGCCCAGGCCTAAATACCCAAGGCGAAGCCGCAACGGCATCACCGGGATTATGGGCACGGCGAGATCGGCCATGCGGGTCTTGCGCGAGGTGGTTGAAGGCGAGTTCTTACACCCCGGGCCCACGCGTCAAAGGGACAAGCGAGAGCCAGCGCGAGTGTAGAGTCTGTCCGATGGCCCCGCTGTGTCGGTGTAAGGAAAGTAAGCAGGCGCGCGTGAAACCGACGGGCGGACCCCATCTAGCAGGCATACGACGCGCGCGAGGGCGCAGGTTCCATGGGCCGCGCGATGCGTTTCTGTGGTTGGGCCGAAATCAGGTGTACGGCCCACAAAGCCTCTTTACCCTTTTCTTTTTATATTTTCTGTTTTCTGTTTTCTTTTCTTTTTATTTTTCAATTCCCAATTTGAATTCCAAGTATGACTTTGAATTTGTACTCAAATTATAGATAAATTTTAATCATACCAGTATGGTTGAGTTTGTGTATTTATAAATTTTGTTTTATATTTTATATTATTTCTTTCTTTCTCCTTTTTCATCAAATCCTCTTCTCATTGTCATTTTATTTCTATGTTGTCACCAAATGCACACACAAATAAAATATTCAGCATGATGCAATGATTTAGTAGCATATCTTTTTATTAATTGTTCTTGGACATGGTGTTCTCATATGATGGTGCATAAAGATCAAACTCACATGAAGAGAATTTGTTTTCTCATTGGTATTATTTCTAGCAATTTACAAAGTGGGTGTTACAGTCACTATGTGGCTTTTTCCTAGGGTCCTCACTATGCGGATGATGGAAATGACCACAGCATAGAGACCATCTAACGTACCCAAACCTATACTCTCTGCCCTCAGGAAAAATCCATGGGACGATGCCCATACCTAGATCACTGAGTGATAATATAGGAGTCATAACAGATGCCTCCGTCCCCAATGACCAAAACTAGCACCCAACACAAGACTTCCCTAATTACTTGGCCAAGGGCGTCCCATACCGCCCTCATGGCTGCACTGGTTTTCTGGGTAGTCTCTCAACAAACAGGTCCTTACGGAGAGGTACTCAGGAAACAACCCGAGCCCCCTTTTGTGTCACAAGTCCATCAACATTTCCAGAATAAAAACATTGTATCGTAATTGTATCTCATCATGTTCATTGATTAAAGTAGAGCACTAGCATAAAGCTAACCATAATAACCCAAAAGATAATCAAGGACAAGGTGAATAGAAAGCTAGTCAATCCTTAGGTTTTAATTATGTAATGTGTGGAAGTGAATTATCTTGTGAATAGGACATAAATGGGTTAGAGGACACTTGCCTTCACCAAACAGATGCTCAGGATCCTCTACATCGTAGTACTCGAAGAGTTTGATCTCTTGGTCGTCGAAGCTTGACTGTCGATTCCTCGAAGCTCGGGAATAGATCGTGACCTATTCGCGACGCGTAGCGAATACAAACAGGCATGAACAAACAAACATATATATACATAAGAACATTACACCATACAAAGGAAAACATTATAAAAACGCATGCAATATGAGATAAAGCTCACTTCTATGGTCGTGCGAGGAAAGAGGCGCCGAAATTGAGACTATGGTTGAAACAATATGGTTTTCGGAAGGTTTGCATAATAAACATGTAAACTATGTTCTAGGTCAATTTTAATTAATATAAATCATTTGCGGAAGATACTTCAAATAAATATCTAATGTGGCATTAACCCAAATTGTAATTTGATTGAAAATCATATTTTTAAACTAGTCAGATTATACTCATGAACACGCCACATAAGACTTACTGCGTTTAAACATGTACTAAATTTTATACATGACGCAACATACAAATACTACTAAATTGTGTCATTTTATATTATCCAAATATTAAATATAACATTTAGGTCGGCATAATCACGTTAACAGGTATCTACAAACACATAAATAAAATTATAAATTAGATTCAATTGAATTGTTATTTTAATAACCAACAATTAAACAATTAATCAATTATTTAGCAAGAACGATATAGCGAAATGATTTTATTAAAGCGTGCAAATAGCGATTTATGGGAACGACGACGCGTGCGAACAGCATACGAGAAACAGCACGCGTGACGCGTGCTACAGCATGCAAATAAAGTATAAACCGGTTTGCGCTTGGTGCTAAAAAGTGTCATTAGATGTTAGAATCACATTAGAAGTGTCATTAGATGTTAGATAAAGTATATCACAGACAGTCTGCCAGTAGACCCAAACAGTTTGCGCTTGGCGCTAAAAACAGTTTTACCAAACTTGGCACCTTTGGGTTGATCTGACTTTGAATAGGTGGATGGTTCGCTATTGATAGACAAACGGTACGCACGGGTGTCGAAGAGTACTTTATTTTTCTTCGGACGATCCATAGTTCTTCTCAAATCAACATCGTTCATGTACAAACCTATTTTTAGGTATCGCGAACAGTCCACCAGTAGGCCTAGGCGGTCCGTGCCTTCGATTTTCTGGATTTTATCTTTTGATGTATATCCTTATGAACCTGTGACCATATACTTGACAAAATAGTTAGTTCACAAGATTGTGATGGTCATTAAGCACCAAAACAAAATATAGAAATGGCTTTAAGGCCAATTTCCCTTTCAATGCTCACAATAATAGGTCAAGTGGTGTTGCCAAACACATTGACATAAAGTACAATGTTGTGAAAGATAAGGTCCGGTATCAAATTATAAGTCTTGAGCATATAAAAACTGAAAAGATGCTTGTGGATCTGCTTACAAAATGCTTACCACCCAACATGTTCAGAGAACATGTAGTTGGCATGTGTTTAAGGGAAAGCCTATGATTCCTGGACAATAAAAGGGCCCAAAAGTTAAAGTAATTGTTTCGAACCAGAGACAAGTATTGTAGTTGTTAAATCAATCAGTGATTGCCCATGATGATGAAACATGCTCTATGCACTTATCTGTGATGGAACTAGTCAAGTGAAAAATGTTAAAGTTAAAGTTTAAAGTAAAGATGAGATTAGAGGGATGTTGGACTGTTCTCCACCAAGATAGCCCAATTGTCATCTTGGACCTTTGATCTCCACCCTAATCGAGGGCGTCCAACACTACATGGTTGGTGGCTCCCATCACATTCAACTATAAGTAAAGGATGGGGGCCAACGACTAAATGCATGTTGTTCGTCTGAGCCGTACTCCCCACCGACAAAACCTTAACACTAATCCACGAGGGTGCGCAGCCAATAATGGGAAGCCACCGCTGGTTTTCACCGTCACCAACGTCGCTTCCCCGACCGTTGCTATACTAGCACAGAACTTCATTGATGAACGAGATGGTAGTGAACACCACACCCATGATCCCCACCAAGGGTATTGTTTTATGGTTTAATATCTAGTGGCTAGGGCACATGATTTAGTCGTTTTAGGTTTGTCCTAAGTCAAACTATTTTAGCTTTGATCAACAATATATATAAGATTAAATCATTTTAAACTAAAAGAATTACATAGTATGGTAGTTTAAGTCATGATAAATCTAATAACTTTATTTTTATGTTGTAAAATCTTATGAAACATCTAGTATAACCAATCAAAATTTTGATTGACATAGAACAAACCCAAAATGACTAAATCATGTGGACGGATGGAGTATTTGATGAGCAAGAAAGGCCTAGATCTAGTTCTAATACCGATACCTTTATATATTAAAGACATGCTTGACATATCAAACTATCCACGTCAGTCAAAAGATAATAATGTCTGTCGGATCTTTTAACTGTTGAAAATCTGGTCGTCCGATATTAAAGAATTGCCTTTAACTGACCTATCAAACTATCCACGTCACTTGAAATACAACGTCCGTTGGATCATTTAATTTTTTCAACACGCCCAAGGTATGCGTCGGTTACTAGTTTCATTGGAATTATCTGCCTTTAAGGTCGTATCCAACGGTTCAGTTATATGGTTTTGTATTGCAGACTACACTGTTTATATAATGAAGTTTGAATATAGATATAAAGATAAGTAAGCTGTTAAAGATAACCTAACTAATCAATCAGACTATCCACATCACTCAAAATACACTGTCCGTTGGATCCTTTAGCCGTGGAAAATCTAGATGAAGATGAGGACGAGCAACGAAAACTCTTCTAGCCCGGCGCCACCGCTAGTTATTATAAATAAGGGTCGCTGCTCAGCCTGAGTTCACTTCCCACGCGGTTTTGCTTCTCCCGTCGCTAGGGCGCTCGTGAATACGTGATCCATCGTCTCCATCTCCGTCTGGTGTGGTGTGTTGGTTTGAGAGACTCGAGGTGTGGGCGTCGCTTCGTCTGGAATCGGCTCTCCCATTTGTTAGATAGATCCTTCATATCTCCCCACGTATGGGCGTCGCTTCGTCGGCTGCGACCTGCGAGACGCCGGCGCCGGTGGACGAAGGCGATCAAGGATTAGGCGATCCGATCCGATCCGAACCAATTCTCGGGCCGGGCCGTGCCAGTCCCGGGCCAAATTAACGGGCTCCGTGCCGGGCTTTCGGGCCGTGGGCTTTCTGGCCATCTATAGCAAGATCCAGTGCTATCTGAACAACGACTTTGTATGCAAGCTTCCTTCGCCTGTTGGTCAACACCGGAGGGATGGCGACGACGCCCTGGTGACAGCGCGAGCTGTCCCATTAAACCCCACGCCGAACGCTAGTCACCTCTGCCGATGGCGTCGCCGTCGTGGGGGGCTCACTCCCCTCACCGCCGCCTCCCCTTTTCCTACTTCTTCCCCTCCCGCCTTCCTACGCACTCTCCACTACACACACAGGGCTTGTTGGTTATTACATATGCCAGCCTCATCTTTGCTTTTGTTATTTAGTTTCATATGCTTCGAGGCTTGCTGATCCACCACATAGTATGGCAGGAAGTCTCCCACGCATGTGCCTTCACCTTCTCTGATGTGGCTTGTGAAAAGTATGCCAGGAAGAGGATGTATGTACCAGCACTGTAATGGCAACTTCATGTATGCGACCTCCAGATGTATGATGATTTAGATTTCCCAAGCGTTTCTAGCCCGGGCCCAAGAATTCTAGCATATCTAAAGGTGCAACTCTTAATGATAGGCTCTGTCAGTATCAGTCAAGAATTTTTCAAGGGTAGTACACGATTTTTGTGTTTTATAGAAGCATAAAAACAACACGATAATTTGTATATCATTTTTATTTGAAGTTCGTTTTTCTTTGCCTTTGCAGTATCCTGACTATTACATGTTGTCCTTGTCAAAGTAACTGTTCCTTTTAAGCTTTTTTATGCTACTCAGGTTATGCCTTCTGATGATAGTTAGTCTTATGCAATTGTGCACCATAGTGGTTAAATATGTTTTTTGAAGCCTTAATCTGCAACCATGAAATGTAATTTGTAAAAAGAAAAAGCACCACCCTTTGCATTGAGTATTATCGCTTTAGATGGTTGCCCTTTTAAGTCTTAAGAATCCAAACATTAGCTATGATAGATGTTACTACCTGCTTAGACCTTCACCAGCTTAAGAAATAAAAGGTGGAATCGACGACTTGACCCAAGTTGCAGTTGGAGTGGCTTATGGATCTTGAAGCAATCTAGCTTGACCGATTTCATTGCACCTAGCGCGCCCTTTTCCCCCCTAATACTGTTTTATCATTGTTTTCAGATTAGTTTCATGGCTCTCAAATGTCTTGTTGGGGGCCTTCCTCTTCTGAAGGTCCTAAAAAACGTGACTGACTATATGTTTTCAGTACGACATGGATTATTACAGGAGGCTTTGGCTTCGAGATAAAGGTCTTCTCTCATGACAGGGTGAAGATGTAGCCCGAAGGTGATAAGAATGGACGACGAAGCTATAGCCGAAGAGCTTCGGCTTGATGTGATGACAAAAACTAAATATGATGATGACCGAAAAGGGACAAAGACAATTCAGTCCTTAATGATTTGTATTATGATTATAGATGAATGTCAGGGGCATAAATGTACTTTTACTCAGGCTGTGTCCCGTGCCTATAAATAGATAAACAGTAGCACCATACTGTTCACGCTGATTTGTAATCACTCTCTCGCGTCTTCACCTTCGAGCAAGCCGAAGGTATCAATGTAATATTAATAATGTTAATATTCATATATGTTTTATGGAATGCAAATATAAATGAATTAATGAGATGCAGTCACTGTCTTTATCCTTTCGCATTCTTATTCACATAATAAATAATGAAGGTATGTCGTTCTTGACCTTCGTTTGATGAGCACTACACCCATGTGGAGATAATGCTTCAGAAGACGAAGGCCCGTAATAATTAACAATTGTGTTGCCTTGTTCTTAACTTACAACATTTGAGAACAAGTGACCAACATTGGCGCCCACCTCCAGTGAACTCGAACGACCACCTTCGACAAGCATCCATCTTCGCCATGCCGCCGAAGAAGACAACAGCGCCAGGGGCTGCCTTGCAACCACTGGACACAAATCATGAGACACTCTTCCTGCGAGAAGCTAGGAGCTAGAAGAGAAAGGCTACTAGCCCAACACCTCAAGAGGAGGAGCTGGACCAGGAGATTAGGGACTTGGAGGCTATTCACCAACAAGTGCAAAGGAAGAAGGAAAAGATGCTTCGACTCGCCAACCTTCAGAGAAAGATCGACGAAGCTACCAAAGAAATGTGTCACCTTACTCAGGATGACCAAGGCCGAAGGCACCAACATAGGGAGCTTCATTAAGAAAGCCCAATCAATAATGATGAATGGTATGATGACTTTCATCATGGTAGCTTTGCTTTTGATGATGCTTCTCCTCTAGCAGTAGAGTTGTAGGCTACCCCATGGCCACCATCTTACAAGCCACCTTAGCTCCCCATGTATGATGGGCACTCAGACCCGAAGCAGTTCCTGATGAGCTACGAAGCAACCATATCCTCATATGGGGGCAACACTACCATTATGGCGAAGTCCTTCGTCATGGCAGTCAGAAGTGTGGCTCAAACATGGTATCTTCTCTTCGACCGGGGACAATTACGTCGTGGCAGAAGATAAAGGACTTGCTAGTCACTAGCTTCCAGGGTTTCCAGACGAAGCCAGTCGCTACCCAAACCCTGTTTCAGTGCACGCAGGACCATGAGGAGTACATGTAGGCGTACGTCCGAAGGTTCTTGTGACTAAGAGCTCAGGCGCCAAGAGTGCCCAATGACATTGTCATTGAAGCCATGATCAAGGGGCTCAGACCAGGACCAACGGCACAATATTTTGCAAGGAAGCCACCGCAAATCTTGGAGAAGCTTCTTAAGAAAATGTATGAGTACATTAGAGCCAACAATGACTTTCGACAAAGAAGGGAAGAAGCCTACAGATATTCCGAGATGACTAGGGGCTTCGGAGGAAGACTCCACCCTAGGCATGTCAAGTCGATTCATAATCCCATCTCAAGGTACGACATGGGGAATCATACCCAAGGGCAACAAGACATCTCTCAATAATCAGGGGCACAACAATGTTCTTTCAAACCACTAGCCCCAATATGCAGAGGGGGGAGAAGCTTCAAAGGAAGATATGGTAATCTGCCCAGGAGACTGTTCTGCATATTCTGTGGCAAAGATAAGGGACATACCACAAGGACAAGCCAAGTCACGATCTAGAAGCCAAGCCAAGGACAAGCCAACTTTGGAGCTCTATATCTCTAAATTCATAAGGAATTTGCCCTAAGTCAATACATCAAACTTATAGAGCTATGTTAGGAGCACAACTTTGATTAAGTGATTAAGCATTAGTGCTATACAAAAATAGGAGATAATTAGGCTTGAAGTTGGGCTGTCAGTCAGCCCTTGGACTGAATTGAGATCACCAGTGAAGCCAAAGGAACTTTGAGATTGAATTCGAGTAGGATCCAGTGATTGATTGGGTATGGTTACTATAACAAAATTAAAGTGGGATTATAGGACAACAACTTTGTTATGGATAGATTAACAAGTCGCCACACAAAAATTGGAGAACCAAGCCCTTTAAATTGCTTTGTCAGGCGCACTGAATGGACTTCCCATTATACAGTAACCTGAAGAAGATCGTAGGTTCAGTGTATCTCACTGCCGGTGATCCCGCACCGTGATCCTCGCTGGCGCTGCGATTCGTGCCCTGTGGCGCGTGGATAACTATGCAGGGTGAAGGATCTTTGGCTCGGGATGAAGTCGGAGCACTGTGGCCGCTCTGTCACCTCATCCACTTGCGCCGCGACATGGCCACGCGGCCGTCGCGATGATGATCGTCGTTAACTCGAGCATGCCATGCTACTGCCTTGTTACCATGTCGATGTTGGTCGCAATAGGTAGCCTGCCTATCCTCTGAGTCGACGCGCCAGTGAATGCCACAGTAATTTGCGTTAGTGAACTTCCCCTCTCTCCGGCCGCCAACGCGCCTTCTCAAAATTAGACGCCACCGCCATAGGACTCTATAAATTGATGCCCCAATGAGCTCCAATAGGTTACTACGCATCCAAAGCACTAGCTCTCGCCTCTGATCGTTCACCCGAGCCTCCTAATTTCGTATTTCCCCCAAATTGGTCGGAACGCCGCCGTGAGACATCTCGCCGTGGCCAGTCGTCTACGGGTTAGTTCATGCTCTTCTGTGTGATGTTCTAGCCTCCCTCATGTCTCCTATTGCTCACATACCCGTTTGATTGAGCTAGACCGCATTGAATCGCCTAGAACACCTTGGTTTGTCTCCAGTTTTCACCGCCGTCGTGAACAGACAAAACCTGAGCCAGATTTGTGCAATTAATGGGGGGATTTGTGTCGCCTAGGGTGGAATTAGGTGTCGGCCAAGCTAGGGCTCTAGTCGTTGAGTGCCTTGGCCGGTACAGGTTCACCGGAAGGCGTGCTCACCGGCGATCACCATCGGGGACCCGAGTTTGCGAAGATAAGAAAGAAGGGGCTCGGTGCACTTGTCAATGAGACAGAGAATAGTAACTGTAACGCCCTGAATTTGTGGGTAGAATTTTTTCTTCTTTTTACTCACCAAATTCAGGCGTTACTCTCTTTTCTCTTCCTGTTTCGCTCCTTCTTCCCAATTTCAAAACAGTATAGCGACTGGTGTCCGTATTACGTGTGAACAAAAACCTAAGTTAACATGAGTGTTGCATCATGCCGAGGCATATTTCTTGTCTGATGTCGTGTTTAATCCCGTGTTTTGCTCAGTCTCGTTTCGGATTTCGTTTCGCAATTGGTTTTTGATCTGTGGTTGTGCGTGTCGTAGGATTTTGACCTGCGACGTAACCCAGCTGGCCCCGGCCCGGCCTGGCCTAGCTCAGCCTGACCCTGGCCCGCGTGCCCTTGGCACCCTACCCCTCCCCCCATGCGTGCCCCCTCCCCTTGTCTCTCCTTCCCTCATTCAATTCTCCCGCGCACAACTCCCTCTCTCTCTCTCTCTCCCATCTCTCTCTTCCCTGTTGTGCCCTAGGTTTTGGAGACGGTGATCGCCGGATTTGGACCTCGAGGTGAGCTCCCCTCTCCCTCCCTCTCCCTCTCCCTCTCCCTTCCCCCTCTCCTTTCTTCTTCCCTCCATGCCCCTTGCAGCCCCGTCACGTGCCCCCTGCGGCCTCGTCGCGTGACCCCGCTCCCCCGGCGGCTCGCCTATGCCCCGTGGTCCCGCGCCCGCTCCTCCGGCGGCTCGCCCGACCCCCCGCCGTGACTCGCGCCCCCGGCGGCTCGCCTGCGCCCTAGCGGCCCCGCTTGCCCGGCCCCGCGCCCGGCGGCCCGGCACCCCGCGGCCTCGTGCCCAGCGGCCTCGCGCCCGACCGCTGCGCGCCCCGGCGGCCACGCTCCCTGGCGGCCCCACGCCCTGCGGCTGCGTGCCCTGGTGGCTCGTGCCCCGACGGCCGTGCCCTCTCCCTCGGCGCAGCTGTGCGTCCCCGCGTGGCCACGCGCCCTAGTGGCTCGCGCCCCGGCGGCTGTGCCCCCGTGGCCCCGCGCCCTCGTGCCCCGGCGGCCGTGCCTCACGCCCTGGCGGCCATGCCCTCTCCCCCGGCGCAGCTGCACGTCCCCGCGCGCCCCCGGCACGGCCTCGCGTGTTCCGGCGCACGCGACCGTAGTTGCGCGATGTTTAACTTTTGATTTAACCCATTTTAAATTTAATTTAGTCAACGTGCTGCGTCGTGCGCTTCGTCGCACGATGAATTAGTTTAAATTCAGATTTATTAGTGTGGTGCGTTCATTTTATCTTCTTCTCAATCTCCGTTCTTCTTTAATTAACTACGATCTTGAGAAAACCATGCATGCGCTGTCTGGCGATGCGAAAGATGAGAAAGAAATTGGCATTGAAGCGCGCAACAATTTGGTTTAATTTTGGTTATTTAGCATGCTGCGTCGCGTGCTTCGTCACGTGGCAATTTATTTAATTTTATATCTTATTAATATGCTGTCGCACGCTTCGTCGCACGGCGAATTAGTTTGATTTCAGATTCTATTAATGTGTTGCTTCGCGCGCCTCGTCACACGACGATTCGTCTTAATCCCAGATTAATTAATGTATGGCGTCGCGCGTCCAGTCGCGCTACGCTTCGTTTTAAATTCAGTTTGGATGACGTATGCTGTCATGCGCTTCATCGCGCGACATTTGACGTTATTTTCATAATTAGTTCAAGTGTCTCGTGGCGCGCCCCGTCGTGCGACGAGTCATTTTGTTCTTAATTCAGTCTAAGTGCTGTGTCGCGCACTTTGTCACGCGACAATCCTTTTAAATTTACTTTGATCTGTTCATAATGATTAAACATGGAACATGGCTTTACCCTATGCATAACGCGATGGCTAAATTAATGCCATTTTGTTTAGACGATTATTTTGATTTATAATCGTGTGACGTGATCGCTCTTCGACCGTAGCCTCAACCGTTACTCTCTCTTTCTCGCTTAGTTGTAGGTGTGAGCCCTACGTCGAGTGTCTGTTTATTTATAACATTCTATTGTATGGTGTACTGTTCTTTTGTATTAAATGTGTGGAATGTATGTTTGAACTCATATAGATAACGGTCAGTTGGTGGAGACCGAAGGAGTTGCAGGTGAAGACCCTAAGCAGCAGCTGGTTGGTGAAGGCAAGTGTCCCTTGACCCATCTATGTCCTACTCATTTTATAATTCACTCCCCGCATTTACATAGTTTATACCTAAGGATTGACTAGCTTTTGTTTATCTTGTCCTTGTTTACCTATTCTGGTTAGGTTATTTTGGTTTAGCCATATGCTAGCGCTTCACATTAATCAATAAACATGGTGAGATTATCTATGATACGTTGTTTTCCCTTCTGATTATGATGATATACTGTGACATTTAAGGGGACTTGAGCTGTTTCTCGAGTGCCTCTCCGTAAGGACTGGTTCGTTGGATGACCGTCCGGGAAAACAGTGCAACCATGAGGGTGGAATAGGACGCCCTTAGCTGATTAATTAGAGGAACTGGGGTGTAGTTCGCTTCGCCGTCGTGCCGTCAATGGGGCTCGGTGTATGCGGCTCGCTCTGCCAAGGTTGGATTGCCCCTTGGAGAGGAGTGTGATACATTTAGGAAACCTAACGAGCGGCTACAGCCTCTAGGAATCTTTGTAAAGGCTACATAGTGAAACCCTGCCTATTCACCTTGGTAGTGTTTAAGGATTTGATCGGCCCAAGGCAAGAGGGAATCACGTCTTGTGAGTAAAGTGCGCAACCTCTGTAGAGTGTTATGAAACTGATATATCAGCCGTGCTCGCGGTTATGAGCGGCCAAGGGAGCTCCATTGATTAGAGATACTTGATCAGAGATGTTTGGTTTACAGGTGGTGATGAGGATGATGGTTTTGGTTATGACTATGGTAATGATAAGTGGTATTCTTTCCGTTTGGAAAGGGTACATTGGGTTAATAACTTGGGTTAATGCGAAAACATGGCTTTCTACTAGTAATAATAACCTGACCAACTAAAAGCAACTGCTTGACTAAACTCCACATAAAGCTGGTAAGAGCACTAGATCAGGCGGCGCCCCTTCAGGCGCCCTATCCAGCACAAGGTAAACAACTGGATGCTGGATTGAAATGATTGTATCCCAAGGGACATGCGGCTTACTGCTAGTAAATAAAATCGTTGTGTGCCTATGCTCCTAATATCATACAGTGGCCTAGTGGGATGCAGTGTAGTAGTTAGTAGTCGTGTAGTGAACATTTGCATTTGCCATGCATGTGCCATCAGTGTTCAACAGGAGAGAAAAAAATGTGAGATGAGGCAGGAGCAAACAGAGGGACTAGACGGATACACAATAGCAGCATGACAATTTCCAACAGGACTGAAAGCAATATGTGAGGTGAGGCAGGAGCAAGAAGAGGTGGGGACTAGACGGACACACAACACCAACATGGCAATTCCTAGCATCACTGAAAGCAACAGACCCTGAGCAATTCCATGCTGCCTTCTAATTTGCGTGGTTACCATTTTGAAATGCCAACAAAAAAGAGCAATAGCTTCCTAAACTTTGTTTTACCCTCAGTTATGAGTATACCTGAAAAGCATAATTTTGAACGACAAATTAATTGATTCTCAGTAGATTTTGTGGCAAAGGGAAAGTGTAATGAGTGTAAGCCATCAACCTTGTTTTTACTAAAATTACACCTACTACATCAATAGTAATATATCTCTACTTTAGTATCATTAAATCTTGTACAGTTTATTAAATTATCATGTACATTGAACATGGTGAGAGCTGACTCACTAAGACATCATGGACCATTTTTCTTTAGGATTCAGGAATAGAAGAATTGACAAATAATTGTGATACCAAAGAGCGACTGGATATGATTGTTCTGGAATATCACCTCGAATTCTGTTATCGGAGTATTCATGAACTTTTCAAGTAAACCATAAGCTATTAGGGACCATTTTTCTTTAGGATTCAAAAATAGAAGAATTGACAGATAATTGACATACAAAAGTGAGTCCCACAGGTCGTATGTAGAAGGAAAGATCCCTACAGTTGACCCACTAAGCATCCTAAGAAGGGAAAAAAGAATAAACTATAATAAAGCTGCACAAAGATACACATCTGAGCAGGCCATGCACTCAGTCCGAAGTATGAAATTAGAATCAAGGAGGAGATTTTCAGGTTGTGTGCTTGTAAAATAAAATTAACATCCCTGAAAATCATGAGTGCATACTTAATATTTTTCCTATCCAATGGTCACCTTTAAGTCTTAATGGTAGACTCCTTTTCTTGTGACCAAAATCAACACCGTCAAATAGCTGCTGAAAGTATCTGCGTGCATCTGCTTTAGCGAGTCTCCCATGAAAAATCTAAAAATTGTATGTTTCAGAGTCATTAGTTTTCTTACCACAATTTCAAGAGAACTGTGGTAGTCCCCTAGAAAAACATGCCTACGAATTTAAGATAAACAACAACGCACCTTCATAGTGCATGGTACAGCTATACATCACCACAAATTGTTGATGTTCAGACTCAAACAAAAAAATCACATAGAAATAACAAATTGTAGGTGTATATACACTGAAGACCAAATTCCACCTGAAATCTGCTTTTCGTATGAGTTTTTCCAAAATGAGATGCATGAGACATAAATATTGGAATATCACCAGAGATTTGAGCACACCACAACTTAGAGGTGATAAACAGATCTCGTCGCTTCACTACACCCTCTTCAAATAGCTTCTTCAGCGTCAAACCAATCTAGACAATCCAAAAATGGGTGAGGCTTTCATTGCACCAATGGTTATGCAATATGAACCAAGACAATAATGTAGGCATTACATGTCTTATCCTAATTCATAAGAGGGGTAAATGCTGCTTATGAGCTATGGAGGCCATAAAGCCATGTCAATTTGGCCATTGAACTAAAAAAATAGTCCTTAAGCCTTTATTTACACCCTGAGTCAGGTTTACTACAAGCCCATGCTGGGAAGTGATATTTTGCCCATGTAAATATCAGATTAAATTAATAGAAGAAATTCCCAGTGTAAGAATATGATTCTCACATGGAGGGGTATGGTTTGTAGATTGCAGTACTTATATAATGTTTTTCTAAATGTATGTACAGGGAGATACATAACAAGTCCAAAAAATATATTGAAAACACAAAACCTTATTGAGTGGCTAGCGGCGTGAAGGACCTTATTGATCTCGCCAATGGCCGCGTGCTCGAGGATGAGGACAACTCGTTCTTCATCGTGGAACGTTGGGTGGTTGTGGTCACACTCGATCTCGATCTCCCACCACAGGTGCGTGTTGGTACATCTCATGTTTAAGTATAACAGAACTTGTTCTGATTTTCTCTGAAATCACAGCACCATAACATTACGCTGGTACAAACACTCCATAGTACTTACTGATATGATCTTGATCAATACCTTCAACATGATAGCTTCGTCAACGGAGTTATGCAAGTTTTCATGACCTGCACGGGGATAAGATCATGGAAAAAATGTCAACCATAGGTATACAAGCATGGGACTTCACCTTCTTATTTTAAATTTTGCCCATAATCCGAAACATAATCGACTTATCAATTCCTGACAACCGTGGACAAATCAAACCACTCAAAAGGCATAGATCTTCCATGTGTACCCCTGATAAGTGGGAAAAATCCAAAAATCACTCGAAATCTAGAGCCCAACTACTTCATAAATTCGTACAGCCAAATCACACGTCAATTCCATGAAACTCAACAATTATGGTAAATCCAAATGTAGCTTTGATTCAATTAGAATGAAGAGAATTCGCAACAAATAGAATTGGAAAGTAACACTCACAATGGGTGGTTTGGTACAAGATTTTTATTAGTGGAAAAGGAAAAATAAAGGGTTTCCATACTACCTGTCCAGCATGGAAAAAATAATTTTCACCGGCCAACTGTAACACCCAAATTCTGAATTTGGGATTGGTAGAAGAAATCTGAGCAAAGTATCATAATGCTTTGGAAAATAGGAAATAAGAAAAATGATGAGAAAAGGATTTTTCTTTTAAAGGAAACCATTTATACATCCCATGAAATAAATAACAAGGAGAATAAAGCTTAAATTAGTAATATTAAAGTAGTATGGTTTATAAAACTTATCTCCTGCGTGGCCCAACCCAGTGCACCCACGCGCCGACACGCGGGCCCCACGGGGCAGCCTCTCATCCCCTCACGCTCGCGCTATCTCCCTTCTCTGCGACTGCCGGGTGGGCCACATCGTCAGTCACTGTTCCATCGCTACCCGCGCAACCGGTATCACTTACGCGTGGGGCCCCCCCTGTCAGCTGTTTCTTCTCTCCGGCAACAGAACGCGTGACTCCGCCGCGCGAATGCCTACCGAACTCGCCGCGGAATCCGCGATTCGACCCTCTAACCAACCGGCCGAGATCCTCGTCGCCTACCTGCCCCTATTTAAGCACCGGTCGAGGCGTTGCCCTCACTCCAAGTCGACCGTGAGCTCCCATTGCCGCCGCGGTGACGGAACTCAGTTCGCCGTGAGCTAAGTGCCTTCCGCCGTCGATTCGCCCTCCGTTGAGCGTGCGGGTTCGCCCCGTGATCCCCTGAAGCCGTTGCAAGAACCTCCCGGGCTTGTCTTCGTCCCTCGAACGCCGGATTGCTCATCGGAGCTGTGAATCCGCACCGCGCCGTGGACTGGGCACCTACGCGGCCGAATCCGTGGTAAGAACTACTCCGGTGAGTTCGCCATCCCCTAAGCACCGTGTAGCACCGATCAATTTAGCTCTGGGGCCACTGGAACGTTTGATTGAGTTTTCCCCGGCGAGCTTCGCCGTGAAGTCGGGCGGCGCCGCCGTCGCTGGCGGTGAAATTGGGGGGGAACGCTGATGCCGTTAGATCTTGATGAACGGCTCTGATTAGACCTCACGTACCGATTCGCCCCTGCTCATCTCAGCCGTTGATCGGCGCGCGAACGGGTGAGATCGTCCTCTGGCGTTTATGGTTGTGGGGCGAATTTGGGCCGTTGGATCTAGATCCAAGGCTCCACATTGCGTACCGGTTCATTATATGGGCCGATCTAATCTCGGCCGTCCGCGCTCGATCGGATGGCCGTGCTCGGCCGATACCTCTTCGGCATGCACGTTTTGCGTAAGAGCCCCTCGGCTTATTCCGAATTAACCCGCCGTCCATGGGCACTGTTGACTGAGTCTCGGGAATCTTGCGCCGTGAACCCTGTGTTTTCCAGTAAATGAGGCCCAGTCCAGAACTCATTTAAATTGAATAAATAAAATAGAAAACAGATTTTTAATATGAAAATAATTGCTAGAACTTAGATAATTCATAGAAAATTCATTTTAGCTCCAAATTGAACCATTCCAGTTTCTAAAATTTTGTAATAATATTCTTCATCATTTTGTGTCTCTGTTTTGGCATGAAGGGCTCATTTAAATTTATCTAATACTTAATCTTGTATTAAACACATAAAACATTAGAAAATCCATAACTTAAAATCTATACCTCCAAAATTAATGATTCCTGTTCCTAGAATCTTATTTTAATGTGTAGATTATTATTATGTATTTTGTTTACTTGTTTGGTGTGATGTTAAATTTTGCCTACACTGTTTGTTTGTATTACTACGACTAGCAGTGAGGTCACGAGTCACCTGAAGATCATCCTGGTACCTGGATTCTCAAGGCCCAGGCAAGTTGTGCCCTTGATCACTTCTTTTTACCCACTCATGTTCTAATTAATCATAATGATCTGCATAGGTTAATTTTGATGGGACCCAATAGGTTACCCTAGTTTGACTATCTTTATACCTTGTTCACCACTGAATCTTTGGGTAGTACTTGCTATCGCTTTATGTGGTTTTGGGTATAGAGATACGCATTACAATTTATGATCATACTTTTGTTATCAGTTGTTATTTACTGTTCATGTTAAGATCATTATGTTAATTAGAACATGGAGAACCACCCGGGAAAACAGTGCTACCACAAGGGAGGAATGGGACCCCTTGGCTGATTAATTAGGAAAGCTAGTGGAAGACTACCTTACCCGAAAGGGGCAAGGGCAGTAGGGGAGTGGTCAGTGTAGGGAGGCCCTCGGGAGGATTTTGCTGCGATGGCGGTCCTGCAAGGGATTCCTGCACTGGAACTTCCTATAAACTGTAGCGGGTTTTCTGAAGCTAGTGGAAGTTTGTAAAGGCCTCGTAGTGTTACCCTGCCTCGCCTCCTCGGTAGAGGTGTATGGGATTGGCCGTCTCTTGGCAGATGGGTAACATGACTTGTGGGTAAAGATGCGCAACCTCTGCAGAGTGTAAAACTGGTATACTAGCCGTGCTCACGGTCATGAGCAGCTCGGACACTCACATGATTAAATTATGGAACTTAAACTCAATTTGTCATATGCATTGCATCGCAGGTGATGTTGTTACTTTTGTTCTACTACTTAATTGGGTTGGTATTTACTTATACTTAGTAACTGCTAATAAAATTTTGACCAACTTTAAAAGCAATGCTCAGCTTCAACCATCCTCTTTGGTAAGCCTTACACTTCACGTGAGCTCCCACCTTTGGCGAGTTCATGCACATTATTCCCCACAACTTGTTGAGCGATGAACGTATGTGAGCTCACTCTTGCTGTCTCACACACCCCACAGGTCAAGAACAGGTACCACAGGATGAGGCGCTTGGAGGATGTTGCGATGAGTTCGTGAGAGGTCTAGGCCGTCGTCTCCCAGTCAACTTTGGGTTGCTGGACCGTTGTCTCCTTATAATGTAATTATTTATTTTGTATAGAACTCCTGTTATATATAAAGTTGTGACATTCGATCCTGTGCCACTATACATCATATGTGTGAGACTTGGTCCCAGCATACCTGGTGTTTATGTTTACGCCCGGGTTTTGGACCCCTAAAATCCGGGTGTTACAGAAGTGGTATCAGAGGAATGTTGACTGTAGGATGAAACCTAGATAGAACTGGACAACCATTCTCTACTTACCTCTGCTACTCTGATTCTGTTCTAAACTTTTCTTAATCTTCTCTCATCTAATTCCGCTTTACTCTGATTATTCTTACCTTTTCCTTCTAAAGACAAATGTGGATTTCACTTTGAAATCCTGTGCCTAAAAGTGACCTTTAGAAATAGGAGACCTACTCTTAGGAACAAAAACAAAACTATTTTTATCTATGCACTTGAATGTTTGTTCTTATGATACTTGTATGATTTGGATCTTTGATTGAGTGTGATGAGTTGTGGAGTAGTGTCCACAATTGCATCTACATATACTTAGGCATATATATAACTAATCAAACTTAGATTGTCCCTCATTAAAAATGTATCAAGCTTAATAGCTCCATCTTATCTTAAAAGATTCTCTCTTACCTTAATAAATTCATCTTATCTTGAAGAGATTCTATCTTATCATAACATATCTAACTAATCTCAAAACATCCTAACATATCTTAATAATACATATTCTACCCTGTTGGACCTATCTAACCTAAACTAGTCTAATCCAGTCATATCCAATTTAATCTAGATCTTATCTTACCTAATGTGACCTGATCTAGTGTGGTCTAATGTTATCTAACTTAATGTGGTCCACTTAAACAGATTAATGACACTAGAAGAAGAGATTAGACCCCACTAGCCATGTATTAACTTAACTTAGCACATTAGATCAACTCAACCATGAGCTAACCCAACCCATAGAGCCATGATGAATAGTATAACCTTTCTATTCCCACCACCATCCTAGAATAACAATCATGAGCTAATCCAAAATTTATTTAGATCTTATCTAGTCAAACTAGTCACACCAATCTAACCTAGATCTGATCTAATCTAAAGTGACTTATCAAACATGTTAGATAATACTGATGAAATAGTTTAGACTCTACTCCTATAGAACCAGTCTTAACTTAGTTCACCCTACACTAAATTAAGAATGACAGATCGACTTGGCCATATGCAACTACCTTAACCATCCGATAGTTGCATAACCCCTCAATTTTAACCTAGCAAGAAGATTCTAACCTACCTGCACCATATAATCCATCCTACACACATATATCCTAACCATATGTCCTTAACTCGGATGGCAACTCCAAGAAGAAAGGCCAAAGAAGACCAACCACATCAAGCATCAACTCAAGTCTTCAAAGATCAAGTTAGATCACCAAGATGAGTCAAGGTCCACAATCTTGGATGGAGTCTTTCTTTACCCCACTCTTTCTTGCCCAAACCTATATAGACTTTAAAAGATATCTTTTATCCTGCATAATAAAGTGTCTATAACCATATATACCTATGCTCTCCTAATAACTAACTAATAAAAAAAAGGGGGACTCTTGATTTTTGAACTAACTAGAAACTGAAATCTAGACTACAAGCTAAATTTGTTGTATCATGTTCCTTACAAATCTCGAGGACGAGATTATTTTTAAGGGGGGTAGGATTTGTAACACCCAAATTCTGAATTTGGGATTGGTAGAAGAAATCTGAGCAAAGTATCATAATGCTTTGGAAAATAGGAAATAAGAAAAATGATGAGAAAAGGATTTTTCTTTTAAAGGAAACCATTTATACATCCCATGAAATAAATAACAAGGAGAATAAAGCTTAAATTAGTAATATTAAAGTAGTATGGTTTATATTCACCTTTGGGTTTCAATTGATACATTTGAAAAATCTGAAAACTAAAAATAGAAGTATAAATTTAAATTTGGAATAGGAAATAGAAAATAAATGGGAAGGGAAGAAAAGAGAAGTAATATGAAAACATGAATACTATATTGGAATAAATATTCTCAAACCCAATACTCTTAATTGCACAGATATGGTTTGCAAATGAACTAGTCACAAGCTTGAATTTAAATTTGAATTCAAAATTTAAATTTGGAAATAAGAAAGAAAGGGGAAATAAGAAAAAGAGAAGGGATATAAAACAAAAATATAAATAATATATATAAATAAATATATTCAGAATTAATATCCCTAATTTCACAAAAATAAGTTGAAATGATGAGCCATAGAAGTTTGAATTTAAGTTTGAATTCAAATTTAACTTGGAAATGAAGAAAAGAAATAGAAAATAAAATGGAAAAAGAGAAAAACCTTAACTGGGCCTCTACTCCACATTTCGGCCCATCTCCACTTATCTCCTGCGTGGCCCAACCCAGTGCACCCACGCGCCGACACGCGGGCCCCACGGGGCAGCCTCTCATCCCCTCACGCTCGCGCTATCTCCCTTCTCTGCGACTGCCGGGTGGGCCACATCGTCAGTCACTGTTCCATCGCTACCCGCGCAACCGGTATCACTTACGCGTGGGGCCCCCCTGTCAGCTGTTTCTTCTCTCCGGCAACAGAACGCGTGACTCCGCCGCGCGAATGCCTACCGAACTCGCCGCGGAATCCGCGATTCGACCCTCTAACCAACCGGCCGAGATCCTCGTCGCCTACCTGCCCCTATTTAAGCACCGGTCGAGGCGTTGCCCTCACTCCAAGTCGACCGTGAGCTCCCATTGCCGCCGCGGTGACGGAACTCAGTTCGCCGCGAGCTAAGTGCCTTCCGCCGTCGATTCGCCCTCCGTTGAGCGTGCGGGTTCGCCCCGTGATCCCCTGAAGCCGTTGCAAGAACCTCCCGGGCTTGTCTTCGTCCCTCGAACGCCGGATTGCTCATCGGAGCTGTGAATCCGCACCGCGCCGTGGACTGGGCACCTACGCGGCCGAATCCGTGGTAAGAACTACTCCGGTGAGTTCGCCATCCCCTAAGCACCGTGTAGCACCGATCAATTTAGCTCTGGGGCCACTGGAACGTTTGATTGAGTTTTCCCCGGCGAGCTTCGCCGTGAAGTCGGGCGGCGCCGCCGTCGCTGGCGGTGAAATTGGGGGGGAACGCTGATGCCGTTAGATCTTGATGAACGGCTCTGATTAGACCTCACGTACCGATTCGCCCCTGCTCATCTCAGCCGTTGATCGGCGCGCGAACGGGTGAGATCGTCCTCTGGCGTTTATGGTTGTGGGGCGAATTTGGGCCGTTGGATCTAGATCCAAGGCTCCACATTGCGTACCGGTTCATTATATGGGCCGATCTAATCTCGGCCGTCCGCGCTCGATCGGATGGCCGTGCTCGGCCGATACCTCTTCGGCATGCACGTTTTGCGTAAGAGCCCCTCGGCTTATTCCGAATTAACCCGCCGTCCATGGGCACTGTTGACTGAGTCTCGGGAATCTTGCGCCGTGAACCCTGTGTTTTCCAGTAAATGAGGCCCAGTCCAGAACTCGTTTAAATTGAATAAATAAAATAGAAAACAGATTTTTAATATGAAAATAATTGCTAGAACTTAGATAATTCATAGAAAATTCATTTTAGCTCCAAATTGAACCATTCCAGTTTCTAAAATTTTGTAATAATATTCTTCATCATTTTGTGTCTCTGTTTTGGCATGAAGGGCTCATTTAAATTTATCTAATACTTAATCTTGTATTAAACACATAAAACATTAGAAAATCCATAACTTAAAATCTATACCTCCAAAATTAATGATTCCTGTTCCTAGAATCTTATTTTAATGTGTAGATTATTATTATGTATTTTGTTTACTTGTTTGGTGTGATGTTAAATTTTGCCTACACTGTTTGTTTGTATTACTATGTAACACCATAAAAACCGTCAATTAAAATAATAAATTTAGTTATTATATTAATTAGGGTAATAAAATTTTTAGTGTTTAATTGTTCATTTGCATTGTTTTCTTTGCATGCACTTGATTGATTATCGGATGATTGTTGTTTTCCTTTTAAAAAGAAATCTTAGTAATTAATCAATAATTAAGAAAAATAATAATTATTAGTCTAAAAATGAGTATTTTGTTTATAAACATTTTTGGTGAATTTTTTATAAATTTTTGAGCTCTCTAAATAAGCGTTTCGGAATTTAAAAAAAAAAAAAAAAACTACTACACCTACCGGCCCACTAGGGGCCCATGCCCCAAACCCTAAACTACAGACGCCGCGCGCGCAAGCCTGGGAATTTTCCCAGCCGCCGCCACCAGGCTCTACTACTCCCTCTCCTATCTCTCTTCTCTCTCTCCCATTCTCTCTCCCTCACCGCTCCTCTCTCTCTACTCTCTCTACGCCGCTCGCCTGGACGCCATCCCGCGCGCCCGAGCCGGCCCCACCGCGGCGCCGCGCCCAGGACGCGTCCGCAGCCGAGCCGCCCTGCAGCCGACGCCCGACGCCCGACGCGAGGCACCGAGCCGACGTCCGCACGTCCGTTGAGTTCTCGTCGGTTACTCGTCGTTAATGGAGCATGAACTCGCCTGTTACTCCCTCTCCCATTCCTCCCCATTATGAGCAGGAAACCGACGCCATTACTGGCCAGTGAGGGACGCCGGCGCCTCTCCCTCTCCCTGGCAGACTTCTCCTCTCCCCTCCCTCTCTCTATAAAAGGGACAGCAGAGCCTCCCCTTCCTGTCCACTCGAATTTACCTCCCTCTAGCACTCCTCGCTCATCGTTAGTTCGTACCGTTCGTCGCCGGAGCCAGTGGAGTTCGCCGGAGTTACGCCATCCGCTGTCCGTAGTCGAGCCCCGCTCTCCGTCGATCCGTCCCCGTCACACGCACGAACCCGAGGTTGTTGGCGACCCGAATTATTTTGTATATTTTATAAATTACTTTTGATTCGATCCATGAGTTGCATATTTTGTTCGTTGTATGAACACATGTGAGACGCGACATTATGTACATGTGTATGTGTTATGGAATTTTTGGTTGAGATATGCAATTATTAGTACCGTTATCTTTCATATTAATCGATGCGATGATTTTTGGATTAGAGAAATATGACAACATTAGTAGTCACTTTGGCAATAAAATGCTAGATAGGAATTTTTGTAGTTAAATTTGGTCACAATAAATTTTAGAAACTACTTGGAGAATTATAGGTGCATTTTTGATGGATTAGAAAATGGTATAGAACTCATGTCATTTGATTAATATAGGATATTAGATGATTTATCTCATTATTTTATTAGCATTTTGTTTTTATAAAGAAAGGAGAAAATATCATTGGTAGATGGCAAAATAGTTTTTTTTTTCTACTCAAATAAACATGTTCACAGATTTAGAACTTAAAATTTTTAGAGTACTAGTTTATGTCAAATAACCTCGCTTGTGTTAGAAAATATTCAATTAGTGGTTTATGTAGATTTTTAGAATATTAATATTATTAAATTCATTCTTGCTACACTAACTAATTTGAGTTAGAAAATGTATTGATTTATTTAGTATTAATAGATAAATAAGTATGCGTTCACCGTTGTTTACATTATGATTCTGACTTATAGACAAGACTCGCACGTTCATGCGCAATATAATTATATTGGTTATTCGCTAAGAAATAGTAAATATTTTATTGACGTTGAAACAATATAGTCCAACGTAATCTAAATAGTAGAGATAAAAATTGTAGTTTAAGTTAGTTCTTTAATACTATGGTTATGTGATTTATAAATAATATTTTAACAATTGATATAATTTCCCTTTAGAAAGAAAGACTAAAACTAGAATGTGACCCGTGTTTTACGATAGAAAATAAACTAGATCCCCTAGAATTTGGGTTAAAGTTGTATCTATGATTTTAAATGAATTTAGATAGTATGCATATCCATAGTCGAATTGTCATACAAGTTTTCTAGTAAGATAATGAAACAAAGTAGAGAGTCATAGCAAATAAATTGATCGTTGATATGGTTAAGATTTATAGGGTAGATACAAATCATGTTTTGCATTCCTTCTTATAAATGTGATTTGTTTAAATGTATGTTTTATCGTATGATGTATGCTTCACCTATGTAATGGTGTATGTTTATTTATTGGTGAATGTTTTCTTTTGTATGTACGATGTGCGACGCTATTAGAAACTGATTGTGTGGTAGAGGACCCAAATACGTTCGAAGACGATCCGCAGGACCCGCTTGAGCAAGGCAAGTGGATTCTCCCTCTGCATACTCTTTTTGTACCCAGTCATTGCATTTAATAATGTTTACTTTTGATATACTGCATAATTTGATGGGTTTCACCTAATTAAGGATTTCCTAGATTTATTACCTGTATTCCTTGTTTAACCTGGGGAAATAATTAAGCTGTGCGAGATTTACGCTACTGCCCAACCTAATAATTTCTTAATGTCACTCATTAATTGATTTTAATGTTCCAAAGATTTAATTGGCAATTATGGCATTAACCCGATGGTTAAGATAATTTTATTGCGAATTTAATTGGAACATGGAGTGACCACCCAGGATAACAGTGCAACCACGAGTGCTATTATGGCTCTGGCTTTGGTAATTAGCTCTATATGCTTAGTGCCTAGCAACCTTACCTGAAAGATGGGCAAGAGGGGGAGCGGTAGGTGCTGGCAGCCCACGTTAACATGGGGTCGTATTCTTGGCTAAGGTACTTCACCCAGGGGGCCACCACCATCGTCTTAGAAACCTTAGCGGGTTGCTTCGTATTAAGTGTATTTTGTGAAAACCTCATAATGGATCCCTAGCCATTCACCTCGGCAGTGTCTAAGGGTCCGATCAACCCGGGCTAGATGGGATACATGGCTTGTGGGTAAAGTTGTACCACCTCTGCAGAGTGTAAAACTGATATATCAGCCGTGCTCCCGGTTATGAGCGACCTGGACTCCTCACATGATAATTGAACTTAAAGATGGACATAAATTGAGATCTGATGATCTGCCAATAATTTGCTTAAGTGGTTTCACTTAAGTGTTTTTGTTATATTCATATTCCTTTGTTTAATTGGGATATTTGGGATTCACTCTTGTTAGTAAGGCAGGTGTTGATAATAAAATGTTGACCAACTAAAATGCTTACTGCTCAACCTTAGCCTCACCTTGTTATACCTGCATTAATTTTTCCCCCACTTGCTGAGCCCCGACCATAAGTGAGCTCACCCTTGCTAATATTTTGATCAGAGGGTGATGCTGGAGACTTTGATGGAGAATTTATCGACGAAGAATTCTAAGTCTAACGATGCGCCGGTCAACTTCCTGTGGAAGATTGCCCAGTTGTTTACTTCCGCTCTACTTTGATGTGATACTTGTTTAAGACACTATGTCTCAGATGATGTAATAAAGTTTTATACTCTTTTTACGCCTTTATTGCATTGTCTTTTGATATATTACACTTGTGACGTCAACCTATGTGTGGAAATGGATCCTGGCACACATATGGTATGCGCTCGGTTCTACCCCCCTGGAACCGGGTGTGACAGAAGTGGTATCAAAGCTATGCTGACCCTAGGTCGTTAGATTAGTTAGAAATGGAAAGCCTAGTTGTTCAAAACTTGCTAATTCCATTCCTATAAATTCCTTTATCAGTCTTACCTCTTTGAAATTCAACTAAGTTGACTCTTCTCTTGTAGATGGTTCGCACTCTTCAAACCACTCGCGTCAACACCAGCTACGCCCCTCAGCCCCAGCAGATCCCGGCCTACCCAGTGGTAGTCGAGGATGCTCCAGCGAACCTCCCTCCCGTCCGAGTGGAGAACGTGATCAACCTGGAGGACAGCTCGGAGGAGCAGCTGCCGACCCCCACCCCGTTGGCCGAGTCCCTGGCCTTCGCAGCTGCGTCATCGACGTCAGCATCGCCGGCACCAGCCTTCCAAGCACCTGCACCTGGAGGCGACGACCCCGATGACTCCGGAGACGGCGACGACGAGGATGACGACGACGACGACGATGGAGAGGACGAACACGTCCACGAGGAAGCTGACTACGCCCAGGAGGACCACTTCATGGGGATTGGTCCAGTTGTCGAACATTATACATCAATGTTCGAAACAGGGCACTTCCCCAACCTGCTGCAGGCAGTGCTGCACGAGCTAGGAGCCTACGTCCGCCCCCTGTATGAGACGAGGCGAGTGAGCGAGCCTCCCCGGGCTTGCTATTACATCACTCGCATCCATATCAGGGTGATGGATGCAGGTGACAGGGGATTCAGGACTCTGTCTGCTCACGAGTCCCTGATACCGCTGTCCACCTACGCTGCCTCTGTCAGCGACGCTGCCCGTCGGACCCTGTGGTCGCTTAGCCACACCTACCGGCAGCAGCTGCAGAACACAAGGTTCAGGCATCTCCCTCAGCGCCTGCGTGGAGAGAGCCAGACCAACATTGTCCCAGGTGAACCTGGTGAGGATCGCCTCAACACCCTAGCTGGTGTAGTGGCCGGTCTCAACACCGACCTGGACAGTGCCACTCTGGACCTCTACAGTGTGCACTTGGAGCTGGAGAACGCCCACGCCAGGATTGCAGCCCTGGAAGCCCAACTGCAGGGACTGAATCCGCCAGAAGCTCAGGTTCCCGCCGTGGCGTTGTCTCCTCCCCGCAAGAGGCTGCGCTACGGAGAGGCCGGATCAGTCACTAGGCTGCTTTAGGAGTTTTGAGTCATGATGTAATAAGTTATACTTCGCGTTAGACGATGATACTCTCTTTATGTTATCATATTAATAAATATCAACCATGTGATGGTGATTGATTGAAATGTTTGATTTGGATCTTTGTTTGAGTGCTATGGTCTTATGGAATGATGGCCATAAGAACATATAAAATTTGTAAAACTTAAGCTATTTTCCCTCTTGAATCTTTTCTACTCCTCACTTTTCTAAGGACTTCACTTCCTAACAAATCAGATGGTGAACCAACGTCAAGGACCTAACAACCGGAACCAGCGTGGACAACAAGCACCACCACCACCGCCACCACCAAATCCCAATATGGAGCAGTTCATCGCCGCGCAAATGCAGATTCTGCAAGGACTCACTGCTGCGGTTCAACAATTGCAGCAGAACCAACAGAATCAGCAACCCCAGCAGCAGCAATATGCACCCCCGGCTAGAGATAAGCACCGGGACTTCATGAGTCATCACCCGCCTACATTCTCTCATGCGGTTGATCCCCTGGATGCCGATGACTGGCTCAAAGTCATTGGGAAGAAGCTGGACATCACTCAGTGCAACGACCGGGAGAAGGTCTTGTACGCCTCGGGAAGACTCGAGGGAGCTGCGTCCGATTGGTGGGATGCCTTCACAGCGGCACACCCCAATGCTGACACAATAACCTGGCAGGAGTTCCAAGAGAACTTCCGCGCTCACCACATTCCTTCGGGAATCATGAAGCTGAAGAAGAAGGAGTTTCTTTCCCTTACTCAAGGGAATATGTCTGTCAGTGAGTATCGTGATCGCTTCACTCAGCTTTCACGTTATGCCCCTGAGGAAGTGGACACTGACGAGAAACGCCAAGAGCGTTTTCTGGAAGGGTTGATTGGACCTCTGAACTATCAACTTCAGAGTCACACTTTCCCCAACTTCCAGACACTCCTGAATAAGGCAATTGGCCTTGAGAGTAAAAGGAAGGAGCTATCTGACCATAAAAGGAAGTTCCAAGGTCAGTCAAGCAGAAACACTCGTCCGAATAATGCTCAAGGTTCGCAGTTCCGCTCTGGAAATCAGGGTAGAAATAATTATCAAGTGCAACGCTCTGGACAGCAAGGCCAGAGAAACAATCAGAATCAGAATCAGCAAAGAAGCAACCCCCAGACCAACCAGAGGTCTGGTGGAAATTCACAGAACCGTCAGGGTGGCACCAACAACACTCAGGCCAGAAACAACGCACCTGTCCAACCCAACGGCTGTTTCAAGTGCGGTGAACTAGGCCACTATGCAAACAACTTCCCAAGGCGCAACCAACAGACACCTCAGAAAAGCAATAATCAGAGGAATGACCAGAGCACCCCCGCTCGTGGATCTGCTCAAAACAAGACTCCGCAGAACCAGAGCCGAGGAAGGGTCAATCACGTCACTGCGGAATCAGTGCCTGAGGATGCCGACATTGTGTATGGTATGTTCCTTGTTAACTCCATACCTGCATCAGTTTTATTTGACTCTGGAGCATCACATTCATTTATAACTGAGTCATTTGTGGAAAAACATAACATACCTAAGTACCCTCTGAAGAGGATATTACACATTAGTTCACCGGGAGGTGACATGAAGGCCACACACTCATGCCCTCATGTTAATATCAAGATTCAAGGAATAGATTTTACAGTCGACCCAGTGGTCCTAGGATCCAACGGTATTGATGTGATTCTTGGATGCAACTGGTTGAAAAGTTGTGATGGAGTGATACGGTGTGCCAACGGAACAATTACGTTGACAAGTCCTCAAGGTGAAAGAATCCAAGTCAACATAGACAAGTCAACAGATGAAAAAGGGAAGACAGTGATCAATCACTTGGAAGAAAAGCCCTTGGAAAATATCAAAGTAGTGTGCGAATACCCAGACGTATTTCCGGAAGAATTACCAGGTATGCCACCTGACCGTGATATAGAGTTTTCTATTGAATTAGTACCCGGAACCGCACCTATCTCGAAAAGGCCGTATAGAATGGATGGCAAAGATTTAGTAGAACTGAAGAAACAAATAGAAGAATTATTAGAAAAAGGTTTTATTCGCCCAAGTTCATCCCCTTGGGGAGCCCCAGTGCTGTTTGTAAACAAGAAGGATGGTTCGAGAAGAATGTGCGTTGATTATAGAAGTTTGAATGAAGTAACCATCAAGAATAAATACCCACTACCTCGGATTGAAGATTTATTCGATCAAATGAAGGGAGCTAAGATATTCTCGAAGATAGATCTGAGATCGGGGTATCATCAGTTAAAAATCCGAGCAGAAGATGTACCGAAGACAGCCTTCACGACGAGATATGGATTATATGAGTTTCTGGTCATGTCATTTGGACTGACTAATGCACCAGCATACTTTATGAACTTGATGAATAAAGTATTCATGGAATATTTGGATCAGTTTGTGGTCGTATTCATTGACGACATACTGATATATTCTCCGAATGAAGAAACACACGAAGATCATCTAAGGCTAGTCCTACAAAAGCTTCGTGACAACCAACTGTACGCAAAATTCTCGAAGTGTGATTTTTGGTTGAAGGAAGTTGCTTTCTTAGGGCATATTGTGACCGATGGTGGAATTAAAGTGGACCCAGGAAAGATAAGTGAAATACTAAATTGGAAGCAACCCACAGATGCGTCCAAGATCAGGAGTTTTCTTGGATTAGCAGGCTACTATAGAAGATTTATTGAAGGTTTTTCCAAGTTAGTGAAGCCTCTTACCTCTCTACTGGAGAAAGGCAAAGAGTTCAAATGGGATGAAGCTTGTCAGAATTGTTTTGAGGAACTCAAGAAGAGGTTAACCACTGCACCAATACTGGTGATGCCAGACATCCACAAGGGATTTGATGTGTATTGCGATGCATCACACCTTGGACTTGGATGTGTGCTAATGCAAGAAGGAAAGGTGATTGCTTATGCTTCAAGACAGTTGAGAAAGCATGAGAAGAATTATCCCACACATGATTTGGAATTAGCTGCCGTGGTGCATGCTTTGAAGATTTGGAGGCACTATATGATTGGAAACAAGTGCAAAATCTTCACGGATCATAAAAGCCTGAAATATATATTCACGCAGAAGGAACTCAACCTCAGACAGAGAAGATGGCTTGAGTTAATTAAAGATTATGATTTGGAAATACAATATCACCCCGGAAAGGCAAATGTAGTAGCTGATGCTTTGAGCCGTAAGGGTCAAGTGAACAACATCACTACTCATTTGATGTCACAGGAATTGTGCTGGGAAATGGAACGACTCAACCTTGGATTTCTCAATAATGTAGAAGCAACAGTGATGGAAGTCGAATCTACTTTGGAAGAGGAGATTCGTAAAGGACAAGAGTCTGATGAGAAAATTAAGGAAATTAAAGCTTTGATTGGTTTGGGTAAAGCCCCGGATTTCACGGAAGATGAACAAGGCACAGTATGGTTTAAGAAGAGAATCTGCGTACCAGAAATCGAGCACTTACGCCAAATTATTTTGAGAGAAGCTCATGATTCAGCTTACTCTATTCACCCTGGAAGTACCAAGATGTACCAGGACCTTAAGGAAAAGTATTGGTGGTACGGATTGAAAAGAGATGTTGCTACTCATGTTGCACTATGTGATGTGTGTCAGCGAGTTAAAGCCGAACACCAAAGACCAGCAGGATTGCTACAACCTCTCAAGGTACCGGAATGGAAATGGGAAGAAATCAGTATGGATTTCATAGTTGGACTACCCCGTACCCGAGATGGCTATGATTCAATATGGGTCATAGTAGACAGGTTAACCAAAGTGGCACATTTTATACCTGTGAAAACAACTTACTCAGGAGCCCAGTTAGCAGAATTATACATGTCAAGGATTGTTTGTCTGCATGGAGTACCGAAGAAGATCGTATCGGATCGAGGAACCCAGTTTACCTCGCGCTTTTGGAAAAGACTTCATGAGTCCATGGATACCAAGCTAAACTTTAGTTCAGCCTATCATCCGCAGACGGATGGGCAAACAGAAAGGACAAACCAAGTATTAGAAGATATGCTAAGAGCTTGCGCTCTAAAGCATGGTAGAAGCTGGGATAAAAGTTTGCCTTATGCAGAATTTTCATATAACAACAGTTATCAAGCAAGTCTCAAAATGGCACCGTTTGAAGCACTATATGGACGAAAGTGTAGAACACCACTTTATTGGAATCAGACTGGAGAAGGTCAAGTGTTTGGTCCAGAAATTCTCCAAGAGGCGGAAAAGCAAGTACAAATTATCAGAGAAAATTTGAAGACAGCACAGTCAAGACAGAAGAGCTATGCTGATAATAGAAGAAGAGAATTGATGTTTGAAGTAGGAGACTTTGTCTACCTTAAAGTTTCACCGATGAGAGGAATGAAAAGGTTTAAGGTTAAAGGAAAATTATCACCTCGCTATATTGGCCCATTCAAGATTTTGGAAAGAAAAGGCGAAGTAGCCTACCAGTTAGAGCTACCCGATAGATTATCCGATGTGCATGACGTATTCCACGTATCACAACTCAAGAAGTGCTTGAGAGTACCCGAGGAACAGTTACCCATGGAAGAACTGAATGTTAATGAAGATTTGACTTATTCGGAGTACCCAATCAGAATTCTGGAAACATCTCGCAGAATTACGCGGAGTAAAGTCATTAACATGTGCAAAGTTCAGTGGAGTCATCATTCGGAAGATGAGGCCACTTGGGAAAGAGAAGATGAACTCAAAGCAGAATTCCCTCAGCTATTCTCGGAAGTTTCTTAATCTCGAGGACGAGATTCTTTTTAAGAGGGGTAGGTTTGTAACACCATAAAAACCGTCAATTAAAATAATAAATTTAGTTATTATATTAATTAGGGTAATAAAATTTTTAGTGTTTAATTGTTCATTTGCATTGTTTTCTTTGCATGCACTTGATTGATTATCGGATGATTGTTGTTTTCCTTTTAAAAAGAAATCTTAGTAATTAATCAATAATTAAGAAAAATAATAATTATTAGTCTAAAATGAGTATTTTGTTTATAAACATTTTTGGTGAATTTTTTATAAATTTTTGAGCTCTCTAAATAAGCGTTTCGGAATTAAAAAAAAAAAAAAAAAAAAAAAAAAAAAAAACTACTACACCTACCGGCCCACTAGGGGCCCATGCCCCAAACCCTAAACTACAGACGCCGCGCGCGCAAGCCTGGGAATTTTCCCAGCCGCCGCCACCAGGCTCTACTACTCCCTCTCCTATCTCTCTTCTCTCTCTCCCATTCTCTCTCCCTCACCGCTCCTCTCTCTCTACTCTCTCTGCGCCGCTCGCCTGGACGCCATCCCGCGCGCCCGAGCCGGCCCCACCGCGGCGCCGCGCCCAGGACGCGTCCGCAGCCGAGCCGCCCTGCAGCCGACGCCCGACGCCCGACGCGAGGCACCGAGCCGACGTCCGCACGTCCGTTGAGTTCTCGTCGGTTACTCGTCGTTAATGGAGCATGAACTCGCCTGTTACTCCCTCTCCCATTCCTCCCCATTATGAGCAGGAAACCGACGCCATTACTGGCCAGTGAGGGACGCCGGCGCCTCTCCCTCTCCCTGGCAGACTTCTCCTCTCCCCTCCCTCTCTCTATAAAAGGGACAGCAGAGCCTCCCCTTCCTGTCCACTCGAATTTACCTCCCTCTAGCACTCCTCGCTCATCGTTAGTTCGTACCGTTCGTCGCCGGAGCCAGTGGAGTTCGCCGGAGTTACGCCATCCGCTGTCCGTAGTCGAGCCCCGCTCTCCGTCGATCCGTCCCCGTCACACGCACGAACCCGAGGTTGTTGGCGACCCGAATTATTTTGTATATTTTATAAATTACTTTTGATTCGATCCATGAGTTGCATATTTTGTTCGTTGTATGAACACATGTGAGACGCGACATTATGTACATGTGTATGTGTTATGGAATTTTTGGTTGAGATATGCAATTATTAGTACCGTTATCTTTCATATTAATCGATGCGATGATTTTTGGATTAGAGAAATATGACAACATTAGTAGTCACTTTGGCAATAAAATGCTAGATAGGAATTTTTGTAGTTAAATTTGGTCACAATAAATTTTAGAAACTACTTGGAGAATTATAGGTGCATTTTTGATGGATTAGAAAATGGTATAGAACTCATGTCATTTGATTAATATAGGATATTAGATGATTTATCTCATTATTTTATTAGCATTTTGTTTTTATAAAGAAAGGAGAAAATATCATTGGTAGATGGCAAAATAGTTTTTTTTTTCTACTCAAATAAACATGTTCACAGATTTAGAACTTAAAATTTTTAGAGTACTAGTTTATGTCAAATAACCTCGCTTGTGTTAGAAAATATTCAATTAGTGGTTTATGTAGATTTTTAGAATATTAATATTATTAAATTCATTCTTGCTACACTAACTAATTTGAGTTAGAAAATGTATTGATTTATTTAGTATTAATAGATAAATAAGTATGCGTTCACCGTTGTTTACATTATGATTCTGACTTATAGACAAGACTCGCACGTTCATGCGCAATATAATTATATTGGTTATTCGCTAAGAAATAGTAAATATTTTATTGACGTTGAAACAATATAGTCCAACGTAATCTAAATAGTAGAGATAAAAATTGTAGTTTAAGTTAGTTCTTTAATACTATGGTTATGTGATTTATAAATAATATTTTAACAATTGATATAATTTCCCTTTAGAAAGAAAGACTAAAACTAGAATGTGACCCGTGTTTTACGATAGAAAATAAACTAGATCCCCTAGAATTTGGGTTAAAGTTGTATCTATGATTTTAAATGAATTTAGATAGTATGCATATCCATAGTCGAATTGTCATACAAGTTTTCTAGTAAGATAATGAAACAAAGTAGAGAGTCATAGCAAATAAATTGATCGTTGATATGGTTAAGATTTATAGGGTAGATACAAATCATGTTTTGCATTCCTTCTTATAAATGTGATTTGTTTAAATGTATGTTTTATCGTATGATGTATGCTTCACCTATGTAATGGTGTATGTTTATTTATTGGTGAATGTTTTCTTTTGTATGTACGATGTGCGACGCTATTAGAAACTGATTGTGTGGTAGAGGACCCAAATACGTTCGAAGACGATCCGCAGGACCCGCTTGAGCAAGGCAAGTGGATTCTCCCTCTGCATACTCTTTTTGTACCCAGTCATTGCATTTAATAATGTTTACTTTTGATATACTGCATAATTTGATGGGTTTCACCTAATTAAGGATTTCCTAGATTTATTACCTGTATTCCTTGTTTAACCTGGGGAAATAATTAAGCTGTGCGAGATTTACGCTACTGCCCAACCTAATAATTTCTTAATGTCACTCATTAATTGATTTTAATGTTCCAAAGATTTAATTGGCAATTATGGCATTAACCCGATGGTTAAGATAATTTTATTGCGAATTTAATTGGAACATGGAGTGACCACCCAGGATAACAGTGCAACCACGAGTGCTATTATGGCTCTGGCTTTGGTAATTAGCTCTATATGCTTAGTGCCTAGCAACCTTACCTGAAAGATGGGCAAGAGGGGGAGCGGTAGGTGCTGGCAGCCCACGTTAACATGGGGTCGTATTCTTGGCTAAGGTACTTCACCCAGGGGGCCACCACCATCGTCTTAGAAACCTTAGCGGGTTGCTTCGTATTAAGTGTATTTTGTGAAAACCTCATAATGGATCCCTAGCCATTCACCTCGGCAGTGTCTAAGGGTCCGATCAACCCGGGCTAGATGGGATACATGGCTTGTGGGTAAAGTTGTACCACCTCTGCAGAGTGTAAAACTGATATATCAGCCGTGCTCCCGGTTATGAGCGACCTGGACTCCTCACATGATAATTGAACTTAAAGATGGACATAAATTGAGATCTGATGATCTGCCAATAATTTGCTTAAGTGGTTTCACTTAAGTGTTTTTGTTATATTCATATTCCTTTGTTTAATTGGGATATTTGGGATTCACTCTTGTTAGTAAGGCAGGTGTTGATAATAAAATGTTGACCAACTAAAATGCTTACTGCTCAACCTTAGCCTCACCTTGTTATACCTGCATTAATTTTTCCCCCACTTGCTGAGCCCCGACCATAAGTGAGCTCACCCTTGCTAATATTTTGATCAGAGGGTGATGCTGGAGACTTTGATGGAGAATTTATCGACGAAGAATTCTAAGTCTAACGATGCGCCGGTCAACTTCCTGTGGAAGATTGCCCAGTTGTTTACTTCCGCTCTACTTTGATGTGATACTTGTTTAAGACACTATGTCTCAGATGATGTAATAAAGTTTTATACTCTTTTTACGCCTTTATTGCATTGTCTTTTGATATATTACACTTGTGACGTCAACCTATGTGTGGAAATGGATCCTGGCACACATATGGTATGCGCTCGGTTCTACCCCCCTGGAACCGGGTGTGACATACTACGACTAGCAGTGAGGTCACGAGTCACCTGAAGATCATCCTGGTACCTGGATTCTCAAGGCCCAGGCAAGTTGTGCCCTTGATCACTTCTTTTTACCCACTCATGTTCTAATTAATCATAATGATCTGCATAGGTTAATTTTGATGGGACCCAATAGGTTACCCTAGTTTGACTATCTTTATACCTTGTTCACCACTGAATCTTTGGGTAGTACTTGCTATCGCTTTATGTGGTTTTGGGTATAGAGATACGCATTACAATTTATGATCATACTTTTGTTATCAGTTGTTATTTACTGTTCATGTTAAGATCATTATGTTAATTGGAACATGGAGAACCACCCGGGAAAACAGTGCTACCACAAGGGAGGAATGGGACCCCTTGGCTGATTAATTAGGAAAGCTAGTGGAAGACTACCTTACCCGAAAGGGGCAAGGGCAGTAGGGGAGTGGTCAGTGTAGGGAGGCCCTCGGGAGGATTTTGCTGCGATGGCGGTCCTGCAAGGGATTCCTGCACTGGAACTTCCTATAAACTGTAGCGGGTTTTCTGAAGCTAGTGGAACTTTGTAAAGGCCTCGTAGTGTTACCCTGCCTCGCCTCCTCGGTAGAGGTGTATGGGATTGGCCGTCTCTTGGCAGATGGGTAACATGACTTGTGGGTAAAGATGCGCAACCTCTGCAGAGTGTAAAACTGGTATACTAGCCGTGCTCACGGTCATGAGCAGCTCGGACACTCACATGATTAAATTATGGACTTAAACTCAATTTGTCATATGCATTGCATCGCAGGTGATGTTGTTACTTTTGTTCTACTACTTAATTGGGTTGGTATTTACTTATACTTAGTAACTGCTAATAAAATTTTGACCAACTTTAAAAGCAATGCTCAGCTTCAACCATCCTCTTTGGTAAGCCTTACACTTCACGTGAGCTCCCACCTTTGGCGAGTTCATGCACATTATTCCCCACAACTTGTTGAGCGATGAACGTATGTGAGCTCACTCTTGCTGTCTCACACACCCCACAGGTCAAGAACAGGTACCACAGGATGAGGCGCTTGGAGGATGCTGCGATGAGTTCGTGAGAGGTCTAGGCCGTCGTCTCCCAGTCAACTTTGGGTTGCTGGACCGTTGTCTCCTTATAATGTAATTATTTATTTTGTATAGAACTCCTGTTATATATAAAGTTGTGACATTCGATCCTGTGCCACTATACATCATATGTGTGAGACTTGGTCCCAGCATACCTGGTGTTTATGTTTACGCCCGGGTTTTGGACCCCTAAAATCTGGGTGTTACACCAACTTTGTGGTAGTGGTTTGGTAGAAATTATAGCAGGTCCTAGCAAGCCATGACATGAATGAAAAGGGCGAAAATCATAGTAGCAAACAGAAAGAAAATCATGTTCATCCTCAAGTGTTCTCATGCAAAGACCTGAAATCTTCGATAAAAAGGTGTATTACCAGAAGGATTTACCTCTTTTGCAATACCATACTTTGCTCTGATTTTGGCCCATAACCAGAGGCTCCCATGCCAGCATATCAGGGGAAAAGCAAGCAAGTTCATCAGGAGCCCCGCTGCGGCGGTGGTGAGTTAGGAGAAACTCGATAGCAACAGATTGCAAGAGCCACATAAAGGAAAACTTAGTATGTAAGACAATTTTGGACTTGGTACTATAAAAGGAACCTCAATACAATATATCCTAAAAAGTCATTCATAAGTTTGAAAGACATAAGATAGTCATAATATGCAAAAAACACATTAGAGAAAGAATTCATTGGATACTACATATATTATCTTCTGTAACCACTGCTTAAGGCAAAAGCTGAACTTTAACATGCTTGGTGTTAACTAAAATGATGAATCCAAGTTTTTTGATGTACCTTACAATGTATACAAAAATAAGATGATTAAGGAACAGCATCGCTTAAGAAGAAAACATTATTAAGTCTGAACAACCACCTACACTTCCCATATATCCAAACTGGTGTGTTTCATGTGAAAGAAAAAGTCACATAAATGGTCCTAGTGTTAAGTACATGCAAGAAAATGTAGTAGCTAACAAAAGGAAAACCTTAAGATCCCTAAGAACTTCATTGTTTCTTTAGCAGTATTGTTTTGTATAGGGATACTTCATACCTGTGAGTATATGTGATGTGAAGGGGGACAAGAAAATTTTATTACATGCATTTCCATTTGTGGTGTAAAAAAGTGTCTGTCTGTAAGATCAAACCAATTGGACTTCCAAATCTTAATTCATAGAACCATTACTTGGCAGGATAATTGTCACTCTCGGAACCCCTTTGTTGTGTCCTGGTTCTATGCCACTGAATCTTTCATACTGTCATACAAAATTTAAAGATCTTTTGCTCTATTAGTGAATAGTTCTGTTTATGTAATCAGTTTATTAGAAGGTTGAAGTATTAGTAACCTTCAATTTTTTTTATCAGAAAGGAACCTGACCTTCAGGAATGGTTCCTTTGGTTGGCTCTGGCAGCACTGGTAGGTGACGTTAAGAGTGCATTGTGGGAATTGTGGCCGAAGATACTAATATTTCTTTTTCTCAAATTACTCATTGCCATTCCTACCCAATTGATAAACATGAAGCTTTTCTATCCTCAAAATTAAAATTACTACTCCATACACCAAAATATAAAGAATAAGTGAATAACCAAGTGACTTTTTTTACTTGACCTACATTCTTGCAGGAGCAGAATGGAGAATAGCACTAAGGAGTCCAAGAATAGTTTGTTTTTCCTATTCCTAGAGGGCCCTGCAAAAAGCAGATAAAACCTACAAGAAATAACATAACCAAACAATCAAACATGACTATTAAATGGTGTATGCGTTCAATCTACATGTCATTCAAAAGAAAAGCATATAGCTAAGACATCTGAGGTGTCTACAATATTGTCATATAACTAATCAAGACAGGTAAACATTAACTATGTAAAATAATAGTGGTAAAAAAATAAGAGGCCTAAATAAGAACAAAGGATTTGCGTGAAAGACCTGCCAAGAGAAAAATGAGCTTTTAAAAATACTCGCCTTCAGTATCCACAACAAGCTATTTTGACTTGCAATATGTAGTAACCACTTTGTAAGAAAAGTCTAAGAAGAGAAATTATACTACTTTGCATCTATATGTGTTATCTATGTTTATCATTTCATGTGAACACCATATTTAAATACAAATAATTAATAAAAATATATACCACTAAATTATGCATCATGCTGGGATTTCATTTTTCGTGTGCATTTTGTGACAAGAAAAACAATAAAATCCCAAAGTGGAACTTTAGAATTGAAAAAGGAATCCTAGAATATAGAAAGGAAAAACAAAACAAATAGTATTTAAATAAAAAAATAATAAAGAAATAAAAAATATATTTCTACATTAAGGTTTGAATTTGTATAATTGGTTGAAAGGAGAAACTCTTATTCAAATTCAAATTTGAATTCAAAATAATTATGAATAAAAAAATAATAATACAAAAGCAAAAGAAAAAGGGAGGAGAAACCACATGGGCCGCGACCACCCTAATCGGCCCACCCTACCTTCTCTACTTCGCCAGCCCATGTTCACTTTCCTCTCCTTGCTGGCTCAATTGGCGCGTGTGACACTGGCGTTGGGGCCCCACTCGGTAGCTTCCTCAAGCCTGCTCTCCCATCTACTAGGGCCGACGCCGACTCGTGGGGCTTCACTATCAGCCTCACGCCACGCGTTGTTGACTCAGGAGCTCCCTGGGCAGTACTGTGACCCGCGTGCGCTAATGCAAATGACAGGTGGGGTCCTCGTGTCAAACATCTTCACCTCTCTCCTCTGTCCGAAGCGGCCGTGTCTATGGCTGTTGAGATTGTCGTATCCGCTGCTGCAACGGACCTAGCAAGATTCTCGGGTTTGGGGCGGGCTGCAACTACTTGCCGCGGTCCCCGCTCTTACTCGCCCTGCAAAGCGCCCAGCGCCCAGTGCCCGTGCTACCGCCGCCATTGCCAGCCAGCGAAGTACAGGGAGAGGAGAGGGATTCATACGAAGGAGTTGAGTGATGTGAGGTAGCCGAACATCGTCGGGTCATCGCGAACCTTCTGCTACCACCAGAACGACGGATGCGGTGGCATAGCTCGGTGAATTTCTCGCCGGGATTCCGCCACCGTCGAGATTCCGCTTGTTGCCGTGGATCGTCGTCCCCTCTGCGTGCATTGTGGTATGAGACCCTAGATCCGTTTCACTTTGTTTCTACCTGTGCATAGCACGTTTGGGGGAAGAAAGTTAGTAATCGTGGGGCCGGGACAAAGGTCTCCGGTGACCTTCCACCGTGACATAGGGCGGCGCCGCCGTGCTCTATTGGCCAGGATAGGAGAAGCTACGCCAGCCGTTAGATGCCGAGCGTATGGCTCAGATTAGATCGGGTTCAAACTAAATGTGGACCCGATCGGATCGAAGGGTTGGGGCTGATGCGCATCTTCATTAAATCTCACCCGTAGGATCTTGATCCGATGGCCATTATAGCGTACCAGTTCAGTTTTTAGATGATCTAATCAGGGCCGCCCACTGCAGATCTTGCGGCCACGATTGGCCCATACCTCTTCGGCCTGGTATTCTTACTAAAGAGACCCTACTATTTTTAGAAATGAACCCGCGGTCCATAGACAGGGTCGCCTGAGTCTTAGGTCATTTTATGCCTGGGCCCCTGCGGTTTTCAGTAATATTGCGCGGGGTCCATACATTTAGTAAAACAGAGGAAATAATCCAGAGAAATGATTTGTAGTGTAAAATTTATTGCAGAAACTTAAATAATTCATAGAAAATTTATTCGAACTCATTTTTAACCCATTCCAGTTTCTATAATTTGGTATTAATATTGTTTATCACTTAGTAACATTGTTTTAGCATGAAACCCCTAGTAAATTAGATCACTCAATTAATTTCGTACCAAACACATAAATACTTCGGAAAATCATAACTTCGTCGTTTTAACTCCGAATTGGTCCGTTCAAGTCGCGTTAGTCTCGTATAAATATTTACTATGCAATAATAACATTTATTATACCATGTCACATTCTTTTATAATTAAATCTTTAGTTAATTTATGTTGGTTAGACTTGTTAATTTGCTTAATAATCTACTAGAATATGATCTATGATCAATTTATAAATTAGATTAAAGTTGAGATAACTATTTATATAATAACCTCTTATATGATTTGTATTAACCAATTTATGATATAGTTTAACATTTTAATCACATAGATCTTCTACAAAATCATAACTCCTTATCCGACTCCGATCTTAGTAGTTCTCGATCCCACGATCTCGTAGCGACGCGTAGATCATTATTATTCGTTTTGTACTTATGTTTGGTGTGATGTTAATTTTGTCTATACAATGTTTGTTTGTATTGCTACGACTAGCGCGAGGACACGTGTCATCTGAAAGGCAAGTTGGTACCTGGATTCTCAAGTGCCAGGCAAGTTGTGCCCTTGATTCACTTTTGTTACCCAATAATGTTCTTTATAATCATTTACCATGCATAGGTTTAATTTTGATGGGACCCAATAGGTCACCCTAGATTGTTTATCTCATTACCTTGTTTACCCCTGAATCACATGGGTAGTTTTTGCTATTGCTTTATATGGTTTTGGGATAATTATTTCATTATATCCATGTTCCAATTGTTATTGTTATTCTACTTATGTTCATGTCAAGATCATTATATTATTATTAATTGGAACATGGAGCTTAACTTGAGAAACACGTGCCACCACAAGGGAGGAATGGGACCCCTTGGCTAACTAATTAGGAAAGCTAGTGGAAGACTACCTTACCCGAAAGGGGCAAGGGCAGTAGGGGAGTTGCATGCAAGGAGGTTCTCGGGTTGATTTGCTGCGATGGCGGTCAGACGGGGGATTCTTGCAAGTGCTCTTCCCATAAACTGTAGCGGGTTTTCGGAAGCTAGTGGAACTTTGTAAAGGCCTCGTAGTGGATCCCTAGCCATTCACCTTGGTAGTGTCTAAGGGCCTAGCTAACCCTGGCGACATGGGAAACACGACTTGTGGGTAAAGGGTACAACCTCTGTAGAGTGTAAAACTGGTATACTAGCCGAGCTCACGGTCATGAGCGGCTCAGGACTCTCCGATGATTAATTTATGGAACCTAAACTCAATTTGTCATTTGCATTTGCATATTGCAGGTACGGGGTCTGCCAATCTCGATCAAGCATGGCCCCGCTCCGCGCCTCGCCCTCGGGGGCCGAGGGTACCTCGGACTGAACCGAGGACGCCTCGGGCTGGACCGAGGGTACCTTGGGCTGGACCGAGGGTGCCTTGGGCTGGACCGAGGGTGCCTCGGGTTGGACCGAGGGTGCCCCGGGCTGGACCGAGGGTGCCTCGGGCTTGGGTTTGTCGTTGATCTTGACGGAGGGTTGGTGCAGATCCCGGGAGAAGACGTTCGAGGGAACCGTCGTTCGCCCCGAGGCTATTTTTGCCAGCTCGTCCGCAGTCTCGTTGTAGCGCCGAGCGATGTGGTTAAGCTCGAGCCCGTAGAACTTGTCTTCCAGGCGCCGAACCTCATCGCAGTAGGCCTCCATCTTCGGGTCGCGGCAGTGGGAGTTCTTCATGACTTGGTCGATGACGAGATGCGAGTCACCGCGAGCGTCGATGCGTCGGACCCCTAGCTCGATGGCGATTCGCAATCCGTTGATCAGGGCTTCGTACTCAGCCACATTGTTGGACGCCGGGAAATGGAGGCGTAGCACGTAGCGCAGGTGTTTCCCGAGGGGCGAGATGAAGAGCAGGCCCGCGCCGGCTCCCGTCTTCATCAGCGACCCGTCGAAAAACATGGTCCAGAGCTCCGGTTGGATCGGAGCCGTCGGCAGCTGGGTGTCGACCCATTCGGCTACGAAGTCCGCCAAGACCTGGGACTTGATGGCCTTCCGAGGCGCGAACGAGATGGTCTCGCCCATGATTTCCACTGCCCACTTCGCAATCCTGCCCGAGGCCTCTCGGCACTGGATGATCTCCCTCAGGGGGAAGGATGACACTACAGTTACCGGGTGAGACTCGAAGTAGTGTCGCAACTTCCGCCTCGTCAGGATCACTGCATACAGCAGCTTCTGAACTTGTGGGTAGCGGATCTTGGTTTCGGACAGTACCTCGCTGACGAAGTAAACTGGCCTCTGAACGGGCAATGCATGCCCCTCTTCTTGCCTCTCGACCACAATCGCGGCGCTAACCACTTGAGTGGTCGCGGCGACGTAGACCAAGAGGGTTTCTCCATCAGCTGGGGGCACCAAGATAGGCGCCTTGGTGAGGAGCGCCTTCAGGTTCTCGAGAGCTTCTTCGGCCTCAGGGGTCCAAGTGAAGCTCTCGGCCTTCCTTAAGAGGCGGTACAGAGGCAGGCCTCTTTCGCCGAGGCGTGAGATGAAGCGGCTCAGGGCCGCGAGACATCCCATGACCCTCTGTACACCTTTTAAGTCCTTGATGGGCCCCATGCTGGTGATGGCTGCGATCTTCTCCGGGTTGGCTTCGATGCCCCGCTCGGAGACGATGAACCCCAAGAGCATGCCCCGGGGCACCCCGAAGACACACTTCTCGGGATTGAGCTTGACGCCTTTTGCCTTGAGACACCGGAATGTCACTTCAAGGTCGGAGAGGAGGTCGAAAGCTTTCCTTGTCTTGACTACGATGTCATCGACATAGGCCTCGACCGTGCGACCGATGTGTTCGCCGAACACATGGTTCATGCACCGCTGGTACGTCGCTCCCGCATTCCTCAAACCGAACGACATGGTGACATAGCAGTACATGCCGAAGGGCGTGATGAAAGAAGTCGCGAGCTGGTCGGACTCTTTCATCCTGATTTGATGATACCCCGAGTAGGCATCGAGGAAAGACAGGGTTTCGCACCCAGCGGTGGAATCCACGATTTGATCGATGCGAGGCAGAGGTAGGGAACCTTCGGACATGCTTTGTTGAGACCAGTGTAGTCTACACACATCCGCCATTTCCCCCCTTTCTTTCTCACAAGCACAGGGTTGGCGAGCCATTCGGGATGGAATACCTCTTTGATGAACCCGGCTGCCATTAGCTTGTGGATCTCTTCGCCTATCGCTCGGCGCTTCTCCTCGTCGAACCGGCGCAAAGGTTGCTTGACCGGTCGGGCCCCGGCCCGAATATCTAGCGAGTGCTCGGCGACATCCCTCGGTATGCCGGGCATGTCCGAGGGACTCCACGCGAAGACGTCGGCGTTCGCGCGGAGAAAGTCGACGAGCACTGCTTCCTATTTGGGGTTGAGCCCGGAACCGATCCGGATCTGCTTGGATGTGTCGCCACTGGGGTCGAGAGGGATGGCCTTAACCGTCTCCGCTGGCTCGAAGTTGCCGGCATGACGCTTCACGTCTGGCACCTCTTTGGAGAGGTTCTCCAGGTCGGCGATGAGGGCCTCGGACTTGGCGAGGGCCTCGGCGTACTCCATGCACTCCACGTCGCATTCGAACGCGTGTTTGTACGTGGGGCCGATGGTGATGACCCCGTTGGGGCCCGGCATCTTGAGCTTCAGGTAGGTGTAGTTGGGGACGGCCATGAACTTCGCGTAGCATGGCCTCCCCAGCACCGCGTGGTAGGTTCCTCAGAACCCGACCACCTCGAACGTCAGAGTCTCCCTTCGGAAGTTGGAGGGTGTTCCGAAACAGACAGGGAGGTCGAGTCGTCCGAGGGGCTGGACGCGCTTCCCGGGAATGATCCCGTGGAAGGGCGCAGCGCCTGCTCGGACGGAGGACAGATCGATGCGCAGGAGCCTGAGGGTCTCGTCATAGATGATGTTGAGGCAGCTGCCCCCATCCATCAGGACCTTGGTGAGCCTGACGTCGCCGACGATGGGGTCGACGACGAGCGGGTATTTCCCCGGGCTCGGCACGTGGTCAGGGTGATCAGCTTGGTCGAAGGTGATGGGCTTGTCGGACCAGTCTAGGTAGGCTGGCGCCGCCACCTTCACCGAGCAGACCTCCCGGCGCTCTTGCTTGCGATGCCGAGCCGAGGCATTCACCGCGTGCCCGCCGTAGATCATGAAGCAGTCGCGGACCTCGGGGAACTCTCCTGCTTGGTGACCTTCCTTCTTGTCGTCGTCGCGGGCCCTGCCACCCTCCGCGGGTGGCCCGGCCCTGTGGAAGTGGCGCCAGAGCATGACGCACTCCTCGAGGGTGTGCTTGACGGGCCCCTGATGATAGGGGCATGGCTCCTTGAGCATCTTGTCGAAGAGGTTGGCACCCCCGGGGGACTTCCGAGGGTTCTTGTACTCGGTGGCGGCGACAAGGTCCGCGTCGGCGGCGTCGCGTTTCGCTTGCGACTTCTTCTTGCCTTTCTTCTTGGCGCCGCGCGGAGTAGACGCCTCGGGAGCCTCTTCCGATGGGCGGCCCTGGGGCTGCTTGTCCTTTCGGAAGATGGCCTCGACCGCCTCCTGGCCAGAGGCGAACTTGGTGGCGATGTCCATCAGCTCGCTCGCCTTGGTGGGGGTCTTGCGACCCAACTTGCTCACCAGGTCGCGGCAGGTGGTGCCGGCAAGGAACGCGCTGATGACATCTGAGTCGGTGATGTTGGGCAGCTCGGTGCGCTGCTTCGAGAATCACCGGATGTAGTCCCGAAGAGACTCTCCCGGCTGTTGCCGGCAGCTTCGGAGGTCCCAGGAATTCCCAGGGTGCACATACGTGCCCTAGAAATTGCCGGCAAAGGCTTGGACCAAATCATCCCAGTTGGAGATCTGCCCCGGAGGCAGGTGCTCCAACCAGGCACGAGCAGTGTCGGAGAGGAACAGGGGGAGGTTGCGGATGATGAGGTTGTCGTCGTTCGTTCCACCTAGTTGGCAGGCCAGGCGGTAGTCTGCGAGCCACAGTTCCGGTCTCGTTTCCCCCGAGTACTTTGTGATAGTAGTCGGGGGCCGGAACCGGGTCGGGAACGGTGCCCGCCGGATGGCCCGGCTGAAGACCTGCGGACCGGGTGGTTCGGGCGAGGGACTCCGATCCTCCCCGCTGCCGTAGCGTCCCCCACGCCTGGGGTGGTAGCCTCGGCGCACCCTTTCGTCGAGGTGGGCCCGACGGTCGCGACGATGGTGCTCGTTGCCGAGGTGGCCCGGGGCCGCAGGCGCGGTGTTGCGCGTGCGCCCGGTGTAGACCGAGGCTTCCCGCATGGATCGGGAAGTCGCGGCATGAGGTTCTGAGGGGTATCCCTGCCTTCGGGAGGCAGTGCTCTCGGCCCGTCGGACCGCAGCGCCTTCCAGGAGATTCTTGAGCTCTCCCTGGATTCGCCGACCCTCGGTGGTTGATGGCTCCGGCATCACGCGGATGAGCATCGCTGCGGCTGCCAGGTTCTGACCGACCCCGCTGGATGCGGGTGGCAGCCTGTCCCTGGCGTCGTTGGCGACGCGGTGCTGGAAACCCTGGGGCAGGTGACGTATTTCTCCGGCCGGGGGTTGGCCCGCCCATACCTGCCCGACGTCCCGGCGGATCGACTCGAGCGCTCCTGCTCCCTCGTCGAGCCTGGCCTGCGCCCCGCGGAGTTGTTCGAGCTGTGGTTCGTGACCCCCCGCCAGAACGGGGACCACAGCTAGCTCCCGCGGGATGTCGGCGCGAGGCACCGGCCTAGGGAGATCTGTGACACTATAAAAATAATTAAATAAAAATAATGCAATTAGTTAATAATGATATTTATGGTAATTAATTTTCTCTTAAGTGTTCGTTATTTATTTGCCTTTGGAATGATTTTTAAATGCTTATGATTGATTTTGAATATTGAATATCATTTCTTCTTAAATGATAATTCACATAAATAATATAATAACTATTAATCCAAAAATAAATATTTTATTTATAGTTTTATTGTGATTATTATGAAATTTAGAGTTACTTAAAAATATAACTCGAATTTACAAAAGGAAAAAAAAAGAAAAAAAAAAACTAAACCCTAACGAATTCGGCCCACCAGGGCCCAACATTTCCCTGGCTTCCCCAACCCTAAGCTGCCGCGCCACCTTGCTCCAGGCGCTCCAGCCGCCGCCCCCCTGTGCTTCTCCCAACCGACTCTCTCTCTTCTCTATCTCTCCTCTCCCCTGCAGCCTCTCCACGCTACCTACGCCAAGCGCCGAGCCGCCCGGCCGAGCGCCCACGCCAGGAGACGCCGCACGCCCGACAGCCTCGGCCATCCCCGTGCTCGAGCCCCTGCACCAACCGCCCATGGAGCCCGTGCCCAGCTGCCGAGTCGACCGCGCGAGCCCAAGTCCGAGCGCGCCGCGCGCCTGACGCCCGCGACCGCGCGCCCCGCGCCCGCGCAGCTGCCAGCTCAAGCCGTCACCGTGCCCGACACTCCAGCCGCCGAGCCCCGACGCTACAGACCTGACCGCGCCCCTGTGCCTCGCTGCCATGAAGCCGAGCCATCGAGCAACAACAGAAGACCAAGCGACCCCAAGTGCCGCGCGTCCGTTCCTCACCTGTGTAATGGACCGTCAACCGAGCGTTTCTCCAAGTTATTGGCGCCATTACTCCTCTCTCCATTGATGCCGACGCCATTATTGTCCATGAAGCACCCCGGTAGACCCTGCATCTCTCTCCCATCCTCTATAAAAGTGGCCGAACTCCCTTCCTCTCTCCCTACCCCAAGCTCGCTCCCTCCTCTCGGTTCTCTCTCCCTCGCCGGTGTCGACGCCACCGCGCCGGAGCCCGTCCGTGCAGCACCCCGGCACTCGCAGTAGCGCCACGCACCCGCCGCACGAAGCCCTCCTCTGCTCTTGTCGTGCCCACGCCGCTCGCCGTCGTACCTCGCCATCCGAACGCTCACCGACGACCGTGTCCGTTCTTTGCCCACCAAAACCGCCGTTCATCCCAAGGTTGAAAATAATCCCAACCCGTTAATGTATTTTCTAAATTGTGTTTTGAATTACTTAATTGATGTTATGAATTATTGTTGTAATATTAATGCGATTTGGCGATTCACGCGTATAATTTTTAGAGATTCGATATACATGTGTAACCAAAAATCGAACCCGCGATAATATTTTAAATACGCGTATGATTTTATAGTTCTAAAAATGAACACGGTCACTATTCACTACTTCATTGATTTTCATATTAGAAATGTTTTATAATTAATTTCGCTTTAGTGTGCGAAGCGATAATTGGTTAGTATTAATATAAGTATAACTTTGGTGATATAAGAAATTGAAATAGGAATTAAGCCACGTATTTTCGGTCAAATAAAAATATAGATTTTTTTACTACTCATAATAAATAGATTCATAAGTATAGCACTTAATTACTTAAATAGTAAAATGCTCATAATAACCATGAATAGGTTATTAAAAGTCCCATTTAGTAATTTACATTAATTCCTAGAATATTAATGTTAGAAGAGTTATAAATAAATAAATTTTAGTTATGCGTTAAAATTCTATTTAGAAAAGAAAGGACAAAACCGAAATAGTAGAATTTATAATTAGTCGCTCATACTTTTCTAATAAGAAATTGATAATTATATTGGTAAATGTAGATTTCTTACTAATGAGATAGATAATTTGTTCTAATAACCTTTTTAATAGATATCATATTTAACTAGGTTCGTTATGGATATTTAAGAATAGACGTATTAAATGGAAACTTAAAGTAATATGTCATATGACTTTTCTAATTATTATATAATGGCTTAATTAAGTGCTCACGTCGTTATAACTAAAACAATAGTTAATAACATACCAATGAATATAATATTCATATTTAGATCATATGTTTCTAAACTAAATGTAAATAATAGAGTAATTATGTCCTCTCATAATCTAGTTAATTAGATTTATATTACAAATTGTTCACGACTGTTTATATATGCTTAGTTAATCATTTAATCAAACTTAGTTCATATTATTTATATATTTATATCACTTAGTTCCTCTAAAGAATAAACTAATAGTGTTCATGTTCTTTAATAATAATTAAAATGTTAGTTTATATATTGTTTTATGTATAGCTTTCTTAATAAGGAGTATAGGACATGTACTTTCTAATGAAACTAAAAGATAGTGGCTTATTCATTGTCTTTTACATAAAAGTTCATTTAAAGCATATACCATAACTTTCCATAAATAGGTGTTTAATAATAATAATGATCTTTTCACATAAAACCTATTTAGACTTATATCTTAATTTATCATAAGTGATAGGTTTAACAATGAACTATATGCTCCATAATGCTTCTAAAATTAATAATGTGATTAGTAGCTCATTAACCTTAGATATATATAACTTATATCTTTTCTAAAAAGGTTAAAAAGGTTTAATATCGTTATAACGTGTTTATCGTGTTATAAACCCTTAATCTAGACGTATCGCGTATGACGTTTTATAAAAGATTAAATTAGTGAACCTAATATTGGTATATTTTAATTAAGATATTTTAAACTCATGTCTTGTGTTATAAATTATAGATCACACATTTTTGAAAAGAACACCCTCCCATTATAACCATTACTTGCGATGTTTTTGAAAAGCGAACGCTCTTTTCGTTAGGCTCTCTTTTAGCTTTACGTATGGTGAATGATGTATGTTATTGAGTGGTGTTTGTTCTTCTTGTTTGTTTGTGTGATATCCAGTGGTTGATCTAGTAGTTAAGAATCAAGATCTATTCCGATCCGTGGAAGGAACTCAAGTTTTCAATAAGCAAGGCAAGTGGACTTCTCCCTCTGCATACTCTGTTTGATCCCAAACAATACATTTAATAAAGTTTATTCTTTTGGATATATATGCATAATTTGACGGGTTACCTATTTAGATAACCTTTCCAACCTTATTCCTTGATCAAACCTGGGAATTATACTTTACCTTAGTAGCTATGCTATTGCTACAACTTTAAATTTATGCAGTCACTCCTATTTAAGATACTGATGTTCCAAATGGTAAGTTTACTTTATTGTGGTTAACCCGATGGTTAAACAAGATTATTGCATATTAATTGGAACATGGAGTGACCACCCGGGAAAACAGTGCTACCATGAGGACTATCATGGCTCTGGTCTTGGCTAAATAACTAGGGAAGTCTTATGTTGGGTGTTGGTCGTGGTCGACCGGAACAAGGGCATCTGGCAAGCTCTTATAGTTCCGGCTCAGGCAGATTGGATACGGGCATAGTTCCCAAAGCTTTACCCTGTGGTCCGGACTATAAGTTGGTTACGGTAGGTGTGCCTTATGCAGTTTGACCATTTCCAGCATTTGCGTAATGAGGACTCTAGGGAGAAGCCTCGTAGTGAGACCCTGGCCATTCACCTCGGAAGTGAATACGGGTCTAGCTAACCCGAGCAAAAAGGGAATCGCGACTCATGGGTAAAGATGCGCCACCTCTGCAGAGTGTAAAACTGATATATCAGCCGTGCTCACGGTTATGAGCAGCCTGGACTCCTCACATGATAATTGAACTTAAAGATGGAAATAAATCGAGATCCAATGATCTGCCAATGGTTTGCTTAAGTGGTTTCACTTAAGTGTTTTTGATATACTCTCATACCTTTGTTTAATGGGAATACTTGGGATTCACACTTATTAGTAAGACAGGTGTTGTTAATAAAATGTTGACCAACTAAAATGCTTACTGCTCAACCTCAGCCTCACCTTGTTAGACCCTGCATTAGTTTTTCCCCCACTTGCTGAGCCCCGACCATAAGTGAGCTCACCCTTGCTTAATTTGGATCAGAAGTTGCAGATGAAGATATGATGCTGAACTCCATGGATGCTAGTCTAGCGATACCCCCGGTCATCTTCCTGTGGATGGATGTCCATGTTCGCTGTACTTTGATGAATAAAGGTTAAGACATTATGTCTGTTTGAAGTGTAATATGTTAATAAAGTCGTTATTTACGCTTTTATGCATTGTTCTTTTGATATATTACACTTGTGACGTCAACATATGTGTGGAAATAGATCCTGGCACACATATGCTATGCACCTGGCTCTGTCCTTGGGAAACGGGTGTGACAGAAGTGGTATCAAAGCAATGTGACCGTAGGTCGCTAGATTAGTTAGAAATGGAAAGCCCAGTCAGTCGTTCAAAACTTGACTTAATTGTCTCTGTAAAAACTTACTTTATATCAAAACTCGTCTCTTTTATCTTCAACCTTTCTTGTCTGATTTTTGGTCTATCAGAAGGTTCTAATGAGAAGCATTGCAAGATGATCAAGCTAGGATTTCGGAACTTGAAGCGAAGTTTGCCAGAAGAAACTCTTTCGAAGCTATCGACGATGCCCTATTCTCTGTCTTATCCCCACTCCGCAAGAAGTTTTGTTATGGATCCCCAGGATCTATTATTTGACTTCTTGATTAGGTTGATAGGATAGTTTTATGTTATTTAGTTTTTCGACTAGATCGGTAAGGACGATGTTATATTATATTATAGTGGTTTTCTAATCCATAATATCGCTATAAAACCCTTGACTTCTTATACTTTTGTTTCCTTGCCATTGTATTGCCATCCTTAGGCAATATCTACCTTGATATATTAAACTTTTGCCTCTCTACTTTTCTCCTTGATAATGCTTTCTCCCTATTGAATTCTTATACTTTTGCTTTCGTGCCATTGTATTGCCACTCTTGCGCAATATCTACCTTGATATATTAAACCTATGCCTCTCTATTTTGTCTCCTTGATAAAGCTTTCTCCCTAACTCACCTCACATCCTTGGTTGTATCATTTATCCTCACTTTAATAGTTCATGGTTATCTTATTTTACTCTTGGCCACCAACAAATGTCTTGTCTAACTCCTTGATAATTCTTACCCAACTCCTTGATCTTTATAATATCTTTCCTATTCCAAACCTTGTCTCACCTTTTGTTTTGGTTGAATGAGTAGAATTGGATTGTGTTGTGTTGGTATGCTTGAATTCATTGTCCTTTGTGTTCATGTTTGATTTGCTTCTTTGAAATGATTGTTAGTGTATTGTGTGACTTTTGTCCACAATGACATCAGTTAGCTAGGAAAAAAAAACCTTAGATAGATGGGTTTTCTCTGCTCTCTATAATTTGTCTTTGCTCAACCCTTTCGTCACTTCCATTTTTCCATACCCATACAGATGTCAGACCTTGGAATGTCAACTACAAGTGATGTCACTAAATGCAAAGAATGTGGTGTGTTGGCAAGTCAAAACAACACTATAAATAAAACAGCTGACGAACAGACATTCAAGACCCAAAAGGATGCACAACCGAACCAACAGACAAGTGAACTTGGAACATGTTGTTGTTGTGAGTACTATGGAATTCCTTGTCGCCAGATCAGTATAAACGAAAGTGAAACTACAAAACAGAAGAACCGGATTTTGTTTTCTGGCATAAAAAGTCAATGGTCTCCCCAAGAACATCTAATAGCAGATGCACTGTCAGACGATGAATTGCCAGGTTTTCCAAAGAGGAAACATCACAAGGATGCCCAGCCCCAAGAAGAAACACAGGAGTGTTACATTGATGGATGGACTATTACCTGCACACAGCTTCAGCCTCGTCGTCGCATCAGGTCCAAGAAACAAAAAGAGAAACATGGAAAAAGTCAAGAAATAACTTCAAGAAAAGCTTGCTATCAATGTGGACGTGAAGGTCATTACTTCCGTAATTGTCCAGAAAAGAGTTCACTACAGATCACCTCCGAGATGAAGCTATCTCAGTCTTCAGACATGGAATATGAACAGAAATGCACAGAAATTTCTGCCAACAACGTAAAGACAACTCCACCATGTAACTTATCAAGTCGTGCTTGCTTTGGCTGTGGTGATACCGGCCATCTTGTTAATGGTTGCCCTAAGAAAGATGTGGAGATCAATAAGGTCCAAAAGAAAAGACAACACCCTCAAACCCATGCATCAACAAAGAATAAACAACGGAAAGAGACCACAGGAAGGATAAGTTATGCAATGACAGGAACTATTCCATATGATAATGCAGTGATTTTTGGAACACTAGTCATTCACAAAACCATCGCCACTGTGTTGTATGATCCTCGTACAACACATTCTCTTATCAGTGCCCAGTTTGCAACAAAGTATGGTATCTTTAAGTGTCCCTTAAGATCAAGAAAGACCATCAGTACACCTGAAGGAAAAATGTTAGTAAACTACATATGTCCAAAAGTAAGTGTTAAAATCAATGGTATAGATTTTTCAGCTGATCTCCTAGTGATAGAATCAATGGGAAAGGATGTGATTCTTGGAAGGAATTGGTTACAAAGAACTAAAGCGGTAGTCCAACATACTGAGAGAACCATATGTTTGGAAACTCCATCTGGAGAGACAATAGTAGTTGAAGACAATCGACCTCCAGCTCTGAAGATTGGTACATCTGACAGGGAAAAATAATATATCATTTAGCTAGAAGGAGTATGTCTCACGAAAAAAAAATGTCAAGTTGTTGCCCCTTTCAAGATTTGTAATCGTGCTAAGTGATATATGAATAAATTTGGAGAATATCTCGCACCTATTGTGTTTTGCCTCTTTATAGAGAGAATAAAGTGTGGTATCATCTGTTGTATGCAAACAATGTGATGCTCTATTCTAGTTGCCCTAAAGTCCCACTCAAGTCTTTCTCTCAATTTGTGCTCAAAGAAATATTGTTGGATCAGAAAGATGATTTGGATATCATGCTTTGTTATTTATAAGGTTCAAAAGGATCTATGTTAAGGATTATAACACTTGTACGCTCTTGTAGTATGATGAAGCTAGGCAGAAATCTGAAACCATCCTTGTTCCTTAACTAATTTTATATTGGGAATCAAAATGTTGCTCTTTATCTTAATGTCATACAAGCCTCTTATGCAGTCTGTCTCACTAACTCTTTTACCCTCTATAACCAGATGATGAACCCCAATGGAAATGAAGTAAACGATGCCAACGACAATATTCCTACCTTAACAACTATGAACGAGAAAAATGAGTCACAGAGATATTCGATGAATGGAATGAAGAACAATAAAAGGAATAGAAGAATGTTTGGATACATGATTAGTCCACCTCAAGCGAAAGCCAGAAAACACATGGATACCCAAACGGAAGAATCAAGTCAGGCTCAGCTACATGAGATACAGACACCCAATCAACTCTCACCCCCTGTTAGTCAAGCAAAGTTAACTCGCAAAGAACTCAAAGCAAGAGGTGCTTGCTACTACTGCAAAAACGAAGGACATATTATTCGCGAATGCCCCAAGAAGCGTCTGGACCGAATAAAGAAGAAAGTTGCAAAGCATGACCTAAGCAATAGTTCAGAAGACCAACCAGTTATAAGTATGATGATGAAGGTCGCTTGATTAGTATACATTTCGGAGCAGAGAAGTAAGAAATTTCCTTAAGTTTGGAGGAGTTCAATGAGAACTAAGAACCTACAAATAAACCATGTATCACCTTTGTTTTCTTGCTAGCCTTTCTTAATCTCGAGGACGAGATTCTTTTTAAGAGGGGTAGATTTGTGACACTATAAAAATAATTAAATAAAAATAATGCAATTAGTTAATAATGATATTTATGGTAATTAATTTTCTCTTAAGTGTTCGTTATTTATTTGCCTTTGGAATGATTTTTAAATGCTTATGATTGATTTTGAATATTGAATATCATTTCTTCTTAAATGATAATTCACATAAATAATATAATAACTATTAATCCAAAAATAAATATTTTATTTATAGTTTTATTGTGATTATTATGAAATTTAGAGTTACTTAAAAATATAACTCGAATTTACAAAAGGAAAAAAAAAGAAAAAAAAACTAAACCCTAACGAATTCGGCCCACCAGGGCCCAACATTTCCCTGGCTTCCCCAACCCTAAGCTGCCGCGCCACCTTGCTCCAGGCGCTCCAGCCGCCGCCCCCCTGTGCTTCTCCCAACCGACTCTCTCTCTTCTCTATCTCTCCTCTCCCCTGCAGCCTCTCCACGCTACCTACGCCAAGCGCCGAGCCGCCCGGCCGAGCGCCCACGCCAGGAGACGCCGCATGCCCGACAGCCTCGGCCATCCCCGTGCTCGAGCCCCTGCACCAACCGCCCATGGAGCCCGCGCCCAGCTGCCGAGTCGACCGCGCGAGCCCAAGTCCGAGCGCGCCACGCGCCTGACGCCCGCGACCGCGCGCCCCGCGCCCGCGCAGCTGCCAGCTCAAGCCATCACCGTGCCCGACACTCCAGCCGCCGAGCCCCGACGCTACAGACCTGACCGCGCCCCTGTGCCTCGCTGCCATGAAGCCGAGCCATCGAGCAACAACAGAAGACCAAGCGACCCCAAGTGCCGCGCGTCCGTTCCTCACCTGTGTAATGGACCGTCAACCGAGCGTTTCTCCGAGTTATTGGCGCCATTACTCCTCTCTCCATTGATGCCGACGCCATTATTGTCCATGAAGCACCCCGGTAGACCCTGCATCTCTCTCCCATCCTCTATAAAAGTGGCCGAACTCCCTTCCTCTCTCCCTACCCCAAGCTCGCTCCCTCCTCTCGGTTCTCTCTCCATCGCCGGTGTCGACGCCACCGCGCCGGAGCCCGTCCGTGCAGCACCCCGGCACTCGCAGTAGCGCCACGCACCCGCCGCACGAAGCCCTCCTCTGCTCTTGTCGTGCCCACGCCGCTCGCCGTCGTACCTCGCCATCCGAACGCTCACCGACGACCGTGTCCGTTCTTTGCCCACCAAAACCGCCGTTCATCCCAAGGTTGAAAATAATCCCAACCCGTTAATGTATTTTCTAAATTGTGTTTTGAATTACTTAATTGATGTTATGAATTATTGTTGTAATATTAATGCGATTTGGCGATTCACGCGTATAATTTTTAGAGATTCGATATACATGTGTAACCAAAAATCGAACCCGCGATAATATTTTAAATACGCGTATGATTTTATAGTTCTAAAAATGAACACGGTCACTATTCACTACTTCATTGATTTTCATATTAGAAATGTTTTATAATTAATTTCGCTTTAGTGTGCGAAGCGATAATTGGTTAGTATTAATATAAGTATAACTTTGGTGATATAAGAAATTGAAATAGGAATTAAGCCACGTATTTTCGGTCAAATAAAAATATAGATTTTTTTACTACTCATAATAAATAGATTCATAAGTATAGCACTTAATTACTTAAATAGTAAAATGCTCATAATAACCATGAATAGGTTATTAAAAGTCCCATTTAGTAATTTACATTAATTCCTAGAATATTAATGTTAGAAGAGTTATAAATAAATAAATTTTAGTTATGCGTTAAAATTCTATTTAGAAAAGAAAGGACAAAACCGAAATAGTAGAATTTATAATTAGTCGCTCATACTTTTCTAATAAGAAATTGATAATTATATTGGTAAATGTAGATTTCTTACTAATGAGATAGATAATTTGTTCTAATAACCTTTTTAATAGATATCATATTTAACTAGGTTCGTTATGGATATTTAAGAATAGACGTATTAAATGGAAACTTAAAGTAATATGTCATATGACTTTTCTAATTATTATATAATGGCTTAATTAAGTGCTCACGTCGTTATAACTAAAACAATAGTTAATAACATACCAATGAATATAATATTCATATTTAGATCATATGTTTCTAAACTAAATGTAAATAATAGAGTAATTATGTCCTCTCATAATCTAGTTAATTAGATTTATATTACAAATTGTTCACGACTGTTTATATATGCTTAGTTAATCATTTAATCAAACTTAGTTCATATTATTTATATATTTATATCACTTAGTTCCTCTAAAGAATAAACTAATAGTGTTCATGTTCTTTAATAATAATTAAAATGTTAGTTTATATATTGTTTTATGTATAGCTTTCTTAATAAGGAGTATAGGACATGTACTTTCTAATGAAACTAAAAGATAGTGGCTTATTCATTGTCTTTTACATAAAAGTTCATTTAAAGCATATACCATAACTTTCCATAAATAGGTGTTTAATAATAATAATGATCTTTTCACATAAAACCTATTTAGACTTATATCTTAATTTATCATAAGTGATAGGTTTAACAATGAACTATATGCTCCATAATGCTTCTAAAATTAATAATGTGATTAGTAGCTCATTAACCTTAGATATATATAACTTATATCTTTTCTAAAAAGGTTAAAAAGGTTTAATATCGTTATAACGTGTTTATCGTGTTATAAACCCTTAATCTAGACGTATCGCGTATGACGTTTTATAAAAGATTAAATTAGTGAACCTAATATTGGTATATTTTAATTAAGATATTTTAAACTCATGTCTTGTGTTATAAATTATAGATCACACATTTTTGAAAAGAACACCCTCCCATTATAACCATTACTTGCGATGTTTTTGAAAAGCGAACGCTCTTTTCGTTAGGCTCTCTTTTAGCTTTACGTATGGTGAATGATGTATGTTATTGAGTGGTGTTTGTTCTTCTTGTTTGTTTGTGTGATATCCAGTGGTTGATCTAGTAGTTAAGAATCAAGATCTATTCCGATCCGTGGAAGGAACTCAAGTTTTCAATAAGCAAGGCAAGTGGACTTCTCCCTCTGCATACTCTGTTTGATCCCAAACAATACATTTAATAAAGTTTATTCTTTTGGATATATATGCATAATTTGACGGGTTACCTATTTAGATAACCTTTCCAACCTTATTCCTTGATCAAACCTGGGAATTATACTTTACCTTAGTAGCTATGCTATTGCTACAACTTTAAATTTATGCAGTCACTCCTATTTAAGATACTGATGTTCCAAATGGTAAGTTTACTTTATTGTGGTTAACCCGATGGTTAAACAAGATTATTGCATATTAATTGGAACATGGAGTGACCACCCGGGAAAACAGTGCTACCATGAGGACTATCATGGCTCTGGTCTTGGCTAAATAACTAGGGAAGTCTTATGTTGGGTGTTGGTCGTGGTCGACCGGAACAAGGGCATCTGGCAAGCTCTTATAGTTCCGGCTCAGGCAGATTGGATACGGGCATAGTTCCCAAAGCTTTACCCTGTGGTCCGGACTATAAGTTGGTTACGGTAGGTGTGCCTTATGCAGTTTGACCATTTCCAGCATTTGCGTAATGAGGACTCTAGGGAGAAGCCTCGTAGTGAGACCCTGGCCATTCACCTCGGAAGTGAATACGGGTCTAGCTAACCCGGGCAAAAAGGGAATCGCGACTCATGGGTAAAGATGCGCCACCTCTGCAGAGTGTAAAACTGATATATCAGCCGTGCTCACGGTTATGAGCAGCCTGGACTCCTCACATGATAATTGAACTTAAAGATGGAAATAAATCGAGATCCAATGATCTGCCAATGGTTTGCTTAAGTGGTTTCACTTAAGTGTTTTTGATATACTCTCATACCTTTGTTTAATGGGAATACTTGGGATTCACACTTATTAGTAAGACAGGTGTTGTTAATAAAATGTTGACCAACTAAAATGCTTACTGCTCAACCTCAGCCTCACCTTGTTAGACCCTGCATTAGTTTTTCCCCCACTTGCTGAGCCCCGACCATAAGTGAGCTCACCCTTGCTTAATTTGGATCAGAAGTTGCAGATGAAGATATGATGCTGAACTCCATGGATGCTAGTCTAGCGATACCCCCGGTCATCTTCCTGTGGATGGATGTCCATGTTCGCTGTACTTTGATGAATAAAGGTTAAGACATTATGTCTGTTTGAAGTGTAATATGTTAATAAAGTCGTTATTTACGCTTTTATGCATTGTTCTTTTGATATATTACACTTGTGACGTCAACATATGTGTGGAAATAGATCCTGGCACACATATGCTATGCACCCGGCTCTGTCCTTGGGAAACGGGTGTGACAAGATCACCGTCCTCCGGCATGCCGAGACGGTTGCCTTCGGAGGGATCCCCTAGCTCGACATGGAAACATTCGCGGCTTGGGCCGCAGTCCTTGTCGCCAAGGCTGCGGCTCCCGTCGGAACAGTCGGAGAGGCAGCAGTCACATGCGGTCATAAAATGCCGCATGGCACTGGGGTTGCCAGATCCAGAGAAATCCCAGCAGATGCTGGGATCGTCATCTTCCTCGGACCCAGAGGGCCCGTAGGTCGAGACGTCCGTCAATCGGTCCCAAGGCGACCGCATACGAAACCCCAGAGGGGTTGCACTCGCCTCAACGAGAGTGCCCGCCAAAGCGTGGTCGCTAGGCAGGTTGAGGCCGAGTCGAAATGACGTAGGATGGGAATCAGTCAGTACCTTTTGGTCGACGAGGAGCGACATAGTCACATCGGGGGCTGATTGCGTCATCGTCTTAGGTACGAGGGCGACGTCCTGCAGGCCCTCCGCGAGCGCGCTGGCGTCGTCCATCTGCTCGGGATTGGCGTGTCGCGGGGGGACGGCGCTCGCCTTCGTCTCAAACGCGAGGTCGACGCCCGACGCGCCCCCCATTGGTGCGCTGGGGATGTCGATTCGCTCGACAGCCGACGAAGCGTGGCCTCCCGCTTGGCCTTGGTTGCCCCGCCTCCTCCTCCGTTGGCGGGGGAGAGGACGGGGCGAGCTCGAATGTTGTTCTTCCACCACGCGGGGAAAACGTCGTCGATTCCGCCGCCGGCGGGCGGGCTGTCGGCCGCCATTGTCATCGTCGCGCGGCGATGGAAGGAGTATCACGTCGTAGCTGCCGTCGAGGGACATGAACTCAAGATTCCCGAAACGGAGCACCGTCCCGGGTTGGAGAGGTTGTTGGAGACTGCCCATCTGGAGCTTGACGGGAAACTGCTCGTCAACACGCAGCAGCCCCCTACCTGGCGCGCCAACTGTCGGCGTTTCGAGACCGGGGGGTCCCTAAGCCGACGAGTGAGTGTGCCGCGTGCCCCAGCCCAGATGGGTCGAGCGCGTGGGCGAGCGCGAAGGGGGGAAGCGATGTGGCTGGAGACGGGCGTGAGAGAGGAGTGGAAATCCCGCGGCCTTCGTGTTCGTCCCGCGCCCAGGTCGGGTGCGCTTGCAGTAGGGGGTTACAAGCGTCCACGCGGGTGAGGGAAGCGAGCGGCCCCAAGAGAGCGCCTGTCCCGTCCTCGTCCCGCGCGGCCAACCTTCTCTAAGAAGGCCCTGGTCCTTCCTTTTATAGGCGTAAGGAGAGGATCCAGGTGTACAATGGGGGTGTAGCAGAGTGCTACGTGTCTAGCGGGGGAGAGCGAGCGCCCTAAGTACACGCCGATGTGGCAGCCGGAGAGATCTTGGCACCCAGCTGGTGTGGTGTCGTGGCTGTCGGAGGAGCAACGGAGCCTGGCGGAGGGACAGCTGTCGGAGCAGTTGAGTCCTTGCTGACGTCCCCCTGCTTCCGTAAGGGAGCTGAGAGCCGCCGTCGTCACAGGGCTAGCGGGGCGCCATCATTGCCTATCTGGTGGAGCTAGCCAGACGGGACACCGGTCTTGTCCTCTGCGGCCCGAGTCGGCTCGGGGTAGGGCGATGATGGTGCTTCCTGTTAACGTGGTGGGCCTGTGCCCTAGGTCGGGCGACGTGGAGGCTCCTCCGAAGCCAAGGTCGAGTCTGTCTTCCATGGCCGAGGCCGAGTCCGAGCCCCTGGGTCAGGCGAGGCGGAGGTCGTTGGCAGAGGCCAGGGCGGAGTTCGAGCCCTAGGGTCGGGCGAAGCGGAGTTCGTCGTCTTCCGGGTCTTAGCCCGAGTCCGAGCCCTGGGTCGGGCGGAGCGGAGTTCGCCGTCTTCCGGGGCTTAGCCCGAGTCCGAGCCCTGGGTCGGGCGGAGCGGAGTTCGCCGTCTTCTGGGGCTTAGCCCGAGTCCGAGCCCTGGGTCGGGCGGAGCGGAGTTCGCCGTCTTCCAGGGCTTAGCCCGAGTCCGAGCCCTGGGTCGGGCGGAGCGGAGTTCGCCGTCTTCCGGGGCTTAGCCCGAGTCCGAGCCCTGGGTCGGGCGGAGCGGAGTTCGCCGTCTTCCGGGGCTTAGCCCGAGTCCGAGCCCTGGGTCGGGCGGAGCTTCCTATGGCGCCTTTGGCAAGGCCTGACTGCCTGTCAGTCTCACTCTGTCAAGTGGCACTTTGCGTTAAATGCTCCTGCGACTCGGTCGGTCAGTGCGGCGATTTAGTCAGGGTTGCTTCTTAGCGAAGGCAAGGCCTCGGGCGAGCCGGAGATGTGTCCGCCGTTAAAGAAGGGGGGCCTCAGGCGAGACGGAAACCCCTCGGGGTCGGCTGCCCTTGCCCAAGGCTAGGCTCGGGCGAGGCGTGATCGAGTCGCTCGTATGGACTGATCCCTGACTTAATCGCACCCATCAGGCCTCTGCAGCTTTATGCTGATGGGGGTTACCAGCTGAGAATTAGGCGTCTTGAGGGTACCCCTAATTATGGTCCCCGACAATCTTCTCCCCAGACATAGTGAAAGCACGTTCTTAAACCGAAGCTCGAAAAAGCTTGAATATTTGGCGAGAGCTAATGAACAAGAGCTAAAAAGTTTGAGACAATGATGCAAATGGTGGGAACGGCGTATCAAGTGCTGCCACTGTCGTTTATATTTATACACCCAGTGCGTTGCAACCTGGTGGGCCCTGTTTGTCATTGACTGTTGCTATTCTAGCAAAGGGAAGGTGTTTTTTTCGGACCTTCGGCATAAGGCCTTCGTTCATGTCGCAGTCTAAATTCGTTATTTAAACAAATTAATACTGCGAGGGGCTACTGTTGGGGGCCTTCGTCTTCCGAAGGTCCTCAAAAACATGATTTAACAAATGTCTCCCAAGTGCAATGTATGTACAGGTATCTTCGAACTCGGAATAAAATTGTACACAATATGAAAAGCTTGATCGAGACGAAGGTTGATGGTGCTCCGAAGCTACGCGCAAAGGAGCTTCGGCTCAGCGGCATCAAAAGGAACCGATTAAAGGGGAAAAGGCTATCTAGTCCTCATTGAATTATCCTTGAGTGAATAGTGAACATAAAGGACATCAATGTAATTTCACACAGACTGCGCCCTGTGCCTATAAATAGATGAACAATACCCCCATACTGTTCATGCTGACTGGTATTCAATCGTGTGTCACGCTTGGACTTTTACCTTCTGTCAAGCCGAAGGTACAAATGTAATTCATTGTTGTCTCTGTTTATCCATGATAATAGAAAGAATATATATTAATAATGTTATATGATTATTCATGTTATCTTTTATACTTCACACGCTTCTTCTTTTATTATTATACACTGTGATGATGAAGGTTCATCCTTCATGACCTTCGTCTGAAGATCATTATATCCTAAGGGAAATAATGCTTCGGAGGACAAAGGGTTTTAACCTTTAACATTTTGTGTTGCCTTGTTCTTAATTCATAGCACTTGAGAACAAGTCCCCAACAACTGTGACATGCTTGGGTTAATTTGATGGGACCTAATAGGTTTCCCTAGCATTGTTATCCCCCACCTTCAAACAGATGAACTATTGAGTAGATTTGCTATTGCTCTATCTGGTTTTGGGAAATTAATGTTTTATTATGATCATGTTCCAATTATGTTGTTATTTTAATTATTGTTCATGAAAAGATCATCATGTTATTTGGAACATGGAGAACCACCTAGGAAAACAATGCTACCACAAGGGTGGTATGGGACGCCCTTGCCTAATGTCACACCCGGTTTTGGAAGGCAAACCGAGGAGGAACCATGTACATGCCAGGATCAGCAACTCACGTACACAACAATTACATAATTGGACATCATCACACATTGCTCAAAGTAAATAGCAGAAATGTACTTTATTACATCAAGATGTCCAAGGCATCCACAGAGTCTTTAACATAACATCGTAATTAACATTATCTAAGTGCGGAAAAATGGACGTAGCAGATAAGGCCTTCACATGCAGCTGACTGGGGGTTTGCCACTAACATAACAAGAACTTGTCGTAGTCTTGGAACTCCTCAAAGTCCTCCATGTTGCCTGCATCTCCTTCTGAGCACTGAACACAGTGGGGACAACCTGGGGTGGGGTGGTTTTTTAAGCAAGGGTGAGTACACATCAATGTACCCGCAAATGTCCCGTTTGTCTAAAGTGGACTAGCTGTATATGGAGTTAAGGTTAAACAGTTGCTTTTAGTTGGTCAAGTATTTATTACTAATAGTAGAGCCAACTTTTAGTAATAAACCCAATTATTACCCAAATGTACTCCCTCTAAGAGGAAATACCAGAGATTAGAATTATAATCATCATCATTAACCATCATCATAAAGGTATCCAAAGTGTTCTAATCAAAGAGGATCTCAAGGCTGCTCTTAACCGTGAGCATGACTGATATACTAGTTTCTAACACTCTGCAGAGGTTGCACACTTTACCCATGAGTCATGATTCCCGTTCTGCCCAGAGATCATGACTCCCCATTGATCACTACCAAGGTGACCTGGCAGGGTCTCACTATGTAGCCTTTACAAAGACTCCCCTGGTGCATAATTGCTCGTTAGGTTTCACCAGTCGTACAAACACAGTATCCCTCCCTAAGGTGGGTGACTAACAAAACCAAATCGAATGAACCTCGGCACCCACCCTTAGCAAAGCGAGCACTATGCCCCGGCCCCTATTGATGGCTCTCTAGCAAAGCCAATTACACCCCCAGGTTCATCTAATTATTCAGCTAAGGGCGTTCCATTCCACCCTCATGGTTGCACTGTTATCCCTGGTGGTGATCACTCAGCGAACAGGTCCTTACGGAGAGGTACTCAGGAAACAACCTGAGTCCCCTAAAGTATCACACGATCATCATCGGGATAACATCATCGTATCATAAAGATTCACATCATGTTCATTGATTAAGTTAAAGCCATAACATAAAGCTAACCATAATAACCCAAAAGGTAACAAGGACAAGATGAATACAGACTAGTCAATCCTTAGATTTCAATAAAGTAATATGGAACAGTGAATTATAAAGTAAGTAGGACATAATAGGTTAGAGGACACTTGCCTTCACCAGGTTGTTGCTGAGGAAGATCTTTGGCAACACACTCAGGAACCATGGGCTGCTCGTTGTCTAAACAAAGCAATCATGCATTCAATACATTTGGATAAATACAAATGAATAATACACCAAACATGTACAAACAAGTGAACACATCTCAACTAAAGTCACAATATCATAAAAGTATTTATTTGTCGGCGTTCCGAGACCGGGGGGTCCCTGAGCCGACGAGTGAATGTCGCCGCGTGCCCCAGCTCAGATGGGTCGAGCGCGAGGGCGAGCGTGAAGGGGGGAGAGCGAGGGGGCCGGAGACCGGCATGAGAGAGGTGGGAATCCCGCGGCCTTCGTGTTCGTCCCGCGCCCAGGTCGGGTGCGCTTGCAGTAGGGGGTTACAAGCGTCCACGCGGGAGAGGGAGCGAGCGGCCTCCAGCGAGCGCCTGTCTCGTCCTCGTCCCCGCGCGGCCAACCCTCTCTAAGAGGGCCCTGGTCCTTCCTTTTATAGGCGTAAGGAGAGGATCCAGGTGTACAACGGGGGGTATAGCAGAGTGCTACGTGTCTAGCGGAGGAGAGCTAGCGCCCTAAGTACATGCCGTCGTGGCAGCCGGAGAGATTTTGGCACCCTGCTGGTGTGATGTCGTGGCCGTCAGAGGAGTGCTGGAGCCTGACGGAGGGACAGCTGTCGGAGCGGTTGGGTCCTTGCTGACGTCCTCTTGCTTCCGTAAGGGGGCTGAGAGCCGCAGTCGTCATAGAGTATGCGGGGCGCCATCATTGCCTATCTGGCGGAGCGAGCCAGATGGGACGCCGGTCTTGTTCCCTGCGGCCCGAGTCAGCTCGGGGTAGGGTGATGATGGCGCCTCCTGTTGACGTGGCTGGTCTGCGCCCTAGGTTGGGTGATGTGGAAGCTCCTCCGAAGCCGAGGTCGAGTCTATCTTCCGTGGCCAAGGTCGGGTCCGAGCCCCAGGTTCGGGCGAGGCGGAGATCGCCGGCTGGTGCCGGGGCGGAGTCCGAGCCCTGGGGTCGGGCGAAGCGGAGTTCGTCGTCTTCTGGGGCCGAGCCCAAGTCTGAGCCCTAGGTCAGGCGAGGCGGAGATCGTCGTCTTCTGGGACTTAGCCCGAGTCCGAGCCCTGGGTCGGGCGGAGTTCGCCGTCTTCTGGGACTTAGCCCGAGTCTGAGCCCTGGGTCGGGCGGAGTTCGCCGTTTTCCGGGACTTAGCCCGAGTCCGAGCCCTGGGTCGGGCGGAGTTCGCCGTCTTCCGGGACTTAGCCCGAGTCCGAGCCCTGGGTCAGGCGGAGCGGAGTTCGCCGTCTTCTGGGACTTAGCCCGAGTCCGAGCCCTGGGGTCAGGCGAAGCGGAGCTTCCTATGGTGCCTTCGGCAGGGCCTGACTGCCTGTCAGTCTCACTCTGTCAAGTGGCACCGCAGTCGGAGTGGCGCAGGCGGCGCTGTCCTTCTGTCAGGCCGGTCAGTGGAGCGGCGAAGTGACGGCGGTCACTTCGGCTCTGCCGGTTGGGGGGTGCGCGTCAGGATAAAGGTGTCAGGCCACCTTTGCATTAAATGCTCCTGCGATTTGGTCGATCGGTGCGGCGATTTGGTCAGGGTTGCTTCTTGGCGAAGGCAGGGCCTCGGGCGAGCCGGAAATATGTTCGCCGCTGAAGGGGGGCCTCGGGCGAGACGGAAATCCTCCGGGGTCGGCTGCCCTTGTCCGAGGCTAGGCTCGGGCGAGGCGTGATCGAGTCCCTCGAATGGACTGATCCCTGACTTAATCGCACCCATCAGGCCTTTGCAGCTTTGTGCTGATGGGGGTTACCAGCTGAGAATTAGGAGCCTTGAGGGTACCGCTAATTATGGTCCCCGACAGTAGCCCCCGAGCCTCGAAGGGAGTGTTTGCACTCGCTGGGAGGCTTTCGTCGCACTTTTTTGCAAGGGAACCAGCCTTTCTCGGTTGCGTTTTGTTCCGGTGGGTGCGCGCGAGCGCACCCGCCGGGTGTAGCCCCCGAGGCCTCGGAGGAGTGGTTTCACTCCTTCGAGGTCTTAATGCCTCGTGTAATGCTTCGGCTGGTCTGGTCTTTCCCTCATGCGAGCTGGCCGTAGCCCAGGTGTTTGGTCGGGTCCCAAGTTCTCGGACTGGTATGTTGACGCTGTCAACGGTTCGGCCGGAGTCGGGTTTGCGAGAGCAGCCCCCGAGCCTCTGCACAGAGCGAGAGGGCGGTCAGGGACAGACTCGGCTTTTTTACATACGCCCCTGCGTCGCCTTTCTGCAAGGAGGAGGGGGGAAAGCGCCATGTTGCCCTCGGTGGGCGCCGAACATGGTGTCTCCGATGAGCTGCAAGCAGGTAATCCGAGTGGACGTCCGTGCCCCGTTCGTTAGGGGTCGGCTAGGGGCCCAGAGGCACGCCCAAAAGTACCTGCGGGTGATCTGCCGGACCCGGTCCCCTGGCGACGGGGTCCGAGGGCTCGATGCCTCCCTCTGATGGGATTCCGTTACAAGATCATTCCCGCTGGTCTCGGAAATGTCCTAGGGTACCTTGGGAGCGCAGCCCGAGCCTTGGTTATGTATCGAACGTACCCATGGTCATCCCTCGCTCGGTGTCTAAGGCGGCTGTGAACCCTTCGGGGGCTAGCCTTCGAACCCCTGATCAGTAATGGGCGCGGAGCTCGAGTAGCCTGAGGCGGCTGTGGAACCCTTTCGAGGGGCCGGCCTTCGAACCTCTGACCAGTAGTGGGTCTAGGGCCCACGTGATCTGAGGCGGTTGTCGATCCCTTCTGGGGGGCCAGCCTTCGAACCTCTGATCAGTAGGGGGGCTCGGAGCCTGGTTCCTTCTCGGGGAAGGATCCTTTTCAGGGTATCCCCCTTTCCCGGTCCCTGTTGCAAGAGAGAGAAAGAGGAAAAAAGGAAAAGGATACGAAATCGAACGACGCGGCGTACCTTTTTTGACGCGGTCATTATGGCGAAGGCGAAGCATCGCCCGCTTCTCTTGCCAGAGGCGCCGCCTGTCCCGCCGCGGAGTTAATGCGACGGGGCGAGTGGTTGGCGGGGCGGCCGTTGTGCATGCGCGAGCCGTTCAAGGGATGGATCACGGGCGTGTTGTCTTCACGCCGTGAGAGAGGGTTCTCTCGCTGCCCCCAGACGGGACGTAAGCTTGGTTGATGACGTGACCGCTGCTCCTGCCTGCCTACCACCGCCATTACCGCCGGCCCATTCTTGGCCGCATTGACCGTCGCGCCAGGCTGGCGCTGCTGGGTCGTGCACTGGGTCGCCTCGAGTCGCGGCATTGGTTCCACAGTCGAGGAGGCGCGGTGGTAGCGCAAGTGGCGGTGCAGTTGCATGCACGAAGCATTCGGCGTGCCGGTTGCATGACGTGTGGGCCTGGGCCTCCATGCCGGGCGTGTTGGGAATCGGAGAAGTGCGCCCACTTGGCACGGTTGCATGCCGTCTGCATGGCTACCCACCCTTTCGCCCGCTGGTCTGGGCAAAAGTGGAGGGTCGCTTGTAACCGCCGGGCGGTTGTACGCACCGCTCGCGGCGGTTTGGCTTCTTCTGCTCTGAGTCGGCTTGCATGACGTGTGGGACCCAGCCCCCGCGCCGTAGGGGAGGACCTTGGAGTGTGTTGGAGAAGACTCAGCCCATGACGGCTGGGGACGCAAGTAGGGAGAGCCGCCTTTAAAAGGAGGGTGACCCCCTTGGAAGGCGACCATGTCTTCGCGCTCCCTTATGCATCGCGTCTTTCCGCCTTCCAAGCCCCCGGATGGGGGATATCCGCCGTCTTTCCGCCTCGTCGTTGGAGGAATCACAACTCCGCGGGAGTTGGTACCTTTTAGCCATCGTTCGGCTTCAAGGATTTTCATCATGCAGCCCGGCTGCACCCCCCCGCCGGCGGTCACCCAAGATGGTGACCTCCAGTTTGATGGTGGGGGAAAGCGAGCCGGGCTACGGCCTCTGCCCCTCCCTCAGCCTCAAGGATTTTCATCACCAGGGCTGGGGAGGGGAGTGTGCCGAGTTGGGGTCGGCCCCCGCGTGGGCGGTGGCCCGCTCCTTCCCTCAGTGATCGGGGGGGAAGGACGGTTGTCGTCCGTGGCGCCGGCAGCTGCAGCGTGCCTGGCTCTCGGACCCGAGTGGCTTCGGAGCCGCTCTCGGCGCCGGCTTCCGCCACGGCAGCTGGAAGAGGTTCTTCCGCCGACGAGATAGCCAGGACCGCCCATGGGCCGACCTCCAACTCTACGGCCTTCTGCCCGTCCTTGCCTCACGAGTTTTGGGCATGGGCGGGGGCCTCCTGGCAGCAGCACCCATCTTGAGGTCATCGCTGCCGCTGTTCGCCCCCCCGGAGCAGAAGTCGTCGTTGTCGCCACTGCTGGAGCGGGCGACGGCGCGCCGTTCGTCGGTCTTCTGTTGCTCCGCAGGCCCCCCCATTGAGTGGGGTTGTTCGTACCTGCGGAGGTGGAACCGGAGTTCCGTTTGTAATGGCACTTTGAATGCCAGTGTTTTTTGTTCATTGTGGCTGTCGGGGCCTGAACATGTATGTATTTTCGGCACGGAGCCGTGTTTTTTCCTCATTTTCGAGCACTAAGACTCGCCTGTTGGTTGTCTGAACCGCTTCACCAAGCGTGAGTCGCCCCGTATAAAGGTGACGAGTGAGGTATCCGAATCCCGGAGGCGTAGGAGTCCCTCGGCTCGGTCGGCCTTGTTGTCCGAGGCTTCTCTAGCTTAATGAAAGGAACCCCTCGGCCGCTCTTCGATGAGCCGAGGCCAGGGGTAGCGGCGTCAATATGAACAGAGGCAGAGTTGGCTCGAAAAGAAAACCTGGTTGGCCGGAGCCTGGTCGGGTCGTCCGTTAGCGGGGCCGACGTCGGAATTGACTAGCCGAGGCCTCAGGTCGGGCTGACGTCCTTGGAGGACAGCTGGCCGAGGCCCCGGGGTGACCGGTCGAGCCGCCTGCTCGGGCCGGATTCCCGAGAAGACCCTGGCAGCGATGGCCCGGGCGTGGCGATGACGTCGTCCTTCAGAGTGGAGATCTTCGGACCGCGTCGCCGTCCGAGGCTAGGTCGGACCTCACCGAAGGTGTTGTCGATGCCGAGGGTGCTGCTGCTCCCTTCCAGCGTTAAGACCCGAGCCTGCAGGATCGGATTGTCTTGTAGCGTGTGTTCCCTGCGGCCGCCGAGGCCAAAACGCACCCTCGCCGTGTTGTAAAGCCGCGTCTCCTTTCCTCTTGTTTCGAGTATCTGGACCTTTTTGTTGGTAACAGAAATGTTTGTGCGAGCGAGAGTTGCTTCTCGCGGAAGGTGATGAGTGAGGTATCCGTATCCCGAAGGCGTAGGAGTCCCTCGGCTCGGTTGGCCTTGCCGCTTATGCGCACTCTTACCCGTCCATGGGGCTCTGTCACCGACGCAGTCGAGAAGGCTCGAAGGATCGCTTCGGCAGAAGAGCTTCCGAACATGTAGACTTGTTCGGTCCGCGGGATCACTTATCCGAACGTGAGTTACTTATCGCAGAAGGTGATGAGTGAGGTATCCGTATCCCGGAGGTGTAGGAGTCCCTCGGCTCGGTCAGCCTTGGCTGCTTACGTGTACTCCGTCGTTTTCAGGATCCACTTTCGAAGTAGTCAAACAGCCCGAAAGACCTTCTGGCAGAAAAGATCTTTTTTCGAGGAAAATTTCGACGCAGAGGGGGCTCCCCCCCTTTTAGCCCCCGAGGGAGGGTCGGGCTTTGCCGAGGCGAGGCCGACCCTTCCTTGACGACTAAACTTTTGCTGGGCGTGAGGTATATGAACAACTTGAAAACATCTTAAGGGTAGAAGTGACGTAGCTGTTGGATGTTCCAAGCGTTGTCGTAGACCTCGCCTTGACTGTTGGCCAGCTTGTACGTTCCGGGCTTCAGAACTTTGGCGATGACGAACGGCCCCTCCTAGGGGGGCGTGAGCTTGTGCCGCCCTCGGGTGTCTTGTCACAGCCGAAGCACCAGGTCGCCCACCTGGAGGTCAGGCGTGGTAGCGTCGCAGGGACTGCTGGTACCACGCTGAGTGTAGTAAGGCCTTGTCCCGAGCCTCCTCCAGCTGGTCCAGCGAGTCTTCTCGGCTTGCTTGGTTGCTTTGGTCGGTGTAGGCCCTCGTCCTCGGGGAACCGTATTCTAAGTCTGTGGGCAAGATGGCCTCGGCCCCGTAGACTAGGAAGAACGGCGTGAAGCCCGTGGCTTGGCTCGGCATTGTCCTCAGACTCCAGACCACCGAGGGGAGTTCCTTCATCCATCGCTTGCCGAACTTGTTGAGGTCGTTGTAGATCCGAGGCTTGAGCCCTTGTAGAATCATGCCGTTGGCACGCTCTACTTGCCCATTTGACATGGGGTGAGCCACGGCGGCCCAGTCCACCCGGATGTGGTGGTCCTCGCAGAAGTCCAAGAACTTTCTGCCGGTGAACTGGGTGCCGTTGTTGGTGATGATGGAATTCGGGACCCCGAAGCGATGGATGATGTTGGTGAAGAACGCCACCGCCTGCTCGGACCTGATGCTGTTCAGGGGTCGGACCTCGATCCACTTGGAGAATTTGTCGATGGCGACCAGCAGGTGCGTGTAGCCCTCGGGTGCCTTCTGTAAGGGGCCGACGAGATCCAGACCCCACACAGCAAAAGGCCAGGTGATGGGTATCGTCTGCAGAGCCTGAGCGGGCAGGTGGGTCTGCCTTGCGTAGAACTGACACCCTTCGCAGGTGCGGACAATTCTAGTGCCGTCGGCCAGTAGAAGCCTTGCCGGAAAGCATTCCCGACAAGGGCTCGAGGCGCTGCGTGATGGCCGCAAGCCCCCGAGTGTATCTCTCGCAGGAGTTCCTGACCTTCGGCGATGGAGATGCATCGCTGGAGGATGCCGGAGGGGCTGTGGTGGTAGAGCTCCTTCTCATCACCCAGCAAGACGAACGACTTGGCACGCCGCGCCACCCGCCGAGCCTCGGCTCGGTCGAGGGGTAGCTCTCCTAGGTGGAGATATTGCAGGTACGTGGTCTGCCAGTTTTGATCAGGCGTGACCCCGCTTTGCTCCCCCTCGACGTGCAGCGTCTCGCCCTCGGGGGCCGAGGGTACCTCGGGTTGAACCGAGGATACCTCGGGCCAAGCCGAGGGTGCCTCGGAATGATCCGAGGGTACCTCGGGCTGGGCTGAGGGTGCCTCGGGCTGGGCCGAGGGTGCCTCGGGCTCGGGCGTGTCGTCGATCTTGACGGAGGGTTAATGCAGATCCCGGGAGAAGACGTCCGGGGGAACCGGCGTTCGCCCCGAAGCTATTTTAGCCAGCTCGTCCGCAGTCTCGTTGCAGCGCCGAGCGATGTGGTTGAGCTCGAGCCCGTAGAACTTGTCTTCCAGGCGCCGAACCTCATCGCAGTAGGCCTCCATCTTCGGGTCGCGGCAGTGGGAGTTCTTCATGACATGGTGTGGCAGAACCACCCGAATTATTCCAGCTTAAGTGCCTAAGTCATGCCTCAAGGGCCGTGACACACTTAAATCGGAATAACCCGTCAGTCCTTCAGATCTAGTCTGATGGAGCCACTTAACCAGGATCAAATTCCACAATCTCACTCGAAGGTGAGTCACAGAAGAAATACAATAAAACAGGAAACCTCAAGTTAAGTACGGAGTTATTACATAAATCGGAGTTTTTGAGTAGCACTAAAGTTCACAAAATAAAGTAAAGTGTAGCGGATAATCGATGTCGTCGGTAATGAGGAAATGGGCAAGGCCTAGCCCACTACTCCTCAAGCTCCTCTCCTGCCGGAGCAACATCCCACTCGACCGACCAACCCGGTGGCAGGGTGGTAGGCCAAGTCACACCATCAATCAAATCCTGCATGGTACCTGCAAAAATGGTGCCGCAAGCAAGGCTGAGTATACTAATACTCAGCTAGACTTACCCGGTGTGAGGAGTCTACAACTCTACCTCTAGACTATGCAGCTGTTTGGCTGAGGGAGTTTGGTTTGCCAAAAGCACTAGCTGTTACTAAAATCAATTTTTAGCTTTTCCAAATTTTATCATCCTTAACTTGGCTAGATTTGCTCCTTCTAAGCATACATGGTAACAATCATTTAATTCAAACAACAAGTTATCTCATGTAACCACATTTCACTTCTTACTCGATGCAGTACAAGGAATCAAGCAATCTCATTAGCTGCGAGAAGCAGACGATTCGAATCGAGTTTTAACCTTGCAAGGTAAACCTAAACACACGGCATGTCAGGGTACTCCGACCCCACACATGACAACCGTCCCCATCGATTCCCTGTTCGCGTCCAGGCCTCACCGCCTTGGCATACAATGCTCCACTGACCCCGGCTGCCGCCGTGCAGTGGCCGCACTTGTACCCACCATAGCTAGCATGGGAGACCCAGTCTCAGGTCGCATGAGGGATAAAGTCCGCGCCCGGCTTCAATCAGGTACTAGGTTTACCGGTTACCATTTTTCCCGGCATGTGCTTAGTACGTTCAAAAGCTTGACTCAGGTATCCACACATTAATCCTTAATTCATTTTCCCGTCTCATAGACAAGGCATCCTCCCTGGATCCAAGTCCATAGACCAACATCTATCCCGTTATCAAGATGAATACAAGCAATTCCTGACCTCGCGCGAGTGCTAGAAAAATCACTCAACTTCTACCGAGATCCTGATTAGCAAGCAGCTACTCGACCTAGCATACTAGTATTCATCTCAAAAAGGAGTCCTAAGTTCATGCAACTAGAGGTTTCAAGCAACTCCTACACTTAAGTGCACATTACAAGCCTACAAGCATTAAGTGTAGTAAAGTAGCATATAATAACATGGTTATGCATAAGACCGGGGCTTGCCTTCAATTGCTGGGGCTGCGGGGAGATCCTCAATAGCAGCCTCTGAAGCCTGCTCCTGGTCCTCCTCTTGGACAGGTCCTTGCTCGGGGATGAGCACGTACTCTCCGTCGGCAAGATTACAATCTAATGAATGCAATGCGTAAGATATATGCATGATATGATATGTGCTTTTAGAAATCACAACTTTAAAGGTGTATGATCTTTCTTGAGTTAAACAAAGTTAATTTTACTTATGTAAGACCCTTGGGTGGTATACTTGGTAAACTGGTTCAAATTTAGCTAAGGTAAGTGGTAGGTTTAATTTTGGGGTTCCACTGAATTCTTTTTAAGTCTTAGGGATATATGATAAGTACTTCAAGTTAGACTTATTGAGGTGGGGTTTATTTCTTCTTTCCTTTTCTTTTATTCTCTTTAATGTTTTGGAGTAGGTTTGAACTACAAGTTGCTTTTATAAAATTCTAAAAATTCTGCAAAAATTTCAGTGGCTTGTTACTGGTGTGTGTTTTTCTGTCTCAAAATTTGGGGATCAGCAAGTGAATAGTTTTCTCTGTACAAAATTATTAAACTATAGGGCAGAAGGGGTGCTTTGAACTACAACTACTATTTAACAGTGGGTAATTCTTCAGGACTTATTTTTGCTGGCTTTTAGGTGTTATAACATGAATTGATACAAATTTCTAGTCATTAATACTTTTTAATTATTTTTCTATGGTTTTCTCAAGTTTCTAGCCAAATGGGTGCTTTCTACTACCACTATATTGGAAAAACATCAAACAACAGAGTTCTTATTTTTCTTGGTTATTATTTTGTGAAAGAGCACTCATTCTGAAGTTTGGCATCTTTTTGCTTAAGGGAAGGGGTGGTATGCATTATTTGAATTAAATGGCTTTTCTCTTAAATCATTAGCAATTGGTAAGAGTTTGCCTCCTTTTCATGGGTTTGCATTTTTCTCTGGTAGTTTACCTCATCATGGACTTAGTTAATTTTTGGTTGCCCATTATCACATTATTTGGGGTTGTTCATGATTTAGTTGGAAAATGCCTTATTATCACTTTGTATTTATTTCCCTTACTTAAAAAGTTGGACTGAGGTGCTCTGTATTTTTGTAGTGGGGCTCTGGTGGTTATAAGTCCACTGGATTTTTGTTAAGCATTTTGGTTATAGTTTTGCCTTTTTAATAATTGATTTTCAGTCCTATTTAGGCTAAACAAATCATTTTAAATTTAAAACTGGTCCAATTCAATGGTCTCTGTGTTTTTCCTAAGTTCTCTGTTACATAAGTAAACTAGGAAAAATAATATTAATCACTGTTCATTAATTTCTAATATCTTCCTGATTTTCTCTAAGTTTTGGACAAAACATCTTTAAATGAGAAACTACATCATAATTTCTAATGCTGTGGTTCCTACTATTTTTAAACAGTGTCTAAATAAGGTATAAACATCTACAAATTTTCTTAAGCTCAGCACAAAAGAAAAACTAATTTTCCTTAATTAAATAAGGTTTAGTGGGTTTCTGTTTTTAATTTTAAACTCTAACATTTTGAACAGAAAGTATAGGGTCTACTATTTTTAAATGATAGATTATAATATACAGGAGCTAGCAAAATTGGTTTGACATCTTTTGATTAGGAATTCATCAAGTTATGAATTTTACAAGTTCTCTGGTTATTAAAAAAAGAATAACAGAATTGATTAAATGAAAATCCACTTTGCACTGGGGTCCCTGGCGGGTTTTCTAAGTTTCTTCGCGAATCAGTCCTCAGGCTACTATTCACATGAGCCACTGACATAACAGAAAACCCCTCGGGTTCTACAAAACCTAACCCGAGGTCCTTCTTCTACCTTAAACAGTAGCCGCGGCGGAGAAAAGGGCGGAGGGGCTTACCGGCGGCGAGACAGTTCCGGTGAAGTGGTCGAGGATGAAGGGGAGGTCGCGGGGATCACAACGGTGTGCGGAACGCCGTCGGAGATAGCCGGAGTCGGTCGGTCCACGCGCGCAGGCGGGGATGCTCGTCGGCGGCGAGGAGACCGGCCTGGTCACGGCGAGATAGTTCAATCAAATGGGTCAGGGAGGACCACGGGATGCCAGAGAAGACATGAGCGCAAGGAATTGGGCGGAGACTCACTGGATAGCTCGGTCCACGCGCGGCGGCAGAAGACCGAAGTCCGGTGAAGTCAATCTCGGGCCTCCGGTGAAGTCAGGCCGGGTCCAAGGGTTTGGCAAGCTTCACGGGCTACTGGCGGAGCTAGCCAAAGCACTGGCTTGCCCGAAGGATGGCTGGGGTGGGCTGGCCACGGTGGCCGAAGCTCTGGCGGCAATGGCGGGCGGAATTGAGCTCACCGGAGCTAAGGGAAAGTGGCTGGCCGGTGAGGGTGAGTGCGGGGCAAAGTGAGGTGCGCCTGGGGAGGCTTTATAGGCACGGCGCGGTGCACGGGCGGTCGTGGACCGGCGAGTGCGCGCTAGCGTGCACTGGGGAGGCGCGGTGCGCGAACGGGCGTGAACCGGGGGTGTCAGCCACGGTCGAACACGTGTTCCCGTTGCCTCTGCCCCTGTTCAAGCGCCGATTGGGAGCAAATCTTCGCGAATTCGGGCAAGATCACTGCAAAGGATTTGATCACCAGACCAAGCTTTGTCTTTTGTGTATGGACGACGTGCGGTTTTAGGCTAGGGACAGGGAGTTGTAGCGTCACCAAGGTGCCAGTGTCAGAATGTCTGGTCCCGAGGTTAAGCTGCGCCAAAATCGTGTCAAATGAATTTGGTTTGAGTTCAAACTTTCCCAGAATGTGTTCAAGGTAATTTGGCACGACTTTGATATTTGGATCTTCTGGCTTTGAGTTTTGAAAAGCAGAGAACACAGATGATCTTTGGAAAGAGGTCAGAAATTCAGAAATCTGAATTTCCCAAGGGTTCATAGATCAAGGGCTGATTTGGGGATTTAATTGAATTATTTTGGCTAAGCCTTCTCAATCTTTCTTGTTGCTTAATAAACATACTTTAACTTATATAATTGGCTCAACTCAAAATTTTAACTTTTCACTCCCTTTTTCTTACTTCCTTGAATTTTGCTCATGGGGCTCATTTAGGGTTTTTAATTAGGGTTGCACATTCTTATCTTTTAAAGGACTCAATTGCTTTGATCATGACACTTTTAAGTATATACTTGGTGAATTCTTTCTCACTTAAATTGTTTTGTTGCTCATGCTTACTTTGGTTCACATATAATGATGGTTCTTGGTTTGGCTTTTGAGAAAAACCCTGAGTGACACTGGGGTGTCACAGCCTTCCCCCCTTAAAGGAATCTCGTCCCGAGATTCGGGCCAGAGTCCTCCCGGGGTAAAGCGAAGGGTGAGACTTATAGGAAATGGGTGATTATTGTTATTATTAGGATAAACTGCTCTTCGAATGTCATTCTCTTTGCAACTTCAGAAGGAAGTCCTTTTAAGTTTTACTTTATAGTTACTTCATTCTGAATTAAGATCATATTTTTGAAGGTTAGATTCGAAAGGCAGGAGGAGGGGTTTGGGGGTGATTACGTACCAGCTTCCTTAGGTAGGCAATCGGGGAAGTTGGATCTCAGGAATTCCTCGGTTTCCCAAGTAGCTTCCTCCTCGGAGTGATTACTCCACTAGACCTTGTACATCTTGATCGATTTAGCCCGAGTTGATCTTTCCTTGCAATCCAGAATCTTGGAGGGGTACTCTTGGTACGATAGATCTGGCTCTATCTCCAATTCTGGCTCTGCTATGATCTCAGTCGGCAATCGAACACACTTCTTCAGCTGAGATACATGGAAAACATCGTGAATGGCAGACATCTTTGAAGGTAACTTTAGCTTGTATGCCACGGGTCCACATGCTTCTATGATCTCATAGGGTCCAATGTAACGAGGGGCTAGCTTGCCTTTGATCCCAAACCTCTGCATTCCCTTGGTGGGTGATACCTTGAGGTATACAAAACTTCCCACCTCGAACTGGAGAGGTTTCCTTCTTTTATCATGATAGCTCTTCTGCCTGGCCTGAGCAGCTTCTAGATTCTTCCTGATTAGCTTGACCTTCCTTTCGGCTTCAGTCACTAAATCAGGTCCAAAAACTTCTCTTTCACCAGGTTGAGACCAATTGAGTGGTGTCCTGCACCTTCTTCCATAGAGAGCTTCAAAAGGTGCCATCTTTAGGCTGGATTGATAACTATTGTTATAAGCGAACTCTACCAAGGAGAGGTGCTTATCCCAGTTCTTGCCACAATCGATCGCACATGCTCTCAGCATATCTTCTAGGATTTGGTTTACCCTTTCTGTCTGACCATCAGTCTGTGGGTGGTAAGCTGAACTCCTGATTAGCTTGGTTCCTAAAGACTTTTGCAATTGTTCCCAAAATCTGGCAACAAATTGGGCTCCTCGGTCAGAAACAATGGTCCGAGGTAATCCGTGCAAACACACGATCCGGTCAATATACAATTCTGCATATCTCTGAGCCTTATCAGTGGTGTGCACAGGAAGAAAATGTGCCACCTTCGTCAATCGGTCCACAATAACCTAAATTGAATCGTGATGACGAGAGGTGTTGGGCAGACCCACAATGAAATCCATGCTGATGTCGTCCCACTTCCACGAAGGTATGGATAGTGGTTGCAAGGCTCCAGCTGACTTCAAGTGGCTTGCCTTTATCCTCTGACAGGTGTCACATTCTGATACATACTGGGCGATCTCCCTCTTCATTCTGGTCCACCAGTACAAAGGCTTCAAATCATGGTACATCTTGGTGCTTCCCGGATGCATAGAGAATTTGGAGAGATGAGCTTCATCCAAAATTTTCCTCTTGAGATCCTGGTCTTTAGGAATCACCAATCTGCTTTTGAACCATAACACACCCTTCTCATCCTGGCGGAAACAATTATACTTCTCAACCTTCTGATGGAGATTCTTCTTGATAATCTGCACTCCCTTGTCACTGAGCTGGGCCATGATAATCTGGTCTTGCAAGGCTGGCTCAACAGAAATGTGAGACAGAGAACCAGAAGGAATCACTTCAATTTGCATCTTGCTCAACTCATCGCACAAGGTGTTAATGTGAGAATCCATCAGAACACAATTGCATTGCAACTTCCGACTCAAGGCATCAGCTACCACATTAGCCTTCCCTGGGTGATAATGTACCTCCAGGTCATAATCCTTGATCAGCTCTAGCCATCTTCTCTGCCTCATGTTAAGATCAGCCTGAGTAAAAATGTACTTAAGGCTCTTATGATCAGTGAAGATGTTGCAGTGGGTTCCCATTAGATAGTGCCTCCACATCTTCAATGCATGAACCACTGCTGCTAACTCAAGGTCATGAGTGGGATAATTTTGCTCATGAGGCCTGAGTGCTCTTGAGGCATAAGCAATGACTCGGTTGTCTTGCATCAAGACACAACCTAGCCCGGTGCCCGAGGCATCACAATATACATCAAAAGGTTTGCTGCTGTCGGGTTGCGCCAATACTGGTGCTGTGGTCAGATGCTGCCTTAATGCATGGAAGGCATCCTCGCACTTCTGACTCCACACAAATTTGACTTCTTTCTTCAGCAACTCAGTAATAGGCTTCGCAATTCGAGAGAAGTCCGGAATAAATCTTCGGTAATAACCAGCTAATCCCAGAAAACTCTGAATCTGGCGAACAGTTGTTGGTGGCTTCCAGTTCATCACCTCTTGCACTTTATCAGGATCAACAGCTATTCTAGCCTGAGAGATAGTGTGACCCAAGAATTTGATTTCCTTTAGCCAAAAATCACACTTGGATAACTTGGCATAAAGGTGGTGCTCTCGCAGACGTTGAAGCACTACATGCAAATGCCCGGCATGTTCTTCTTCGTTCTTTGAGTACACCAGAATATCATCGATGAAAACCACCACGAACTTGTCCAATTCCGGCATAAAAACAGAATTCATCAGATACATGAAATATGCTGGTGCATTTGTCAGCCCAAATGACATCACCAAGAATTCATATAGCCCATATCTGGTTGAGAATGCCGTCTTCGGAATATCACTTGCTCGTATTTTGATCTGATGGTAGCCAGAGCGAAGGTCTATCTTGGAAAACACCTTGGCTCCGACCAACTGGTCAAAGAGAACATAAATACGAGGCAAAGGATACTTGTTCTTGATAGTTACCGCATTAAAAGGGCGGTAATCTATACACAGCCTCAAGCTTTCATCCTTCTTCTTCACAAACAGTGCTGGACATCCCCAAGGCGAAGTGCTTGGGCGAATAAAACCCTTATCCAGCAACTCTTGCAATTGCTTCTTCAACTCTGCCAACTCAGCGGGTGGCATTCGGTAGGGCCTCTTGGAAATTGGGGTCGTTCCCGGTTGCAACTCGATGGCAAATTCAATATCCCGGTTCGGTGGCATTCCTTGCAATTCATCAGGAAAAACATCTGCATACTCACAGACCACTGGGATCTTCTTCAGGGGTAACTCCGTCATAGAGAAAGCACACGACTGAGTAGAACCCTGACTAGGCAAAATCAAAGTGAAATTCCCGCAGAAAGGGGAATTAACTTCCACGGTACGACTGGCTACATCAAGCACAACTTGGTGCAAGGTCATCCAATTTGCCCCTAGAATAATATCCACATTTTCCAATCCCAACACAAGAAGAGTGGTTTTGACAATGTGGCTTCCCAGTTGAATAGGCACACTTTGGTTTAATTGATTAGTTGCAATTTTACCCCCAGGTGTGACTATCATGAATGACCCTTTTGAGTGAGAGAATGGCAGTTTGCATTTAGCACTGAACTTTTGGCTAATGAAACTATGAGATGCACCAGAATCAAACAGAATTAAAGCAGGTTGATTATAAACTGAAAAGGTACCGGTCATGATAGGAGCTCCTTCTGGCACTTCCTCAAGAGCAGTGAAGTTGAGCTTCCCTTGCCTGACTTGCACCTTCTGCTTTCTTCCCTTGTCTTGATTTGGTGCTGGCAGCTGTCTCTGCTGGTTCCTGGGACAATTCTTGGCATAGTGGCCCACATTGCCACAAGTGAAACACTTGTTCCCATTGCCCTGGCGGAACTGCTGCTGCGGAGGCTGATTGTTCCTTGGGGCGGGAGCTGGGTAGCGGTTGGGTGCCGGCTGCTGCTGCTGCTGAGGTGGCCTGATCACCCATCTGCCTGCCTGCTGCTAAAAACCCCTGCTCTGATTGTGAGAAACAATCCGGAACCTCTGAGCCTGAGCGGATGGTGCTGCCATTGGTGCCTTTCTCTTCTTTTCTGCCCGGTGAGCAACAATGCAATCCTCCTGAGAGATGGCCATGTTGACCAACTCATTGAAGCTATCAGCCCGGACAGTGTTGAGTCGTTCCCGCAGCTTGGTATTGAGACCCCTGCGGAAGCGATCCCTCTTCTTCTCATCAGAATCGGCATGATACCCTGCATACTGGCATAAGTCGTTGAAGGCTTGCGCATACTGCAGTATCGTGCGGGTTCCATGATTGAGGGCCAGAAACTCATTCAACTTCCGATCAAGAATGCCAGCTGGAATGTGGTGTCCTCTGAAGGCAGTCTTGAATTCCTCCCAAGATACCTCACGATCAGCGGGGAGCATAGCACGGAAGTGATCCCACCAAGTTCGAGCAGATCCGCGAAGCTGCTGCGCGGCGAAGCGGGTCTTGGTAGCATCAGGGCAGTCTCCCGTGAGGAGGGGAAACTTGGACTCGACAACGCGGAGCCACACGTCAGCGTCCAACGGATCCTCTGCCTTGGCGAACAAGGGCGGCTGCGTGCTCAGAAACTCCTGGTATGTGGCCATAGCCGGAGGTCGCTGATGCTGGCCTCCACCATGCTGCTGGGGGTGGGGCTGGCGCTGCAAGAGCTGTCGCAGAATCTCATTCTGCTGGGCCATCAGCTCCTGCACTGTGGGAGCTGGAGGAGGTGGCGGGGAACTTGCTCGTTATGCCCGCGACGCTGCCTAGCTGCCATATGAAAACAGAGATTGTCGCCATTGTTATCCCAACTCACAGTTTCGAACGGCAAGATATCATCTCATATGGGGAAAAAAATGCCATAATCATAATATTAGGTTCGAAATGAAGATAACATGGTGACAAAGATCCCACAGATTTCAAAAGTTTACAGGGTTACATCAATCAGGGGAAAGTACCCGCAAGCCTAGTCCAAAATGTGATACTACTAAGCTCGCATAGGTTTCTATCCACCTAAAAACGTCAAAGTGACTGCTTAACCCTGAGCGGTGGAAGCGACACTGGATACGGGTGAAGGAGGCATCGCGGAGGTAGTCCCATTGGCACCAGGGGCTGGTCCTAGCTCCTCGGGAGCCTCTTCTCCCTCGCTTCCTGCTTCATTGGCCTCCATCTCCAGGTGGTGCATGTCCAAGTGGTCATTTGCTTCCTCGAGTTCCCTCTGCACATCGTGAAGCTGGTTCTCCAAGACATCAATAGTGTTGTCTCGGATCTCCACTTGCTGCTCCAAGGTAGCGATACACTGGCGCAGCCTCTCCACCTGCAGATCCTTCTCCACCAACTCTGTGGATAGGTCGACCACAAAATCTTCCCGACTGTCGAGAGTGAGCTTAGTGGTTTGAGCGGTGTTGGCAAGGAGTGTCATAGCATCGCTCTGAAGGGCCTGAAGGCGGTACAGCGCACTCATGCACTGAACAGTGACCCTCCCAACCAAGTCAGGATACATTGCCCACACATCCTTCACATGGCTCACGCGGTTACACCACATGGGATCATCCTTCTTCTCAGCAGGGAAGAGTCCCAAGGGGTGCATCACCATCTCCAGGGGATGGTAGCCACAGAAAGTCGTCAGAGTCTTCATGGCTGCTGCCTCAACGGTGTCGTCCGTCCTGAGTCCAATCGTCTCAGAGTCAAGAGAACGCCAACCCGGCTGAAGGGGATGAGCCTCCAAAGTCAGCCAGACCCGACAACGAGGTACCCGATGCTCCTCATACAACTGCACCGTGTACAAAGGGGGCGTAGGGTAACCGGCGGAGTTAAGCACTTCCCACAAGATGGAGGGAAAGCCATCGCGAGAAAGAAAGTCAGAACTGAAACGAGAGTCTCCTCCACTGGCGGGGGTGGGTGAATTCATCTGCGGAAGGGAATCAGAGATAAAGATTATGGTGGAAGGAAAAAGAAAAAGAGAGCCCAGATGGTTTTAAGAAAAAGGGGTTAGCTCAATTTTTAATTCCTCTTTATGTTTCATAATGCATGCAAGCTGGAAGAAACGTTGCCTCTCAAAAAGAAAATAGGGTGCCTTTTTAGGGCATCCTTAATATAAATATTGGCCCACGGGGCCTAATTAATTAGCCACCTATTTCTCCCTCCCTCTATGCCTAAGGCCTTTCGTCCTAGGTCTAGCGGTCTAGTCCTGACGATCTATAACAGTTTCTAAGCAAGTTTTAGGTTTTGAAAATTGGTATTCATGGTTTATTGTCCTTTTCTGTGGTGGAATTTGCTCCGATACCAGCTGTGGCAGAACCACCCGAATTATTCCAGCTTAAGTGCCTAAGTCATGCCTCAAGGGCCGTGACACACTTAAATCGGAATAACCCGTCAGTCCTTCAGATCTAGTCTGATGGATCCACTTAACCAGGATCAAATTCCACAATCTCACTCGAAGGTGAGTCACAGAAGAAATACAATAAAACAGGAAACCTCAAATTAAGTACGGAGTTATTACATAAATCGGAGTTTTTGAGTAGCACTAAAGTTCACAAAATAAAGTAAAGTGCAGCGGATAATCGATGTCGTCGGTAATGAGGAAATGGGCAAGGCCTAGCCCACTACTCCTCAAGCTCCTCTCCTGCCGGAGCAACATCCCACTCGACCGACCAACCCGGTGGCAGGGTGGTAGGCCAAGTCACACCATCAATCAAATCCTGCATGGTACCTGCAAAAATGGTGCCGCAAGCAAGGCTGAGTATACTAATACTCAGCTAGACTTACCCGGTGTGAGGAGTCTACTCCTCTACCTCTAGACTATGCAGCTGTTTGGCTGAGGGGGTTTGGTTTGCCAAAAGCACTAGCTGTTACTAAAATCAATTTTTAGCTTTTCCAAATTTTATCATCCTTAACTTGGCTAGATTTGCTCCTTCTAAGCATACATGGTAACAATCATTTAATTCAAACTACAAGTTATCTCATGTAACCACATTTCACTTCTTACTCGATGCAGTACAAGGAATCAAGCAATCTCATTAGCTGCGAGAAGCAGACGATTCGAATCGAGTTTTAACCTTGCAAGGTAAACCTAAACACACGGCATGTCAGGGTACTCCGACCCCACACATGACAACCGTCCCCATCGATTCCCCGTTCGCGTCCAGGCCTCACCGCCTTGGCATACAATGCTCCACTGACCCCGGCTGCCGCCGTGCAGTGGCCGCACTTGTACCCACCATAGCTAGCATGGGAGACCCAGTCTCAGGTCGCATGAGGGATAAAGTCCGCGCCCGGCTTCAATCAGGTACTAGGTTTACCGGTTACCATTTTTCCCGGCATGTGCTTAGTACGTTCAAAAGCTTGACTCAGGTATCCACACATTAATCCTTAATTCATTTTCCCGTCTCATAGACAAGGCATCCTCCCTGGATCCAAGTCCATAGACCAACATCTATCCCGTTATCAAGATGAATACAAGCAATTCCTGACCTCGCGCGAGTGCTAGAAAAATCACTCGACTTCTACCGAGATCCTGATTAGCAAGCAGCTACTCGACCTAGCATACTAGTATTCATCTCAAAAAGGAGTCCTAAGTTCATGCAACTAGAGGTTTCAAGCAACTCCTAAACTTAAGTGCACATTACAAGCCTACAAGCATTAAGTGTAGTAAAGTAGCATATAATAACATGGTTATGCATAAGACCGGGGCTTGCCTTCAATTGCTGGGGCTGCGGGGAGATCCTCAATAGCAGCCTCTGAAGCCTGCTCCTGGTCCTCCTCTTGGACAGGTCCTTGCTCGGGGATGAGCACGTACTCTCCGTCGGCAAGATTACAATCTAATGAATGCAATGCGTAAGATATATGCATGATATGATATGTGCTTTTAGAAATCACAACTTTAAAGGTCTATGATCTTTCTTGAGTTAAACAAAGTTAATTTTACTTATGTAAGACCCTTGGGTGGTATACTTGGTAAACTGGTTCAAATTTAGCTAAGGTAAGTGGTAGGTTTAATTTTGGGGTTCCACTGAATTCTTTTTAAGTCTTAGGGATATATGATAAGTACTTCAAGTTAGACTTATTGAGGTGGGGTTTATTTCTTCTTTCCTTTTCTTTTATTCTCTTTAATGTTTTGGAGTAGGTTTGAACTACAAGTTGCTTTTATAAAATTCTAAAAATTCTGCAAAAATTTCAGTGGCTTGTTACTGGTGTGTGTTTTTCTGTCTCAAAATTTGGGGATCAGCAAGTGAATAGTTTTCTCTGTACAAAATTATTAAACAATAGGGCAGAAGGGGTGCTTTGAACTACAACTACTATTTAACAGTGGGTAATTCTTCAGGACTTATTTTTGCTGGCTTTTAGGTGTTATAACATGACTTGATACAAATTTCTAGTCATTAATACTTTTTAATTATTTTTCTATGGTTTTCTCAAGTTTCTAGCCAAATGGGTGCTTTCTACTACCACTATATTGTAAAAACATCAAACAACAGAGTTCTTATTTTTCTTGGTTATTATTTTGTGCAAGAGCAATCATTTTGAAGTTTGGCATCTTTTTGCTTAAGGGAAGGGGTGGTATGCATTATTTGAATTAAATGGCTTTTCTCTTAATTCATTAGCAATTGGTAAGAGTTTGCCTCCTTTTCATGGGTTTGCATTTTTCTCTGGTAGTTTACCTCATCATGGACTTAGTTAATTTTTGGTTGCCCATTATCACATTATTTGGGGTTGTTCATGATTTAGTTGGAAAATGCCTTATTATCACTTTGTATTTATTTCCCTTACTTAAAAAGATGGACTGAGGTGCTCTGTATTTTTGTAGTGGGGCTCTGGTGGTTATAAGTCCACTGGATTTTTGTTAAGCATTTTGGTTATAGTTTTGCCTTTTTAATAATTGATTTTCAGTCCTATTTAGGCTAAACAAATCATTTTAAATTTAAAACTGGTCCAATTCAATGGTCTCTGTGTTTTTCCTAAGTTCTCTGTTACATAAGTAAACTAGGAAAAATAATATTAATCACTGTTCATTAATTTCTAATATCTTCCTGATTTTCTCTAAGTTTTGGACAAAACATCTTTAAATGAGAAACTACATCATAATTTCTAATGCTGGGGTTCCTACTATTTTTAAACAGTGTCTAAATAAGGTATAAACATCTACAAATTTTCTTAAGCTCAGCACAAAAGAAAAACTAATTTTCCTTAATTAAATAAGGTTTAGTGGGTTTCTGTTTTTAATTTTAAACTCTAACATTTTGAACAGAAAGTATAGGGTCTACTATTTTTAAATGATAGATTATAATATACAGGAGCTAGCAAAATTGGTTTGACATCTTTTGATTAGGAATTCATCAAGTTATGAATTTTACAAGTTCTCTGGTTATTAAAAAAGAATAACAGAATTGATTAAATGAAAATCCACTTTGCACTGGGGTCCCTGGCGGGTTTTCTAAGTTTCTTCGCGAATCAGTCCTCAGGCTACTATTCACATGAGCCACTGACATTACAGAAAACCCCTCGGGTTCTACAAAACCTAACCCGAGGTCCTTCTTCTACCTTAAACAGTAGCCGCGGCGGAGAAAAGGGCGGAGGGGCTTACCGGCGGCGAGACTGTTCCGGTGAAGTGGTCGAGGATGAAGGGGAGGTCGCGGGGATCACAACGGTGTGCGGAACACCGTCGGAGATGGCCGGAGTCGGTCGGTCCACGCGCGCAGGCGGGGATGCTCGTCGGCGGCGAGGAGACCGGCCTGGTCACGGCGAGATAGTTCAATCAAATGGGTCAGGGAGGACCACGGATGCCAGAGAAGACATGAGCGCAAGGAATTGGGCGGAGACTCACTGGATAGCTCGGTCCACGCGCGGCGGCGGAAGACCGAAGTCCGGTGAAGTCAATCTCGGGCCTCCGGTGAAGTCCGGCCGGGTCCGAGGGTTTGGCAAGCTTCACGGGCTACTGGCGGAGCTAGCCAAAGCACTGGCTTGCCCGGAGGATGGCTGGGGTGGGCTGGCCACGGTGGCCAAAGCTCTGGCAGCAATGGCGGGCGGAATTGAGCTCGCCGGAGCTAAGGGAAAGTGGCTGGCCGGTGAGGGTGAGTGCGGGGCGAAGTGAGGTGCGCCTGGGGAGGCTTTATAAGCACGGCGCGGTGCACGGGCGGTCGTGGACCGGCGAGTGCGCGCGGGCGTGCACTGGGGAGGCGCGGTGCGCGAACGGGCGTGAACCGGGGGTGTCAGCCACGGTCGAACACGTGTTCCCGTTGCCTCTGCCCCTGTTCAAGCGCCGATTGGGAGCAAATCTTCGCGAATTTGGGCAAGATCACTGCAAGGGATATGTTCACCAGACCAAGCTTTGTCTTTTGTGTATGGACGACGTGCGGTTTTAGGCTAGGGACAGGGAGTTGTAGCGTCACCAAGGTGCCAGTGTCAGAATGTCTGGTCCCGAGGTTAAGCTGCGCCAAAATCGTGTCAAATGAATTTGGTTTGAGTTCAAACTTTCCCAGAATGTGTTCAAGGTAATTTGGCACGACTTTGATACTTGGATCTTCTGGCTTTGAGTTTTGAAAAGCAGAGAACACAGATGATCTTTGGAAAGAGGTCTGAAATTCAGAAATTCAGAAATCTGAATTTCCCAAGGGTTCATAGATCAAGGGCTGATTTGGGGATTTAATTGAATTATTTTGGCTAAGCCTTCTCAATCTTTCTTGTTGCTTAATAAACATACTTTAACTTATATAATTGGCTCAACTCAAAATTTTAACTTTTCACTCCCTTTTTCTTACTTCCTTGAATTTTGCTCATGGGGCTCATTTAGGGTTTTTAATTAGGGTTGCACATTCTTATCTTTTAAAGGACTCAATTGCTTTGATCATGACACTTTTAAGTATATACTTGGTGAATTCTTTCTCACTTAAATTGTTTTGTTGCTCATGCTTACTTTGGTTCACATATAATGATGGTTCTTTGTTTGGCTTTTGAGAAAAACCCTGAGTGACACTGGGGTGTCACACTTGGTCGATGACGAGCTGCGAGTCACCGCGAGCGTCGAGGCGTGGACCCCTAGCTCGATGGCGATCCGCAACCCGTTGACCAGAGCTTCGTACTCAGCCACATTGTTGGATGCCGGGAAATGGAGGCGTAGCACGTAGCGTAGGTGCTTCCCGAGGGGTGAGATGAAGAGTAGGCCTGCGCCGACTCCTGTCTTCATCAGCGACCCATCGAAGAACATGGTCCAGAGCTCCGGTTGGATCGGAGCCGTCGGTAGCTGTGTGTCGACCCATTCAGCTACGAAGTCCGCCAAGACCTGGGACTTGATGGCCTTCCGAGGCCTCTTTGCAATCCTACCCATCTCGGCACTGGATGGGTCGACACCGCCCTCTTTGCAATCCTACCCGTCTCGCCCATGATTTCCACCGCCCACTTTGCAATCCTACCCGAGGCCTCTCGGCACTGGATGATCTCCCCCAGGGGGAAGGATGACACCACAGTTACCGGATGAGACTCGAAGTAGTGTCACAGCTTCCGCCGCGTTAGGATCACCACGTACAGCAGCTTCTGAACTTGTGGGTAGCGAATCTTGGTTTCAGACAGTACCTCGCTGACGAAGTAGACTGGCCTCTGAACGGGCAATGCATGCCCCTCTTCTTGCCTCTCGACCACAATCGTGGCGCTAACCACCTGAGTGGTCGCGGCGACGTAGACCAGGAGGGCTTCTCCGGAAGCTGGGGGCACCAAGATAGGCGCCTTTGTGAGGAGCGCCTTCTGGTTCCCGAGGGCTTCCTCGGCCTCAAGGGTCCAAGTGAAGCACTCGGCCTTCCTTAAGAGGCGGTACAGAGGTAGACCTCTTTCGCCGAGGCGTGAGATGAAATGGCTCAGAGCCGCGAGGCATCCCATGACCCTCTGTACGCCTTTCAAGTCCTTGATGGGCCCCATGCTAGTGATGGCTGCGATCTTCTCCGGGTTGGCTTCGATGCCCCGCTCGGAGACGATGAATCCCAAGAGCATGTCTCGGGGATCCCAGAAGACCCACTTTTCGGGATTGAGCTTGACGCTTTTCGCCTCTTTGATGAACCCCTGCCGCCATTAGTTTGTGGATCTCCTCGCCTATGGCTCTGCGCTTCTCCTCGTCGAATCGGCGCAGTGGCTGCTTGACGGGTCGGGCTCCGGCTCGGATGTCCAGCGAGTGCTCGGCGACATCCCTCGGTATGCCGGGCATGTCCGAGGGACTCCACACGAAGACGTCGGCGTTCGCGTGGAGAAAGTCGACGAGCACTGCTTCCTATTTGGGATCGAGCCCGGAGCCGATCCGGATCTGCTTGGAGGCGTCGCCGCTGGGGTCGAGGGGGACGGACTTAACCGTCTCCGCTGGCTCAAAGTTGCCGGCATGATGCTTCACGTCTGGCACCTCCTTAGAGAGGCTCTCCAGGTCGGCGATGAGGGCCTCAGCGTACTCCACGCACTCCACGTCACATTCGAACGCGTGTTTGTACGTGGGGCCGACGGTGATGACCCCGTTGGGGCCCGGCATCTTGAGCTTCAGGTAGGTGAGTTGGGGACGGCCATGAACTTCGCGTAGCACGGCCTCCCCAGTACCGCGTGGTAGGTTCCTTGGAACCCAACCACCTCGAACGTTAGGGTCTCCCTTCGGATGTTGGAGGGTGTTCCGAAGCAGACGGGAAGGTCGAGCCGTCCGAGGGGCTGGACGCGCTTCCCGGGAATGATCCCATGGAAGGGCGCAGCGCCTGCCCGGATGGAGGACAGATCGACACGCAGGAGCCTGAGGGTGTCGGTGTAGATGATGTTGAGGCTGCTGCCTCCGTCCATGAGGACCATGGTGAGCCTGACGTCGCCGATGACGGGGTCGACGACGAGCGGGTATTTCCCCGGGCTCGGCACATGGTCGAGGTGATCGTCTCGGTCGAAGGTGATGGGCTTGTCGGACCAGTCTAGATAGACTGGCGCCGCCACCTTCACCGAGCAGACCTCCCGGCGCTCTTGCTTGCGGTGCCGAGCCGAGGCGCTCGCCGCTTGCCCACCATAGATCATGAAGCAGTCGCGGACCTCGGGGAACTCTCCTGCCTGGTGATCTTCCTTTTTGTCGTCGTCGCGGGCCTTGCCACCCTCCGCGGGTGGCCCGACCCTGTGGAAGTGGTGCCGAAGCATGACGCACCCCTCAAGGGTGTGCCTGACGGGCCCCTGGTGATAGGGGCACGGCTCCTTGAGCATCTTGTCGAGGAGGTTGGCACCTCCGGGGGGCTTCTGAGGGTTCTTGTACTCGGCGGCGGCGACAAGGTCCGCGTCGGCGGCGTCGCGTTTCGCTTGCGACTTCTTCTTGCCCTTCTTCTTGGCGCCGCGCTGAGTTGACGCCTCGAGAGTATCTTCCGATGGGCGGCCCTGGGGCTGCTTGTCCTTTCGGAAGATAGCCTCGACCGCCTCCTGGCCAGAGGCGAACTTGGTGGCGATGTCCATCAGCTCGCTCGCCCTGGTGGGGGTCTTGCGACCCAGCTTGCTCACCAGGTCACGGCAGGTGGTGCCAGCGAGGAACGCGTCGATGACATCCGAGTCGGTGATGTTGGGCAGCTTGGTGCGCTGCTTCGAGAATCGCCGGATGTAGTCTCGGAGAGACTCTCCCGGCTGCTGTCGGTAGCTTCGGAGGTCCCAGGAATTCCAGGGGCGCACGTACGTGCCCTGGAAATTGCCGGCGAAAGCTTGGACTAGGTCGTCCCAGTTGGAGATCTGCCCCAGAGGCAGGTGCTCCAACCAGGCGCGAGTGGTGTCGGAGAGGAACAGGGGGAGGTTGCGGATGATGAGGTTGTCATCGTCCGTTCCACCCAGTTGGCAGGCCAGACGGTAGTCCGCGAGCCACAGTTCCGGTCTCGTCTCCCCCGAGTACTTTGTGATAGTAGTCGGGGGTCGAAACTGGGTCGGGAACGGCGCCCGTCGGATGGCTCGGCTGAAGGCTTGCGGACCGGGTGGTTTGGGCGAGGGACTCCGATCCTCCCCGTTGTCGTAGCGTCCCCCATGCCTGGGGTGGTAGCCTCGGCGCACCCTCTCATCGAGGTGGGCCCGACGGTCGCGGTGATGGTGCTCGTTGCCGAGGCGACCCGGGGCCGCAGGCGCGGTGTTGCGCGTGCGCCCGGTGTAGACCGAGGCTTCCCGCATGAATCGGGAAGTCGTGGCATGAGGTTCCGAGGGGTACCCCTGCCTTTGGGAGGCGGAGCTCTCGGCCCGTCGGACCGCGGCGCCTTCCAGGAGATTCTTGAGCTCTCCCTGGATTCGCCGCCCCTCGGTGGTTGATGGCTCCGGCATCGCGCGAAGAAGCATTACTGCTGCCGCCAGGTTCTGGCCGACCCCACTGGATGCGGGTGGTGGCCTGACCCTGGCGTCGTCGGTGATGCGGTGCTGGAAGCCCTGGGGTAGATGACGTATTTCTTCGGCCGGAGGTTGGCTCGCCCATGCCTGCCCAACGTCCCGACGGATCGGCTCAAGCGCTCCTGCTCCCACGTTGAGCCTGGCCTGCACCCCACGGATTTGCTTGAGCTGTGGGTCATGGCCCCCCGCCTGAACGGGGACCACAGCTAGCTCCCGTGGGATGTCAACGCGAGGCACCGGCCTAGGGAGGTCACCGTCCTCCGGCATGCCGAGATGGTTGCCTTCAGAGGGACCCCCTAGATCGACGTGGAAGCATTCGCGACTAGGGCCGCAGTCCTCGTCGCCGAGGCTACGGCTACCGTCGGAACAGTCGGAAAGGCAATAGTCGCATGCGGTCACGAAGTCCCGCATGGCACTGGGGTTGCCAAGTCCAGAGAAATCCCAACAGATGCTGGGCTCGTCGTCTTCCTCGGACCCAGAGGGCCCGTAGGTCGAGACGTCCGTCAGCCGGTCCCAAGGTGATCGCATACGAAACCCCAGAGGGTTTGGACTCGCCTCTACAAGAGCGCCCGCCAAAGCGGGGCCGCTAGGCGGGTCGAGGCTGAATCCGAAAGATGTGGGATGGGAATCGGTCGGTACCTTTTGGTCGACAGGCGGCGATGAGGTCACGTCGAGGACTGACTGCGCCATCGTCTCAGGTACGAGGGTGACGTCCAGCAAGCTTTTCGCGAGCGTGCTGGCGTCGTCCGCTTGCTCGGGATTGGCGTGTCGCGGGGGGACGGCGCTCGCCTTCGTATCAAACGTGAGGTCGACGCCCGGTGTGCCCCCCGTTGGGGCGCTGGGGCCATCGACTCGCTCGACAGCCGACGAGGCGCTGTCTCCTGCTTGGCCTTGGTTTGCCCCGCCTCCTCCTCCGTCGGCGGGGGAGAGGACGGGGTGAGCTCGAAGGTTGTTCTCCCACCACGCGGGGAAGACGTCGTCGATTCCGCCGCCGGCGGGCGGGTTGTCGGCCGCCACTGTCGTTGTCGCACGGCGGTGGAAGGAGTATCACGTCGTAGCTGCCGTCGAGGGACATGAACTCAAGACTCCCGAAACGGAGCACCGTCCCGGGTTGGAGAGGTTGCTGGAGACTGCCCATCTGGAGCTTGACGGGAAGCTATTCGTCAACACGCAGCAGGCCCCTACCTGGCGTGCCAACTGTCGGCGTTCCGAGACCGGGGGGTCCCTGAGCCGACGAGTGAATGTCGCCGTGTGCCCCAGCCCAGATGGGTCGAGCGCGAGGGCGAGCGTGAAGGGGGGAGAGCGAGGCGGCCGGAGACCGGCGTGAGAGAGGTGGGAATCCCGCGGCCTTCGTGTTCGTCCCGCGCCCAGGTCGAGTGCACTTGCAGTAGGGGGTTACAAGCGTCCACGCGGGAGAGGGAGTGAGCGGCCTCCAGCGAGCGCCTGTCTCGTCCTCGTCCCCGCGCGGCCAACCCTCTCTAAGAGGGCCCTGGTCCTTCCTTTTATAGGCGTAAGGAGAGGATCCAGGTGTACAACGGGGGGTATAGCAGAGTGCTACGTGTCTAGCGGAGGAGAGCTAGCGCCCTAAGTACATGCTGTCGTGGCAGCCGGAGAGATTTTGGCACCCTGCTGGTGTGATGTCGTGGCCATCGGAGGAGTGCTGGAGCCTGACGGAGGGACAGCTGTCGGAGCGGTTGGGTCCTTGCTGACGTCCTCTTGCTTCCGTAAGGGGGCTGAGAGCCGCAGTCGTCATATAGTATGCGGGGCGCCATCATTGCTTATCTGGCGGAGCGAGCCAGATGGGACGCCGGTCTTGTTCCCTGCGGCCCGAGTCAGCTCGGGGTAGGGTGATGATGGCGCCTCCTGTTGACGTGGCTGGTCTGCGCCCTAGGTTGGGCGATGTGGAAGCTCCTCCGAAGCCGAGGTCGAGTCTGTCTTCCGTGGACGAGGTCGGGTCCGAGCCCCAGGTTTGGGCGAGGCGGAGATCGCCGGCTGGTGCCGGGGCGGAGTCCGAGCCCTGGGGTCGGGCGAAGCGGAGTTCGTCGTCTTCTGGGGCCGAGCCCAAGTCTGAGCCCTGGGTCCGGCGAGGCGGAGATCGTCGTCTTCTGGGACTTAGCCCGAGTCCGAGCCCTGGGTCGGGCGGAGTTCACCGTCTTCTGGGACTTAGCCCGAGTCCGAGCCCTGGGTCGGGCGGAGTTCGCCGTCTTCCGGGACTTAGCCCGAGTCCGAGCCCTGGGTCGGGCGGAGTTCGCCGTCTTCCGGGACTTAGCCCGAGTCCGAGCCCTGGGTCGGGCGGAGCGGAGTTCGCCGTCTTCCGGGACTTAGCCCGAGTCCGAGCCCTAGGGTCGGGCGAAGCGGAGCTTCCTATGGTGCCTTCGGCAGGGCCTGACTGCTTGCCAGTCTCACTCTGTCAAGTGGCACCGGAGTCGGAGTGGCGCAGGCGGCGCTGTCCTTCTGTCAGGCCGGTCAGTGGAGCGGCGAAGTGACGGCGGTCACTTCGGCTCTGCCGGCTGGGGGGCGCGCGTCAGGATAAAGGTGTCAGGCCACCTTTGCATTAAATGCTCCTGCGATTTGGTCGGTCGGTGCGGCGATTTGGTCAGGGTTGCTTCTTGGCGAAGGCAGGGCCTCGGGCGAGCCGGAAATATGTTTGCCGCTAAAGGGGGGCCTCGGGCGAGACGGAAATCCTCGGGGTCGGCTGCCCTTGTCCGAGGCTAGGCTCGGGCGAGGCGTGATCGAGTCCCTCGAATGGACTGATCCCTGACTTAATCGCACCCATTAGGCCTTTGCAGCTTTGTGCTGATGGGGGTTACCAGCTGAGAATTAGGAGCCTTGAGGGTACCCCTAATTATGGTCCCCGACATTATTACATAGCGGAAGTCTTACAAAATAAAAGATAAATATAAAGCAAACTATAGTCCATCCTTGGCGCCATAAAGTCAACTTGGAGACGCCACCTAGATCAAGTCAAACTCCTCGTTGTATGACTCCTCTTGAACCACCTGTTCTTCTCCTGTGGAGGGTGTGAGACAGCAGGGGTGAGCTCACACATGTTCATCGCTCAACAAGTTGTGGGGAATAATGTTCATGAACTCACCAAAGTTGGGAGTTCATGTGATGTGTAAGGCTGATCAATAATAGAGGTTAAAGCTGAGCATTGCTTTTTAATAAGTTGGTCAAATTTTATTAGCAGTTACTAAATGTAAGTAGATACCAAACCATAATAAGAATAGAACAAAATTAATAAATAATCCCATGCAATGCAAATGACAAATTGAATTTAGTTCCATAATTTAATCATGCGAGAGTCCTGAGCTGCTCATGACTGTAAGCTCGGCTAGTATACCAGTTTTACACTCTGTAGAGGTTGTACCATGCACCCACAAGTCATGTTACCCATCTGCCAAGGGATCGCGACTCCCATACACCTCTACCAAGGAAGCGAGGCAGGACAACACTACGAGGCCTTTACGAAGTTCCACTAGCTTCCGAAAACCTGCTACAGTTTCTGGAAAGAGCAATTGTAGGAATCCGTCGTCTGACCGCCATCGCAGCAAAATCAACCCGTGAACCTCCCTACATGCCTACTCCCCTACTGCCCTTGCCCCTTTCAGGTAAGGTAGGCTTTCACTAGCTTTCCTAATTAGTCAGCCAAGGGCGACCCATTCCTTCCTTGTGGTGGTACGTGTTTCTCAAGTTAAGCTCCATATTCCAATTAAAGATAATGATCTTGACATGAACATAAATAAAATAATAGAATAATTGGAACATGGATATAATAAAATATTAACCCCAAAACCATGTAAAGCAATAGCATAACTACCCAAATGATTGAGGGATAAACAAGCTAAAAGGATAACCAGTCTAGGGTGACCTATTGGGTCTCATCAAATTAAACCTATGCATTGATAAGTGATAATAAAGAACATTATTGGGTAAAAAGTGGTCAAGGGCACAACTTGCCTTCAATGAGCTCCTGCTCAGCAATTTCTACCTGCTGAACACCGAGATCCTCAGCCACAGGCTCTTCTACTCGCCATAGTACAAACAAGCATAGTATAAAGGAGAAATCAACATCAAACTAAACATGTAAAAAATACACATTAATAATCTACATATTAAAATAAGATTATATGAAAAAGAATCATTAAATTCGGAGTTATGGATTTTAAGTTATGAATTTTTGAAGGTTTTATGTGCTAGGTACAAGGTTAATCAAGAGATAAATTTTAATATGGTTTTCATGTCCAAACACAGACATTATGTGATAAACAACATTATTACAAAATTATAGTAACTAGAATGGATTAATTTGGACTAAGTATAAATTTTCTATGAATTAAACAAGTTCTAGGAATTGTTTTCATATTAAAAATTCATTTTCTAATTCATTTATCCAATTTAAATGATCTCTGGACTGCGCGTATATTAGAATGAAACGCAGGGGGTCTGGTATAAAAATCCCTAAGACCCAGAGCGCCTCTGATATAGATGGCGGATTGATTCCTAGGTTTCCAGGGTCTCTTATGTAAAACTGACACGGCTGAAAGGTATGGAGCAGTCTCGGCCGTTCGATCAAACACTAGCAGTCCCGATTAGATTTATCCCTCTGCGAACCGGTATGCAATCTAGGCCCTCGGATTTGGATCCGACAACGTAGATTTTAAGTACTAAGATCTAACTGTAGCCACTGGATCTGAGATCTACGGTCCAGATGCCCCACGCGTGAAAGGTTACGCATGATCTAATCAAGGCCGTCACTGTAACACCCCTGGTGTTTATATTCTGCTCGACAACGAGTATGGATTTAAGCACGTAATATCAGTGGATAAAACAGACGCTAAATTTTAAACATTTTCGTCTATCACGATTTTAATATCGCATCTGTTTCATTTATCGTGAGTTCGATATCGTTTTTATTTATCCGGACTCTTCCTAAATTTTCATGATGTCCGGAACATCGTTGTTCCAAAAATTGGTGCGTCCGGTGATTATTTAAAATTCATCGCTCGCGCGAATACGAATTCGGAAGCCTGACCCACTCGGATGATTTTACCTCGAACAAATTTATTTGACCTTGGCGACAAAAGTGTTAATACAAAAATCGAACTACACCCGGAATCCAAGAAAAAAGAGGCGTAGAATAATAAACTGAGCCGTTTCCTAGTCGAATCCGATATCGTTTAGCTTGATCTGTTAACATCAGGCTAAAACTCGAATCTTGGTAATTTAATCTATTCTTTACCACATAAATTTTTGTCTTGACTTCTACGTAAACCAACGTGGACTACAATATCGAAGTTAAAATCAGTTCAATTCGCGTTGTCGCTTCCTGCCGGATTCAAAACTTTGGATATAAATAATTTGGTTCGCTAAATTTAGAGAATGAAATGTGTACCCATATTGTTGTGAACTGACCCACTTTATTGCTAAAAATCAGGGTGCAAAATTGGAAATGAAAATATCCTCTCTCTTTCGCTATTCTCTCTCTTTTTTCCCTGATGTTTTCTTCTCCGTGAACCTGCGTTGATTAGCTCCTGGCAAAGAAAGGAAAATCCCGCCGCCTCAGCCTTACCCTCGTCAGATTTTTTCAGCAGCAGCCTTATCTCCAGTTGCCTGCGCCCGGCCCTGCTTGCCCTTGTGTTGCGCGTCGCTTCACCAGTTCGCCTAGCTGCTTCTCTTCCCTGCGTGTCGCTCGCCCCTAGCTCCAATTTTTGTGTCGCCCTTCTCGTTTGATTTTTCTCACTGCCTATGGCCGTTGGCCTCATCTCCTCGCCGCGTGCTTATCTTCTCTGTCTATGGCCGTTGGCCTCATCTCCTCGCCGCGTGCTTATCTTCTCCTCCCCATCTCCCAGCATGTCGTGCCCAGTCTCCATTTTCCACTTCTCTGCGCGCCGTGCATCTCTATCTCCCTCTGCCTGCTCGAGCACACGCCCAGCGCCCTGAATTCCTTGGCCTTCGCGCCCTGGCCCTCTGCCCGGAGCTCCCTGTTCCGCTCGCCGCTCTCCCTGCTCGCTCTGGACGCGCAGCTCCCTTTGTCGCGCCCAGTCCGCATCCAGCTCCAGCTCGCCGAAGTCCCTCCCACGGCCGTCTCCCTCAAGCCGCCGTGAGCTCCATGGCTGCTGCATTCCTCTCTGCCACGCGCCCATGGAGCTTCCTCGCCTACGCGCTCCTCTGCGTCGAGCTCCCTGCGCAGTGGCTTCCATTCCTCGCTGCAACTCCAGCTTCTTCCCTGGGCCGCTGCATCCCCTGCTTTTCCCTGGTCGAGCGCCTCTCTCTCCAGCTCGCCTCCGCTCTCTAGCGCTCCTCTGCCCTCTCACTGCTCGCCGTCGATTCTCCCTGGACGGCGCTCGGATTTCTTCTTCCCGGCGCCCGGCTCCAGCGCGCCCATCCCCCTACTCTCCTCTCTAGCCGCGCTGAGCTCCCTGCTCGCCCTCTCCCTCTTGTTTCCCTGCTGGTCAAGCTTCTCGTCTCCCATGGCCGTGCGCCGCGATGCTCGGACCACGCCTGGTCACGCGGCTTGCTCGACACCGGTGATGACCGTCGTGGAGCACCGCTACGAACTCCCAGCACCCTTGCTCTGCTTAAGAAAATATCAAGCCTTGAACAACCATCGTTTTGTTGTGACGTGTGTGTGCGTTACTCACCCCACGTCGTCGTCTTTTTGTTTGGGCAGCCCCGTCGCGGCATCGTCAAACCTTGCCCCTTGTCGTCATGTTCTCCCTGCTACAGCACCATTGATTTATACTTGTGTGGAATCGCAGTAGTGCATATGGATGTCAAGGGAAGTGAAAGCTCCAGGTAATGCTAGCCAAGTACTCAACGTAAAGCCTGAACCAGGGTCTCATCATTGTTTTCATGAAGTTCAAGCCGGATATATAATTTTGGAAGAAGATTTGGTGATGAAGCTGAAGCCAGCAGCCCCTTTATTCTTCGTTGTCAACCTATGCCACATCGCGACGTGCCCATCGATCTCGACGATCTATCTGCCAGTTGCGTGTCACTTGTGTTGAGCTCTGAAGCCCCTTATCGAGCTCTTCCCTTGGAAGCCGCCTTCGAACACAACCCCTGCCAAGTGTTCGATGGGAAGTCTGAACCAATACTCATCATCGATCTGCGATTATTAAATTGTTCTGGTCATGGTAAGCCGACAAATTATTCAGAATAGTTCGATCGTTGAATAAATTAATGTACTGGTGTGATGCTCACTTGGTGCTCGATAAATTGTGTGAGTCACAGGACTCTCGTCGACTTCGCGGTTCTTGCGATTATCGAGCCAGATTCAATTATGGCGAGTTATTTCGCTATTTCAGTCAGTTAGCTGAATTGGTGGACCGAGTAGAATTTTAGTAGCCATGTGTGATGATGAAATATTTTAATCACTTATAAAGATGTGTATATATTTACGATAAAAAAATGTTTGATATAGGAACAAAAATTTAAATTACTACTTTCATTAAAAATAATATTGGTATATATATATATATGGTATGATTGTGTTCGCGATGGTGAAGTAGTTGTATCGCGTGAAGCTTAGGATTGAAATATAAATCGTACAAGGGAATGTTGTGGTGGATGCGTATGTCGATTAGGTTTAAATTGGTTATTTGTTGTGGAGTGAAGAGAATTAGTAGCCAGAAGAATTAAATCGGTAAATCAAGTAATTAAGATACACAGTTTAAAGAGTTAATAAAAAGCTAGGAATAAAAATAGATGTTCTAGTGTTATTATGTCAATTTGGTTAATGGATGTAGTCGATGCCCTGTTGTGATATCCATGGTGCTTAATGCTTGGTTTTAAGTGTTTCATCCTTTTTAGTGTAGACTATTTATATTATACTCGTTATACTTGTGCTCATACATGTGCATGGTGCATCTCATGAGGTACGATAAATAATCGCGTGATGCGGAAGACGAGCCAAGTCGACCCCAAGCGCGGGCTACTCCGCATGGTGATGCTGATTGACGAACCTACCTGATCAAGTGCCAGGACAAGGATGATCGTCAAGCGGACATCGCCTAACAAACACTAACCTAGTGTTATTCAGGCAAGCCCCAGTGCATTTGCCACCTCCTTAATGTTTTAAAATCTTTATCACCTTGTTTGATGTATTAGGTGATAGGAGTTGTGTGCTAAACTGTTGATGCATTTCCTTCCTTGAAGAATTGATCACCCTTCCTTGATACCCTTTTTTGAAAAGAATTTTATGATGCTTAGCCTTGCCTTAGCAAAGACAAATGTTTTGTTTTAAAATAAAGGTGATGCTTCAGTGGGTGGGAATGTTCTCAAAAATAAAACTTGATGGTGAATACACCATGGCCATGATGGGTTCAACATCGGAAAAGATGTACCTCTGCCAGGTACCAAACTTTGGGTTTGAAATGATAAAGCTGAGACCAGGCGGTTGACTTGCACGAGAAGGAAGTCTCGATGTAGTGTCTTCGTCTGAGTCGATTAAGGATCATCTGGATGTGGGCCTGCTGACCGAGGACCCTTTAACTGGTCACATGCCTCGTCATGGGTAAGCTTTGCCTCGGGCAGACTAATACCAGAATAAGATAACATGCAATGGGAGTGGAGAGATGGCGAGAGTAGCGTGTACCCTCCGTGGCAAGAGGCTAGACGGTGGTGTATCTGTGCTCTCGGTTGGCGTGAACCTGATCTGGTCTTAAGAACCCCGGTGGCGAGTTGACATATGCAAGGGTTAAGTGCTACCTATGTTGTGTGATTGGAGGTCCCCAGCTGGGTATTAATCGATTCGGATCGCTGTTACTTCTCGGATATGAAGACTTGGTCATTGACTTACACGTAGCATTCCAGTGAACTTAAAAGGTTGATAAAAGACGGCTAGTGCAGGTCAAGTGATTGAACTAGGGTAGAAAGAATTCTAGATGCAGGTAACTTTACTTAACCTGACAAGTAAAAATGAATTTTGAAGGATCCACTCATAGTAAGCTTTTCTACAAAACAGAGTCTTTGATTCTTGATAAGCCATACCTTGAATCCCTCTAGCCAGCATACCCTTGAGAGTCTTTTCTTTAGTCGGGTAAGTCTTGCTGAGTAATTCCGTACTCAGGGTTTTATTCCCTGTTGTTTTTCAGGTTCTAACTTTGTGCTGCTGTTGATGGTGTTAAGTGCCGGTGGGCTCGGCCTTCTTATAAGTCTAAGTACTTCTTCTATACTTCTTATTGAGGATGGTCACTTGAACTAGCATTTATTTCAAACTCATACTTTTGTAATCACTCCGATAATACAATGTAAAAATTATGTAACTTGTAGAATTTGGTAATAAGATTCCCGCTGCAAAAATGTTGGTGTGTGATTTGTGTTAATTAATCTCGCGATCTTGGTTGTAAGTGGTTTATCCGATGTCCTTGGGCAATCAGACGGATCCTGTTAAGTTATCTGGTGCACATGCATAGCCGTCTAAGGTCTTTAAGACAAGGACAGATGCATGTGGGCCCAATAACTTGAGAGGTTCTGCCACAGGCTGGTATCGGAGCAGGATTAAGTATATACGGTCACATACGTATTTTCAAAACAAAAGTTTTGGTTTCGAAAAACCTATTTTCAACTAAACACATTGTTTGGTTTTGAAAAACAGCTTTGAAAAACTATAATGCTAGCGACATCCTATGTTAAGCCCTAAATTAAGGACTATCAGGTGGCTTAGTTCAAAACCACTAACCCACAACCGGGGGTATTGCATATATGTGTATTGTTATTTTTGAGGCCATTCAGTTTTGAATGGATCGACGCTCAAGGTAAGGTGAGATGTGAGAGCATGACCGAACAAACGTCAATCTAGGGAACAGTATAAAAAGTGCTTGATTATATACATGTTCCACATATGTATATATGAAGGCTGCGATGTGGAGTAATTACTTTTCTGGGAATTCAGTACCCCATGGATGTGTATGGGTATACAACCATGGGAATACTGAGAAGTGTATTGTAGTTGTAACGACGCACCTAGGCTCAGGTAAGAAGGTGAGTTACCATAATGAGTTGCCCTATGGTTAAAGTGTGGCAATAGCGCCTATGCGTGGCTCGACGCTTAATGATGAGCTGGCCTCCATATAGAAATATATGGAGTATAAACTGTGAAAAACTATCATGTGTGACTTGCATCATTGGAAATTGGGCTGCAATGGAATTTTCTGCAGGTACACTAACCTCAAAAACGTATGTGTAGCTGACGACTAGCAAAATACTGTGAGAGTCGTATGTATGCCACCGATATAGAACACTATTGCCACATTATATTGGCAAAAACTTGTGAGGACGAATAGGTCAAGCATGCATCATGATTGTTGTATCATGTTTGTCACCTATACACCCAAGATGCTTCTCTCATCTTTATTCCAGTAACCATTGATTGTAGATAATGTGGTGTAATGCTGTATTATGAACTTCGATGAAATAGCTGTCCTTCGTTCTTTAGGTAACCTATTTAGGTGTTATATATGTGTTTGTTCTGGTACTTGATGTGTTGATAGAAGGTTGGTAGTTTGTTTGCCTAAACCCAAAATTAGGCTATGTTCTTATTTAGTAAACCGAGACCCAAACTTGAATTTTCCATTATCATTCTATGACCAAACTCATACAAATAAATGCTTAGGCAATTTCCTTGTTGGACATAAAGTGTACCCGGGCTTAAAACAAGAATATCGAGTCATGTTTTCTTCCAGAACCATTCCCTTGTTTGATTTGTGCAAGCTGATGTCTCTATTCCAGTTCGCCTGTTCTTGAGGATCGCCATGTTGCTTTATCCACCTAACCTAGGAAAGACATGTCCGATCAATTTCTTAAATTGATGCCTTTGGTTTTCTCATACCTCTTGAAGGCATACCAACTTAATCTTATAATTGTTTCCCCCATATCTAATTAGATACTAATCCTTGACCTTGTAATCTCTATGATGGGCATAGAAATATGCTTGGGCTGAATAACAGTCTCCCATCATACTCCCTCATCAACCAGTCTAGGTTATGGCCATGCCTTGTTCATTTCATCAGGCCATAATCTATTTGGCTCTCTACTTGTAACCATCCTTACAGGGGGAGTATCTCTTTGTATATTGTCACCCTTGCCCAATTCATTTATGTCGCGTGAGATTTCTTATTGGTTATGTCTGATAATGGTGTTATGACTAAAACCAGTGGTGCCATGACGAAACCGAGGGCCTTCTGTGTGTGCGCACATGGTTGCGCTACTCGGCACACGCTAGTATCACAGTTAGTAGTCATAATCCATTATGAGATTATATCAATATGTTATCTTCCGTAGACCACTTCCTTGAAACAATTTCTATGTTGTTTGTGAAGTGATCAAGCAACATCTGTCATCTCCGTTGGATCAAAAGGGCATACCACTTTCATGTGTGGTCTTATTTCTTTTGATCTTGGTAGTCACTGCTCATACAAGTTCCCTTTACGTCCTTTGTGTAAAGGTGAAGCCTTGGAGCTTTTTAGTGTTGTAAAACAACTGATTAGCTCTCAAAATGGAGATTGACTTTCCCTGCTGCTGAGATGCACGAGTTTGTTCATTCTCTCCCTTATTGAATCCATGTATTCTCGAACCAAGTCGGTTCATCTCGCATGAAGAAACGGATGAACATCCTGACCAAATGGATTTCTACCCAAATGCATGATCAACTGTTAACAAGAATGAACTCTCAACCCTTGGCTTACCGATGGTACTGAGAGGACTTGCTCAATGTTAAAGGTAGTTCAACAAGTTGGTTTTACTAACTTGTAGCTACGTTGTGAACAAAGACTGAGTTTAGAGATCGTTTTGTCGAGTTGTCTAAACTCACTTTAGTTCAAACCATTCTAAGGAAGTACTTGCAAGAATCAAGTCAAGGCGATTGATAACCACCTAATTATCGCTCTAGTCATGCCTCGATCACCTCACGCGTGTTTTTCCAGTATGTGTGATCAAGTCGAGCCATGCCTAGTGCTTGATAAAATGGAATAGACACGAAGTCTGCATTTACAGATCCCTTTACCAGTGATTTTTCGAGTCTCTATCATTTTTCAAGGACTTGGATTTTCTGGCTAGCCACGGGTCAACTGTGATGTTATTCGACATTCACACTCGTCCCATGTGCTATGAACTTGTCATAACCACTTGTTGGTAAACCTCCTTTTGTGTGTTTTACCCAAGAGGTTGCATCTGATTCTGTTTGGGTAAAATCGCGTAATTGCCGCTCGCCCAAAAGACTCAGATAGTACAGTGTCATCAGAAAAAGCAAACTGCACACATGGAACCTTATGTGTTCTTCTGGCAGACATCGTCTCTATTGGTGGACATTTCTAAATTAGCCTAAGGCGATACATGATATGTCCACTAGAGAAAGCAACATTCTAAAGCACTCGCCTTTGGTTGGAACTGCCATTGTTACCACTGATGCTTCTCTACTCATAAAGTCTTTTGCTCCAAATCTCGGGACGAGATTCTTTTAAGGGGGGAGGGCTGTAACACCCCTGGTATTTATATTCTGTTCAACAACGAGTATGGATTTAAGCACGTAACATCAGTGGATAAAACGGACGCTAAATTTTACACATTTTTGTCTATCACGATTTTAATATCGCATCTGTTTCATTTATCGCGAGTTCGATATCGTTTTTATTTATCCGGGCTCTTCCTAAATTTTCATGATGTTCGGAACATCGTTGTTCCGAAAATCGGTGCGTCCGGTGATTATTTAAAATTCATCGCTCACGCGAATACGAATTCGGAAGCCCAACCCACTCGGATGATTTTACCCCGAACAAATTTATTTGAACTTGGCGACAAAAGTGTTAATACAAAATTGGACTACACCCGGAATCCAAGAAAAACCAGGCGTAGAATTATAAACTGAGTCGTTTCCTAGTCGAATCCGATATCGTTTAGCTTGATCCGTTAACATCAGGCTAAAACTCGAACCTTGGTAATTTAATCTATTCTTTACCAGATAAATTTTTGTCTGACTTCTACGTAAACCAACGATGACTACAATATCGAAGTTAAAATCAGTTCAATTCACATTGTCGTTTCCCGCCGGATTCAAAACTTCGGATATAAATAATTTGGTTCGCTAAATTCAGAGAATGAAATGTGTACCCATATTGTTGTGATCTTTTTCCCACTTTATCGCTAAAAATCAGGATTCAAAAATTGGAAATGAAAATATCCTCTCTCTTCCGCTATTCTCTCTCTTTTTTCCCTGATCTTTTCTTCTTCATGAACCTGCGTTGATTAGCTCCTGGCAAAGAAAGGAAAATCCCGCCGCCTCAGCCTTATCCTCGTCAGATTTTTTTTCAGCAGTAGCATAATCTCCAGTTGCCTGCGCCTGGCCCTGCTTGCCCTTGTGCTGCGTGTCGCTTCACCTATTCGTCCAGCTGCTTCTCTTCCCTGCGAGCCGCTCGCCCCCAGCTCCTATTTTTCTGCCGCTGTTCTCGTTTGATATTTCTCACCGCCTACGCCCATTGCCTCATGTAACACCCACTTTGTAAATTGCTAGAAATAATACCAAAGGAGAATCATTTTCTCTTTATGTGAGTTTGATCTTCATGCATCATCCTATGTGAACACCATGTCCAAGAACAATTAATAAAAAGATATGCTACTAAATCCATGCATCATGTTGAATATTTGATTTTTGTGTGCATTTTATAACAAGAAAATAATAAAGACCAAAAAGGGGGAAGATTAAATCCTAAAAGAAATTCTTGAATCTAGAAAAGAGAAGTAATATGAAAACATGAGTAATATATTTGAATAAATATTCTCAAACCGAATACTTTTAATTGCACCAAAATGAACCAGTTACAAGTGTGAATTGAATTGGTATTTTAAATTTGAATTTGTGAAAGAATGGAGAAAGGAGAAAATAAAAGAAAAATAAAAGAAAAAGGAAAAGGAACACTATACCTAACTGGGCCGCCAACCTGAATTTCGGCCCATTTAGCCAGTTCCTCCGCGCAGCCCTACTAACCAACCGGCGCCGACACGGGGGGGCCAGCTGTCAGCCACTCAGGGAAACAGACCGTGCGCGCGCTCGTTCCTCCCCTCGCTGACGGGCGGGGCCCGCACGTCAGCCACTCTTCGCACGCGCGCTGGATGAACTCGCTGCGTCGTCGGACCCACACGTCAGCTCCCTCAGTCTCCCTGGCGCCGTTTCGCTGGCGCGTGGACCCGAGTTGTCAGTCGCGAATCCAACCACCTTGCCGTCCATGGCGGAAGCGCCCGCGGACTCGGAATTCCGTTGCGTGGAACCGGCGTACCATCTCGCAACCATAAAGGAGGCCGAGCCGCCATGACCTATCCCCCGTTCACGACCTAACACACCGAGTCAAACCTCGCACCGTCGTAACACCAAGAGAGAAAGGAGAGGGGTCAGCTGCCGGGTTCCGCACCGACGACACCCACCGCCAAGCTCGGGAATCACGGGCAATCAGGCACCATGGGGCATCCGGCCGCTGCACCGCGCACCCTAGGAGCTTCGACCGTCACCAATTTCGTCATCGACGCCGCCGTGACCGCGCAATTGCTCATCGGCGTAGCAAGCTCCGCCTGGATCCGCACTTCACCGTGGGCAGCTCTTTTGCGTCCACGATTCGTGGTATGTATTCATCGCCTGTGCCCGTTTTCGTCACCGTATCGTGTAGCACTAGTCCAATTAGATGTAGTTGCGTCATCACCGGAGATTCGCTTCACCGGTGTTGGGTTTCCGCCGTGCGCCGTGGGCCGAGCCCTGTGCTCGTGGATGGTAGAAATTGGTGAGGGAAACGAGTTTATAACGTCGTCAATTGGGCGAGGAGCGAAGGAATTAGAAAATGGGGCTCGGGGTGGCCGGAATTGCCACTCGCCGGTGGAGGGCCGCCGCGGGTGGGTCGTGCCTCATGGCCGCCGGTCTCAATTGGGGAAGACGCGTTTCAGCCATTGGATGAACAATCTGTGGCCAGGATTAGATCCAGGTTACCGTTTCGTTCGAGTCGATCTGCGGCGTCCGTTTTGGATCTCGCGATCGTGATTCGATTTAGTTATTTTAAATCCGATGCGTTGCACACGGATCGAACGGCTGTTATGGCGTACCGCTTCGTCGCGCTAGGATCTAATCTAGACCGTAGGATCCAGATCCTAGGGTCTGCAATGAGTACCGGCTTGCACTGTTTCTGGTTTAATCTGGGCGCTCGGTGTCTAATCCAGCGGCCAGCAGAGCTCCATACCCCTTCGGCCTGGGTATTTTTCTAAAGAGCCCTCGGGTTTTAATGAAATCAACCCGCCGTCCTCATTTCCTATTCTCTGAGTCTCGGTAATATTACACCAGAACCCCCTGTGTTTTCTAGGAATTGAGGCCCAGTCCAGTGCGGTTTGAAATTGATTAAATGAAATAGAAAATGGATTTTTAATATGAAAATAATTACTAGAACTTACTAAATTCATAGAAAATTCATACTAACTCCAAATTACTCCATTCCAGTTCCTAAAGTTTTATAATTTTATTCTCTATCACCTAGAGCCTCTGTTATGTCATGAAAACAGTAAGAAATTTATTTATCACTTAATCTTATTTAAAGCACATAAAACCTTTGAAAATGCATAACTTGAAATCTATAACTTAGAAAATTATGATTCCAGTTCCTAGGATTTTATTTTAATATGAAGAATATATCTGTGTATTTTGTTTACATGCTTGGTGTAATGTTACTTTTTCCCTGCATATTGTGCTTGTTTGTATTGTGGCGAGTAGAAGAGCCCGTTGCTGAGGATCCTGGTGAGCAGCAGGTTGAAGTAGCTAAGCAGGAGCTCATTGAAGGCAAGTTGTGCCCTTGACCACTTTTTACCCAATAATGTTCTTTAATATCACATACTCATGCATAGGTTAATTTTGATGGGACCCAATAGGTCACCCTAGATTGTTTATCTCATTACCTTGTTTACCCCTGAATCACTTGGGTAGTCTGCTATTGCTTTACATGGTTTTGGGGTAATCATTTATTATATCTATGTTCCAATTATTCTTGTTATTCTGTTTATGTTCATGTTGAGATCATTAATGTTAATTGGAACATAGAGCTTAACTTGAGTAACACGTGCCACCACAAGGGAGGAATGGGACCCCTTGGCTGACTAATTAGGAAAGCTAGTGGAAGACTACCTTACCCGAAAGGGGCAAGGGCAGTAGGGGAGTGGTCAGTGTAGGGAGGTCCCTGGTTGATTTTGCTGCGATGGCGGTCAGCCAGGAACCCTGCATTGGAACTTCCTATAAACTGTAGCGGGTTTTCGGAAGCTAGTGGAACTTTGTAAAGGCCTCGTAGTGTTGCCCTGCCGCGCTTCCTAGGTAGAGGTGTATGGGATTCATGACCCCTTGGCAGATGGGTAACATGACTTGTGGGTAAAGGGTACAACCTCTGCAGAGTGTAAAACTGGTATACTAGCCGAGCTCACGGTCATGAGCAGCTCAGGACTCTCTGATGTTTAAATTATGGAACTTAAATTCAATTTTGTCATTTGCATTGCATGGGTTTGTTATTAATTTTGTTCTATTACTTTACTTATGGTTTGGTATTTATTTACACTTAGTAACTGCTAATAAAATTTTGACCAACTACTTAAAAGCAATGCTCAGCTTTAACCCCTGTCATTGATTAAGCCTTACACATCACATGGACTCACACCTTTGTGAGTTTATGTCCACTGGTTCCCCACAACTTGTTGAGCTATGATCATGTGTGAGCTCACCCTTGCTGTCTCACACCCCCCACAGGAGATGATCAGGTGGTTCAGGAGGAGCCGCCTAACACTGAGGAGTTCGATCTGATCTAGGTGGCGTTTCCCAGTCGACATTGGCGCCGACGATCCTTAGTTCGTTTTATCTTTATTATTCCATTTTGTAATAATTCTTCCGCTATGTAATAAATACTCTGATGTTTTATGACATTTATCTCTATACACTCTGTTATTATATATGTTGTCTTCTTGGCGCATGTATGAGATGCACCTGGCTTTGTTCCTTAAAGCCGGGTGTTACAGAAGTGGTATCAGAGGAAATGTTGACTGTAGGACGAAACCCAGATAGAAATGGACAGACCCTTCACTACTTACCTTCTTCTGATTCATTCTATACTTACCTTACTCTGATTCTCTCTAAACTTATCTTGATCATGTCTCACCTTCTACTGTTCTACTCTGATTATTCTTATCTTTTCTACTCTAAGACAAGATGGATTTCACACCTTGGAATCCTATGACTATGGTCTTTCTAAGAGATAGGGAACCTAAGACAAAATTTAAAACTATTTTCTCTATTTAAAATGTTGTTTGATTGTGCTGATGCTAAATGCCTGATTTGCTTCTTTGATTGATTGAATTATGGACATCTTAGTATGTACCACCATAAGGTATTGAATTAGCTAGGATAGGTAAAATAATAATCTGCTTAGCTAATAAAATTCCCCAAAGTAACCTGCTTCGTAAATACCTACCTTGTCTACTATTTTCTTACCATATGTATCTAACTCAGATGGTCAATACCAGGCGGGGTGGTGGAATTGATTTGCCTCCCAATCGACACACTCGGAGGATATATAGACAACCTCAGCCACAGCCTGCAGAGATGAATCCTCCCAATCCTCCACCAGGCGGAGTTGACCCACTGGTTGCTGCTCAGATGGCGGTGATGCAGCAAATGGCAGACACTATGGTTGATATGCGTGCTCAGATGCAGCAAGAACGCCAGGAGATGCGTCAGGAAAGAGAAGATATACGCCAGGAGTTACGCCAGGAGCGAGATGAGATACGCCAGGAAAGGAGGGCACAACAACAGCTGCTGCAACAACAAATGCAACAGCAACCACAACAGCAACAGCAGCAACAGGTGCCACTGCCTCCACCACCACCACCAGTTCCTCCTCGTGATAAGCACCGGGAGTTCATGAGTCATAAGCCACCTACATTCGCTAGCTCACCTGATCCACTGGACGCGGATGATTGGCTGAAGTCCGTTGAGAAGATGTTGAATATTGCACAGTGCACGGACCGGGAAAACGTTTTATATGCTTCTGGACGTCTGACTGGTCCTGCTGCTGACTGGTGGGATTCTTATACTGCTGCCCATGATGCTGCGGATACTATTACTTGGGCAGAGTTCAGTACACAGTTCAGAAACTACCATATTCCAGCTGGTATGATAAAGATCAAGAAGAAGGAATTTCTGTCGCTGAAGCAAGGAAGTATGTCAGTCAGCGAGTACCGCGACAAGTTTATTCAGTTATCCAGATATGCCCCTGAAGAAGTTGCTGAAGACGAGAGGAAGCAGGAGCATTTCATTGAAGGACTTAATGGACCACTGCAGTATGCTCTGGTGGCACACACATTTCCATCATTTCAGAGGCTGCTTGATAAGGCTCTTGCTATTGAACACAAGCGTGTTCAACTGGGTGATTTGAAGAGAAAGGCTATCTCGCAAGGGCAGGGTAGCAGCAGTGTTCGTCCTCGCTACAGTTCACCACAGGGTACACCGACTTGACCAGGAGGACCACGCCCAGTTCAGCAGTCACCACTGAGGACTCCCCCTCCTCGACAGGCTACCCCTACTGGCACCCCGACGAAGTTTTCAGGACAGAGTCCGGGCACTCAATGTTTCAAGTGTGGGAAGATTGGTCATTATGCAAATGTCTGCCCACAGAGGATTGCTGCTACTCCAGTTCAGAACAGGCAGCAAACTCCAGGATCTGGCAAGGGATATTCTATTGCCAAGGTTAATCAAGTCAGCATTGATGCTACTCCGGATGGAGGGGACCTCGTAATTGGTATGTTTTATGTTAATGCAATTCCTGCAACCATATTATTTGATTCTGGTGCTACACATTCATTCATGTCTGCTAGATATGCCAACACAAATGAAATACCACTGCTAAATATGAGAAAACCCATGATAGTAATTACACCTAAAGGGCCTGTTGAGGCGAATCAAATGACACGTAGATTGACATTAACCATTATGGGTAGAGAATTTGGAGCTACTGCTATAATACTGGAGTCAAGCAGTATAGATTTGATCCTTGGTATGTCATGGCTAAGAAAGGCAAAGGCCGTTATAGCATGTGGTAGAGGTACCGTAGAACTCACTACCACTAAAGGAGAAAGGTTTCAAGTTAATATTGCAGTAACCTCCTCATCCATGCGTGGAATGTTCTTTATGCCCGAGGAGTTTGTAGGTGACAATATCCGGGTGGTTAGAGATTTTCCGGATGTCTTTCCAGAGGAGTTACCAGGGATGCCACCTGATAGAGAAGTTGAGTTTGTTATTGACCTCTTACCTGGAACCGCCCCTATTTCTAAACGGCCTTATAGGATGTCCGTAGAGGAGTTGAAGGAGCTTAAGAAGCAGTTAACTGAGTTACAAGAGGCTGGGTACATTCGTCCGAGTTCCTCACCATGGGGAGCACCGGTTTTGTTTGTACAGAAGAAGGATGGATCGCAGCGGATGTGTGTGGATTATAGATCTCTTAATGATGTTACAGTGAAGAACAAGTATCCGTTGCCCCGTATTGAAGATTTATTTGATCAGATGAGAGGTGCAAGAGTATTTTCGAAGATTGATCTCCGATCGGGATACCATCAGATGAGGATTAGACCATCGGATATTCCCAAGACGGCTTTCTCGACTAGATATGGATTATATGAGTTTACTGTTATGTCGTTTGGATTAACCAACGCACCAGCCTATTTTATGAACTTAATGAACAAGGTGTTTATGGAGTATTTGGACAGATTCGTCGTGGTATTCATCGACGATATTCTTATTTATTCTCAGAGTGATAGTGATCACGAGGAACATCTGAGGTTGGTGCTACAGAAGCTACGAGATAATCAACTCTATGCTAAGTTCAGCAAGTGCGAGTTTTGGATTGGCGAAGTGCCATTTCTTGGTCATATTATTTCTAATGGAGGAATATCAGTGGATCCTGCTAAAGTGAAGGAGATAATGGAGTGGAGAGTACCCACTACAGTGACTGAGATTCGGAGTTTCTTGGGATTAGCAGGAAATTATCGGAGATTTATTGAAGGGTTTTCTAAGATTGCTAAGCCTATGACTTCACTTCTGGAGAAAGGAAAAGAATTTAAGTGGGACGAGAAGTGTCAAGACAGCTTTGATCTATTGAAGAAGAGGTTGATGTCGCCACCAGTTTTGGTTATGCCAGACTTACAAAAAGGATTTGATATCTATTGTGATGCATGTGGCCAAGGCTTAGGATGTGTGCTCATGCAAGAAGGACATGTGATTGCTTATGCTTCTCTTCAGTTGCGGAGACATGAATTGAACTACCCTACTCATGACTTGGAATTGGCAGCCGTTGTGCATGCACTTAAGATTTGGAGACATTATATCATGGGGACCAAGTGCCAAGTATATACGGATCATAAGAGTTTGAAGTATATATTCACTCAGAAGGATCTCAACCTTAGGCAACGCCGTTGGTTGGAGCTTATTAAGGATTATGATTTGGAGATTCACTATCACCCGGGCAAGGCAAACTTGGTTGCAGATGCCTTGAGTCGCAAGGAGCATGTTCATTCAGCTATTGTTGCCCAGCTACCCGATGAGATTGTTGAGGATTTCAAGAGACTTAACCTGGGGATGGTTGCTCATACTGAAGGAGTTACTATTGATGTGGAACCTACTTTGGAGCAAGAGATCCGCAAAGGACAAATTGGTGATGCCAAAATAAAAGAGATTAAGGATCTAATTACTGAAGGTCGAGTTCCGGAATTCACGGAAGATGAGCAGGGCACTGTATGGTTCAAGGATAGGATGTGTGTCCCTGATATTAAAAGCCTTCGGGAGACTATTTTAAAGGAGGCCCATGATTCGGATTATTCTATTCATCCTGGTAGTACCAAGATGTATCAGGATTTGAAACGGAAATATTGGTGGTATGGATTGAAAAGAGATGTAGCTGCACATGTGGCTATGTGCGACGTATGTCAAAGAGTTAAGGCTGAACACCAGAGGCCAGCTGGATTATTGCATCCACTGAAGATACCTGAGTGGAAATGGGAAGAGATTGGTATGGATTTCATTACTGGATTGCCTCGCACCCAGAAAGGATATGATGCTATATGGGTGATTGTGGATAGATTGACTAAAGTGGCTCACTTTATTCCTGTCAAGACTACTTATAAAGGTTCTCAGCTAGCAGAGTTATATATGGCTCGGATTGTGTGTTTGCATGGAGTACCGAAGAAGATCGTGTCTGATCGAGGTTCGCAGTTTACCTCAAGATTTTGGAGAAGCTTTCATGAGAACATGAGTACGAAGTTGAATTTTAGTACGGCTTATCACCCTCAGACTGATGGACAGACTGAAAGGACAAATCAAGTTTTGGAGGATATGTTGAGAGCATGTGCCCTTCAGCATGGAGGAAGTTGGGATAAAAGTCTACCTTATGCTGAGTTCTCGTATAATAATAGTTACCAGGCCAGTCTGAAGATGTCACCTTTTGAAGCTTTATATGGGAGGAAGTGCAGGACTCCTCTATATTGGGATCAGACTGGAGAAAGACAGTTCTTTGGTCCTGAACTGATTCAAGAAGCAGAAGAACAAGTTCGTATAATTCGAGAGAATTTGAGAGTGGCTCAAACCAGGCAAAAGAGCTATGCGGATAATAGAAGGAGGCCACTGGAATTCGAAGAAGGAGATTATGTGTATCTCAAGGTGTCACCACTTCGTGGAATGAGGAGATTTAAAGTCAAGGGCAAATTGTCCCCTCGCTATATTGGACCATTCTTGATCTTTAGGCGAGTTGGAGAGATGGCATACCAACTTGAGTTACCTGCTAGTCTATCAGATGTGCATAATGTGTTCCATGTATCTCAACTGAAGAAATGTCTCCGTGTCCCTGAGGAACAGTTACCAATGGAAGGGCTCAGTGTTCAAGGTGATTTGACTTACACGGAGTACCCGATCAAGATTTTGGATACATTGACTCGGGTGACAAGAAATAAGGTGATAAAGATGTGCAAAGTGCAATGGAGTCACCACGGTGAAGATGAAGCAACTTGGGAAAGAGAAGAAGAGCTTCGCATAGATTTTCCCCACCTTTTCCCTAGATCTTCTTAAATCTCGAGGACGAGATTATTTTTAAGGGGGGTAGGATTTGTAACACCCACTTTGTAAATTGCTAGAAATAATACCAAAGGAGAATCATTTTCTCTTTATGTGAGTTTGATCTTCATGCATCATCCTATGTGAACACCATGTCCAAGAACAATTAATAAAAAGATATGCTACTAAATCCATGCATCATGTTGAATATTTGATTTTTGTGTGCATTTTATAACAAGAAAATAATAAAGACCAAAAAGGGGGAAGATTAAATCCTAAAAGAAATTCTTGAATCTAGAAAAGAGAAGTAATATGAAAACATGAGTAATATATTTGAATAAATATTCTCAAACCGAATACTTTTAATTGCACCAAAATGAACCAGTTACAAGTGTGAATTGAATTGGTATTTTAAATTTGAATTTGTGAAAGAATGGAGAAAGGAGAAAATAAAAGAAAAATAAAAGAAAAAGGAAAAGGAACACTATACCTAACTGGGCCGCCAACCTGAATTTCGGCCCATTTGGCCAGTTCCTCCGCGCAGCCCTACTAACCAACCGGCGCCGACACGGGGGGGCCAGTTGTCAGCCACTCAGGGAAACAGACCGTGCGCGCGCTCGTTCCTCCCCTCGCTGACGGGCGGGGCCCGCACGTCAGCCACTCTTCGCACGCGCGCTGGATGAACTCGCTGCGTCGTCGGACCCACACGTCAGCTCCCTCAGTCTCCCTGGCGCCGTTTCACTGTCGCGTGGACCCGAGTTGTCAGCCGCGAATCCAACCACCTTGCCGTCCATGGCGGAAGCGCCCGCGGACTCGGAATTCCGTTGCGTGGAACCGGTGTACCATCTCGCAACCATAAAGGAGGCCGAGCCGCCATGACCTATCCCCCGTTCACGACCTAACACACCGAGTCAAACCTCGCACCGTCGTAACACCAAGAGAGAAAGGAGAGGGGTCAGCTGCCGGGTTCCGCACCGACGACACCCACCGCCAAGCTCGGGAATCACGGGCAATCGGGCACCGTGGGGCATCCGGCCGCTGCACCGCGCACCCTAGGAGCTTCGACCGTCACCAATTTCGTCATCGACGCCGCCGTGACCGCGCAATTGCTCATCGGCGTAGCAAGCTCCGCCTGGATCCGCACTTCACCGTGGGCAGCTCTTTTGCGTCCACGATTCGTGGTATGTATTCATCGCCTGTGCCCGTTTTTGTCACCGTATCGTGTAGCACTGGTCCAATTAGATGTAGTTGCGTCATCACCGGAGATTCGCTTCACCGGTGTTGGGTTTCCGCCGTGCGCCGTGGGCCGAGCCCTGTGCTCGTGGATGGTAGAAATTGGTGAGGGAAACGAGTTTATAACGTCGTCAATTGGGTGAGGAGCAAAGGAATTAGAAAATGGGGCTCGGGGTGGCCAGAATTGCCGCTCGCCGGTGGAGGGCCGCCGCGGGTGGGTCGTGCCTCATGGCCGCCGGTCTCAATTGGGGAAGACGCGTTTCAGCCGTTGGATGAACAATCTGTGGCCAGGATTAGATCCAGGTTACCGTTTCGTTCGAGTCGATCTGCGGCGTCCGTTTTGGATCTCGCGATCGCGATTCGATTTAGTTATTTTAAATCCGATGCGTTGCACACGGATCGAACGGCTGTTATGGCGTACCGCTTCGTCGCGCTAGGATCTAATCTAGACCGTAGGATCCAGATCCTAGGGTCTGCAATGAGTACCGGCTTGCACTGTTTCTGGTTTAATCTGGGCGCTCGGTGTCTAATCCAGCGGCCAGCAGAGCTCCATACCCCTTCGGCCTGGGTATTTTTCTAAAGAGCCCTCGGGTTTTAATGAAATCAACACGCCGTCCTCATTTCCTATTCTCTGAGTCTCGGTAATATTACACCAGAACCCCCTGTGTTTTCTAGGAATTGAGGCCCAGTCCAGTGCGGTTTGAAATTGATTAAATGAAATAGAAAATGGATTTTTAATATGAAAATAATTACTAGAACTTACTAAATTCATAGAAAATTCATACTAACTCCAAATTAATCCATTCCAGTTCCTAAAGTTTTATAATTTTATTCTCTATCACCTAGAGCCTCTGTTATGTCATGAAAACAGTAAGAAATTTATTTATCACTTAATCTTATTTAAAGCACATAAAACCTTTGAAAATGCATAACTTGAAATCTATAACTCAGAAAATTATGATTCCAGTTCCTAGGATTTTATTTTAATATGAAGAATATATCTGTGTATTTTGTTTACATGCTTGGTGTAATGTTAATTTTTCCCTGCATATTGTGCTTGTTTGTATTGTGGCGAGTAGAAGAGCCCGTTGCTGAGGATCCTGGTGAGCAGCAGGTTGAAGTAGCTGAGCAGGAGCTCATTGAAGGCAAGTTGTGCCCTTGACCACTTTTTACCCAATAATGTTCTTTAATATCACATACTCATGCATAGGTTAATTTTGATGGGACCCAATAGGTCACCCTAGATTGTTTATCTCATTACCTTGTTTACCCCTGAATCACTTGGGTAGTCTGCTATTGCTTTACATGGTTTTGGGGTAATCATTTATTATATCTATGTTCCAATTATTCTTGTTATTCTGTTTATGTTCATGTTGAGATCATTAATGTTAATTGGAACATAGAGCTTAACTTGAGTAACACGTGCCACCACAAGGGAGGAATGGGACCCCTTGGCTGACTAATTAGGAAAGCTAGTGGAAGACTACCTTACCCGAAAGGGGCAAGGGCAGTAGGGGAGTGGTCAGTGTAGGGAGGTCCCTGGTTGATTTTGCTGCGATGGCGGTCAGCCAGGAACCCTGCATTGGAACTTCCTATAAACTGTAGCGGGTTTTCGGAAGCTAGTGGAACTTTGTAAAGGCCTCGTAGTGTTGCCCTGCCGCGCTTCCTAGGTAGAGGTGTATGGGATTCATGACCCCTTGGCAGATGGGTAACATGACTTGTGGGTAAAGGGTACAACCTCTGCAGAGTGTAAAACTGGTATACTAGCCGAGCTCACGGTCATGAGCAGCTCAGGACTCTCTGATGTTTAAATTATGGAACTTAAATTCAATTTTGTCATTTGCATTGCATGGGTTTGTTATTAATTTTGTTCTATTACTTTACTTATGGTTTGGTATTTACTTACACTTAGTAACTGCTAATAAAATTTTGACCAACTACTTAAAAGCAATGCTCAGCTTTAACCCCTGTCATTGATTAAGCCTTACACATCACATGGACTCACACCTTTGTGAGTTTATGTCCACTGGTTCCCCACAACTTGTTGAGCTATGATCATGTGTGAGCTCACCCTTGCTGTCTCACACCCCCCCACAGGAGATGATCAGGTGGTTCAGGAGGAGCCGCCTAACACTGAGGAGTTCGATCTGATCTAGGTGGCGTTTCCCAGTCGACATTGGCGCCGACGATCCTTACTTCGTTTTATCTTTATTATTCCATTTTGTAATAATTCTTCCGCTATGTAATAAATACTCTGATGCTTTATGACATTTATCTCTATACACTCTGTTATTATATATGTTGTCTTCTTGGCGCATGTATGAGATGCACCTGGCTTTGTTGCTTAAAGCCGGGTGTTACACCTCATCTCCTCGCCACGTGCTTATCTTCTCCTCCCCATCTCCCAGCATGTCGTGCTAGTCTCCATTTTCAATTCTCTGCGCGCCGTGCATCTCTATCTCCCTCTGCCTACTCGAGCGCATGCCCAGCGCCCTGGATTCCTTGGCCTTCGCGCCCTGGCCCTCTGCCCGGAGCTCCCTGTTCCGCTCGGCGCTCTCCCAGCTTGCTCTGGACGCGCAGCTCCCTTCATCGCGCTCAGTTTGCATCCAGCTCTAGCTCGCCGAAGTCCCTCCCATGGCCGTCTCCCTCAAGCCGCCGTGAGCTCCATGGCTGCTGTGTTCCTCTCTGTCGCGCGCCCCTGGAGCTTCCTCGCCTGCGCGCTCCTCTGTGTCGAGCTCCCTACGCAGCGGCTTCCATTCCCCGCTGCAACTCTAGCTTCTTCCCTGGGCCATCGCATCCACTGCTTTTCCCTGGTCGAGCGCCTCTCTCTCTAGCTCGCCTCCGCTCTCTGGCGCTCCTCTGCCCTCTCACTGCTCGCCGTCGATTCTCCCTGGACGGCGCTCGGATTTCTTCTTCCTGGCGCCTGGCTCCAGCGCGCCTATCCCCTTGCTCTCCTCTCTAGCCGCGCTGAGCTCCCTGCTCGCCATCTCCCTCTTGTTTCCCTGCTGGTCGTGCTTCTCATCTCCCATGGCCGTGCGCCATGATGCTCGGACCTCGCCTGGTGTGGTACCCGGTTTGCAAAGAAGAGAAGTTGGAGGTTATTCTTTTTTTTTTGTTTTCTCCATTCAGTTGATGCATTTTGGGGATTTGGATTTTTGTGGAAAACATTCACCAGTAGGGTAGTAGAATTTCTTTGGTTAGGCGTTTGCAACGGGGTCGGGAGCTGTCGCGTGGGCGAGTTGGGCCGCGAATCTTGATTCGGCCCACTAACCTCCCCTAACCCTAGCCGCCCTCCCCCCTAACCCCCCCTTTCTTTGTGCAGCCGCCCCCCCATTCCCCTACCCTTTTGGCCACCGGCCCCCCCTCCCATCTCCTTTTCCCTCAAACCCTTGCAGCCACACCACCTAACCCTGGCCGCCCCCCATCTCCTCCTTCCAAGGTGCCATTCCTTGCCGCTCGGATCTTCGTCGCGTGGTGCAAATCTCCAATTGTTTTCGGTGGAGGGAAGAAGGGAGGAAGGAAAGGGGGAGAATCCAAGGTGATTTTTGTGTTTATCTCTTCTTCATTTGTGCTGCAATCCAATTGTTTAGATGTTGCGTATGTGATTTGGTAGAAGGGTTGTCCAGAATTTTAGGGGGTGGACGAACAGCAGCAGTATTAGTGGTTTCTGGGCATTTTTGGTGGGGAATTAATGGGAATCAGTTTGGTAATCATGTAGAACTTTCATACCTTTCCAACGAGTATTTATGCGCTCAATTTGGAGTTATAAATTAAAAGATATCACCGTTTGAATCTGGGTATGTGGCTGTCCAAAAAAACAGATTTTCAGGGGGGGAGGGACAGCAGCAGTATTAGCAGTTTCTGGGGATTTTTCATGAGTAATTAGTGTTAATCAGTATGAGAATCATGTAGGGCTTTTTCTTGCCTTTCCAACAAGTACTTATGCGCTCGATTCGGAATTATATTTTAAAAGTTATCGCTGTTTGAATCCGAGTATGTCGCTGCTCAAAAGAGGAAAAAACAGATTGCAGGGTTTATCTTGTGGACCGTTTAGGGGTAATTACATCTTAGAATTTAATCATAAATTGTATACAAAACTTGTGGGTAATTTTATGTAGTTGTCTCTGGAGTTTTTGTTTGTCACCACTGCTGTCTTAATTTTAATGTTATGGAATTGTTAAGCAGCGCCGCTGCAGTTTGGTTGGTGTGGGGAGAATTGTTACCCGCGGCGGGGTTTGAGACTGCGTGTAGGTGCGGCGTTGTTTTTGAGGCTTATTATGTGAATTTGGTGCACTAAGTTGGGTGTCAAAAACAGGTGGTGGACTTCCGGATCGTTCTTAGGGATTTGCCCAAACTTCCGGTGAAGGCAAGTAAAACTGTGATGGTCATTCCGTCTGTCGAATGAGGAGTCCTATACTTGATTATGTTGTGCTATTGTGTTCGTAATCATATTTTTAATTGAGTACCATCATTTGGAGATGTTCGTGTTTTATTGATTACATATGTTGAGTTTGAGGTTTGATCATGTTACTCAAGTGGTTATTATGTGGATTGGGTGGAAGTATATGTCTAGCACATTTTATTTGGGAAGAACTCATGTTGTTGTCATGCATAATGCATTCATTATTCATTGCATGGAAGTTCGTCGTGATCTTATGATCCGACCGTACCGGTACATTGAGCATCATATGTTGCACGAGAAGGGGTATGATGCAGCTTCATATCCTTAGAGATATGAAGGCAGAAGTCATTATTGCTTCTGTAGCCATGTGCATTCATGGGAGAGGTGTGGAATCTATTATGTGGATGTGGATAATGTGGATTTTTTACATTGTGATTCTTCTTGGCGTTAAGTAATTAGTTACTTGTTTACTTGCTACAATTTAATATTCAAGAAGAAAGTTTTGAATTACGTGGTTGTTTAAGCTTAGTTGGTTTACAATGTCCAATTTGTTGTTTGCTCTGTTTACTTGCTGAGATGTGTCATCTCACTCTTGCATTGTTTGATGCAGGCACCTAATTTCTGCTTTGGGAAAAGAGGGATGTAGCAGCACGGCCACTACACCTTTAATAAAGGAACCTTTACTTAATAATGTTGTTAATCAGGGAGGGTCAAGTCTAGGGAATTACTATGTTCTAGCTTTTCATGGTGGTTGAGCGGTTTTGGGGTGGGCTGAGTTACTTATCTCTTTTTTCTATTTGGTCATGAATGTGTTTTACCACTTTTGCATTTAGATTCTACTACGTGAATTATCTGTCTTTTATATCCTGTATGAACTCCATGTTTTCCCCCTTGTTATGCTACTTTCAAGGGAGGTGCTGCCGGATTTTGTAGTATTTTCTCTCTTTATTACATTTCTTGTGTTGCATAAGTTTAGTGGGAGGAGTTTTTGGTAACATCTAATGTGTGTGACCAGTGGGGGTGTTACAGTTGGTATCAGAGGCAATAGGCTGTAGGTCCTAGCAAGTGGAGTAATAATAAATTGACACACTACACATGTAGGATGAGAATTCTGCTTTACTATTGATATGTTATGTTATTGTCTGTGCTAGTTTGACATTATCTAAAGAAATGGTATGCCAATCTTACTTACTTATTATTCTCACCCCTGTGGCTGCAGCTATGCCGCCTCGTAGGGCTCGGGGTAGTCCGCAAGTTCCTAGTGGGGACTCGATGAGTCCGGCGGCAATGTTAGCCGCGATGCAGGCCATGCAGCAGGAGTTGGCCCTTCTGAGGCAAGCCATTCCTGTTGCCCCTGCGGGTGCTGCTCAGGGTGCTGGTGGTGGAGAAGTGCCTAGGGGCACTGTCCCTGCGGGTGTTGTTCCAGGTAGCAAGGCCGAGGTGCCTCTTCCAGTCAGTGGTCTTTCTCTGATGTAGTGGATGGGCATGAAGTTGGATTCTTTTGATGGTAGTGGTACTCCGGTGGAGGCGGCAGATTGGTTGACTTACGTGGAGGATAAGATGAATGTCTTCGAGATTGTGTATGGAGATCGGGTTTGCTTTGGCACACAGCTGCTGAAGGGAGAGGCTCAAATTTGGTGGAGAGGCGTGCAGGCAGCGCACTCCTCATCACAAGGAGTCTTGACTTGGGATGTCTTCATCAGGTAGTTTGAAAGGAGATTCTACCGAGTCACCTTCCTGGAGAAAATGAAGATTGACTTGCAGTCCTACAAGCAGGAGAAGAAGTCTGTCACATAGTATGAGGTGGGCTTCAACAAGATGGTCCGCTTTGTCCCTCATGTGGCTTATAATGAGATGGAGAAAGCGAGCCAGTTCCGTCAGGGTCTGAAGCCTTCTATCAGGCATGCACTGGGAGCCTTTCCGTTGGTGGACTTCCAAACTACGGTGGAGCAGGCACTGGGTGTGGAGATGCAACACCAGTATACCATGCAGTCGCAGAAGACTTCGGGTGTTGATCAGCCTTGTGGCCAGGACGCGAGGAGGGGCAACACGGGAGGTCCAGCCCACAAGAGGGGCAAGACTTAGCATCAGCGCCACCATCCTTACCGTGGCAAATCTTCTGACTCGGGTACTTCAGGAGCAAGTACTCAGAGGTTTCGGGTTGTTCCTAAGCCCGGGCTGGGGCTGGTGTGTTTTCGTTGTGGTGATGCGCATCACCGTGCAGAGTGCCAGTGGAGTAGCAGGTGTTCTATCTGTAGCTAGGACCACAAGAATGTGGTGTGTAGGAGGAATCCTAATGGGAAGCTCAGATGGGAGCCGGTGACTTCCTCCTCTTCTCAGGGCACTATCAACATGATGTCAAGTGCTGAGCAGTAGTTTTCAGTTCCTCTTCCTCCGCAGCAGCTTTATGTGCCTGGGACTTCTCAGTTCGTGCTGATGCAGGGTTTTCCTCAGTATCAGGCCGCGCCTACTCCTGCACCATCTACTCCTATGTCGTCTCAGTTTGGAGCTCCGCATCTGCCTCACCCAGCGGCTCAGTGGGGTTCTTCTATTAATTTCACTCCGGGAGCTTCCTCTTCTGCGGGTATTTCTGGAGCTTATGTGCTACCCGCTGCGGATGGCAGAGAGCAAGGAGACGTGGTGACAGGTACGATTTCAGTTGATTCGTTTGTGGCCCATGCTCTTTTTGACTCTGGCGCTAGCTATTCGTTTATTTCGGAAGATTTTGTGTCGTGGGCTAGTCTTTCAGTGCAGAGGTTGGGTCACCCAATTTTGGTTAGTTCTGCTAATGGCTCTATTAGTAGCTGTTCAGTTTGTCAGGGGTGTTCCGTCATTCTTGCTGATGAGGTCTTTTCGGCCAATCTGGTGGTGATTTCCTTGGGGACATTCGATGTTATCTTGGGTATGGATTGGTTATCCCAGTGTCGCGCAGTTATATCCTGTTTTTGGAAGACAGTGTTATTGCAGGCGCCGTCGGGTAAGGAGGTGGTATTCTTGGGAAGTTCCCCAAAGTTCATGTTATCCTTGTTGGCGCAATTGCTTCCTGATCGTCGGTCAAGGAAGTCAGGGATCTTTTTCTCCATGGTGGTGGAGGGTGAGGGTGCCTTGCGGGTGCAGGACATCTGGGTGGTGTGTGACTTTGCTGACGTGTGTCCGATAGAGCTTCTAGGCATTCCTCCAGAGTGCGATGCAGCTTTTGAGATTAAGCTGATTCCGGGTACGCAGCCTATTCATAAGGCCCCGTATCGAAAGGCCCCAAAGGAGCAGGTTGAATTGAAGCGGCAATTGGATGATCTGCTGGCTAAGGGTTTCATTAGGCCTAGCAGGTCTCCATGGGCTTCCCCAGTATTGTTTGTTGAGAAGAAGGATAAAAGCAAGCGGCTGTGTGTGGATTATCGCGCTTTGAATCAAGTGACAATCAAGAATAAATATCCGCTTCCCCGTATTGAGGTCCTCTTTGAGCAGTTGAGGGGTGCCCAGGTGTTCTCCAAAATTGATTTGAACTCGGGTTATCATCAATTGAGGATTCGTGAGGAGGATATTGAGAAGACCGCTTTTTGCACCAGGTATGGGCATTATGAGTTCATGGTCATGTCTTTTGGCTTAACTAATGCCCCTGCTGCTTTTATGGAAGCAATGAATAGGATGTTGCATGAATTCCTGGACGACTTCATGGTCGTGTTCCTGGATGATATTCTGATTTATTCCAAGCCTGAGGCTGAGCATGAGCAGCATCTCCGTCTCGTTCTGGGTGCTCTAAGGAAGAATCAGTTCTATGGCAAGTTGAAGAAGTGTGCCTTTTGGCTGTCCGAAGTGGCTTTCCTGGGGCACGTGATTAATCAACAGGGCATTGCGGTTGATCCCAAGAATGTTGCGGCTGTGGTGGAGTGGAAGAGACCCTCTAGTGTCTCTGAAATCCGAAGTTTCTTGGGGCTCGCTGGATATTATCGGCGCTTCGTACCAAATTTTTCCAGCATTGCTAAGCCTTTGACTAGACTCTTGGAGAAGGGTGTTCTCTTCATCTGGTCCGACGATTGCGAGGTCAGTTATCAGACATTGAAGAGCAAGTTGGTGGACGCCCCTATCCTAGCTTTGCCTGAGAGCGGTAAGCGTTTCACAGTTTATACGGATGCTTCACGTATTGGTCTTGGCTGTGTGTTGATGCAGGAAGGCAGAGTGATTGCTTATGGCTCAAGGCAGTTGAGGAAGCATGAGGGGAATCACCCAACTCATGATCTTGAATTGGCCGCGGTGGTTTTTGCTCTAAAGTCGTGGAGGCATTATCTTTATGGCGAGGCTTGTGACATTTACACCGATCATAAAAGTCTCAAGTATATTTTTACTCAGAAGGAGCTGAATTTGAGGCAGCTTTGGTGGCTTGAATTGATTAAAGATTATGATTTGTTCATTCACTATCACCCGGGGAAGGCTAATGTAGTGGCTGATGCCATTAGCAGGTCCGGGGTTCCAAAGATGGCCTTGTCGTTGATCGCTGATCTGGACCGTTTGGGGATCGCTTTGTGTTATGTCGGCACCGCTAGCGAGGAGACTCGGATGCTTATTCAATCCTCTCTCATGGAGAGAGTGCGTGCGGCTCAGCAGCAGGATCGTCTATTGCAGGAAGCTCGAAAGAGGGTTGGTGATGGTAAACCACGGGAGTTCACCATTGATGAGAATGATTTAGTTCGTTTCAGGGGCCGTCTTTGTGTGCATCAGAAATCAGAGGTGAAGATGAATATCTTGAGAGAAGCTCATAAAACGCCTTACACCGTTCACCCTGGCGAAACCAAAATGTACCGAGATTTGAAGCAAAACTTCTGGTGGAAGAGGATGAAGGTTGACGTTTCTAAGTATGTGGCCGCCTGTGAAGTATGTCAACGCGTGAAGGCCGAGCATAAGCGGCCTGCAGGTTTACTGAAGCCATTAGAAATTCCAGAGTGGAAATGGGAGCATATCACCATGGATTTCGTGGTGGGTCTACCTCGTTCCCCTCGGGGCAGGGATGCTATATGGGTGGTAGTGGATCGCTTGACTAAGTTTGCACATTTTATTCCCATAAAGACCATAAATTCAGCTTCAGATTTGGTTCCCTTGTATATGAAGGAAGTAGTCAGGCTTCACGGGGTACCTAAGTCTATTGTTTCTGATCGAGACTCCAAATTTGTATCCAAATTCTGGGAGAGTCTTCACAGTGCATTGGGCACCAAGCTTTCACTTAGTGTCGCTTTTCACCCTCAGACTGATGGTCAGTCAAAGCGAACGATCCAGACCTTGGAAGATATGTTGCGTGCTTGTGTTCTGTCATGGAAGGGTAGCTGGGAGGATCATCTTGCATTGGCAGAGTTTGCTTATAACAACTGTTACCAGGCTAGCATCAAGATGGCACCGTTTGAGGCTTTGTATGGCAGGCGGTGTATCTCCCCTCTGTGCTGGGAGACTTTGGGAGAGAGATCCCTGGTTGGTCCTGATTGGGTTTAGCAGACTTCTGAAAAGGTTCGGGAAATTCGTCAGAATATTTTGGCAGCTCAGAGCCGTCAGAAGAGTTATGCTGATGTGAGGAGGCGGGATCTAGAGTTTGCTGTGGGTGACCAAGTCCTTCTCAGGGTATCACCTACTAAAGGAGTTGTTCGGTTCGATGTCTCTAGAAAGCTCAGCCCGAGATACATTGGACCGTTCACTATCTTGGCCTGAGTGGGCAGCCTGGCTTATCGCTTGCTGCTGTCGGATTCCATGGCAGGGGTGCACCCGGTTTTTCATGTCTCTATGTTGAGGAAGTTCTTGCGGGATCTGCCCATCAGATTGAGATGGAACCAATTGTTGTTCAGCAGGATCTGACTTTGAAGTGTCGTCCGGTGCGTATATTGAAATTCTCGAAGCTGAGGAAGAGATCAATTAAGTATGTCAAGGTCTTATGGACTAATCAGTCTGAGCGCGAGGCTACGTGGGAACTTGAGGAGCTAATGCGGCAGAAGTATCCGGAACTTTTTGTTGTGGGTAAGTGTTGTTGGTTCATTAAACTTTCCTTTTGTCGTTCCGATAGAAGCGTCAGAATTCGAGGTCGAATTCTTTTTAAGGGGGGTAGAGTGTGATACCCAGTTTGCAAAGAAGAGAAGTGGGAGGTTATTCTTTTTTTGTTTTCTCCATTCGGTTGATGCATTTTGGGGATTTGGATTTTTGTGGAAAACATTCACCAGTAGGGCAGTAGAATTTCTTTGGTTAGGCATTTGCAACGGGGTCGGGAGCTATCGCGTGGGCGAGTTGGGCCGCGAATCTTGATTCGGCCCACTAACCTCCCCTAACCCTAGCCGCCCTCCCCCCTAACCCCCCCTTTCTTTGTGCAGCCACCCCCCCATTCCCCTACCCTTTTGGCCGTGGCCCCCCCTCCCATCTCCTCCTCCCTCAAACCCTTGCAGCCACACCACCTAACCCTAGCCGCCCCCCCCCCATCTCCTCCTCCCAAGGTGTCATTCCTTGCCGCTCGGATCTTCGTCGTGTGGTGCAAATCTCCAATTGTTTTCGGTGGAGTGAAGAAGGGAGGAAGGAAAGGGGGAGAATCCAAGGTGATTTTTGTGTTTATCTCTTGTTCATTTGTGCTTCAATCCAATTGTTTAGATGTTGCGTATGCGATTTGGTAGAAGGGCTGTCGAGAATTTTAGGGGGTGGACGAATAGCAGCAGTATTAGTGGTTTCTGGGCATTTTTCGTGGGGAATTAATGGGAATCAGTTTGGGAATCATGTAGAACTTTGGCATACCTTTCTAACGAGTATTTATGCGCTCAATTTAGAGTTATAAATTAAAAGATATCACCGTTTGAATCCGGGTATGTGGCTGTCCAAAAAAACAGATTTTCAGGGGGAGGAACAGCAGCAGTATTAGCAGTTTCTGGGGACTTTTCGTGAGTAATTAGTGTTAATCAGTATGAGAATCATGTAGGGCTTTTTCTTACCTTTCCAACAAGTACTTATGCGCTCGATTCGGAATTATATTTTAAAAGTTATCGTTGTTTGAATCCGAGTATGTCGTTGCTCAAAAGAGGAAAAAACAGATTGCAGGGTTTATCTTGTGGACCGTTTAGGGATAATTAGATGTTTGAATTTAATCATAAATTGTATACAAAACTTGTGGGGAATTTTATGTAGTTGTCTCGGGAGTTTTTGTTTGTCACCACTGCTGTCTTAATTTTAAAGTTATGGAATTGTTAAGCAGCGTCGCTGCAGTTTGGTTGGTGTGGGGAGAATTGTTACCCGCGGCGGGGTTTGAGACTGCACGTAGGTGCGGCGTTGTTTTTGAGGCTTATTATGTGAATTTGGTGCACTAAGTTGGGTGTCAAAAACAGGTGGTGGACTTCAGGATCGTTCTTAGGGATTTGCCCAAACTTCCGGTGAAGGCAAGTAAAACTATGATGGTCATTCCGTCTGTCGAATGAGAAGTCTTATACATGATTATGTTGTGCTATTGTGTTCATATTCATATTTTTAATTGAGTACCATCATTTGGAGATGTTCGTGTTTTATTGATTACATATGTTGAGTTTGAGGTTTGATCATGTTACTCAAGTGGTTATTATGTGGATTGGGTGGAAGTATATGTCTAGCACATTTTATTTGGGAAGAACTCATGTTGTTGTCATGCATAATGCATTCATTATTCATTGCATGGAAGTTCGTCGTGATCTTATGGTCTGACCGTACCGGTACATTGAGCATCATATGTTGCCCGAGAAGGGGTATGATGCAGCTTCATATCCTTAGAGATATGAAGGCAGAAGTCATTATTGCATCTGTAGCCATGTGCATTCATGGGAGAGGTGTGGAATCTATTATGTGGATTTGGATAATGTGGATTTTTACATTGTGATTCTTCTTGGAGTTAAGTAATTAGTTACTTGTTTACTGGCTGCAATTTAATATTCAAGAAGAAAGTTTTGAATTACGTGGTTGTTTAAGCACAGTTGGTTTACAATGTCCAATTTATTGTTTGCTCTGTTTACTTGCTGAGATGTGTCATCTCACTCTTGCATTGTTTGATGCAGGCACCTAATTTCTGCTTTGGGAAAAGAGGGATGTAGCAGCACGGCCACTACACCTTTAATAAAGGAACCTTTACTTAATAATGTTGTTAATCAGGGAGGGTCAAGTCTAGGGAATTACTATGTTCTAGCTTTTCATGGTGGTTGAGCGGTTTTGGGGTGGGCTGATGTTGGGGGCCTTCGTCCTCCGAAGGTCCTCAAAAACATGATTTCACAATGTTTTCCAAGTGGATTATATGAACAGGTATTTTTGGATTCAGAATTATGGATATGGAGCACGACCAGGACGAAGCCTGAACCAGACGAAGGTCGAGGGCAGCCGAAGCTGTACGCAGGGAAGCTTCGGCGCGATGGCATGAGGGGGAACCGACTTAAAGATGAAAAGACTTCGGGGGCCTCGACAGATTTCCATAAACCGTTAACAAATGTAATGGACATGGATGTAATTTTACGTGGGCTGCGTCCCACGTCTATAAATAGATGAACAGTACTCCCGTACTGTTCACGCTGACTTGGCATTGGCTTTTGCGTCACGTTTGTACTTTTACCTTCTCTCAGGACCGAAGGTACATTTGTAATTTGAAATCATTTCTATTTCTCCATGTTAATAAAATAGAAATGATCCTATGTTGATATTTATATTTCACGTTTTATGTGAATCCTTCGGCATTATTTATTATATTTGCGAAGGTATGTCTCTTGTGACCTTCGTCCTAAAAGCATTATTTCCCGAAGGGGCGTAATGTTTCGAAGGACGAAGGACCTTATTGTTTAACACCTTCTATGTTGCCTTGTTCTTAACTCTTAGCATTTGAGAACAAGTTCCCAACAGCTGAGTTACTTATCTCTTTTTTCTATTTGGTCATGAATGTGTTTTACCACTTTTGCATTTAGATTCTACTACGTGAATTATCTGTCTTTTATATCCTGTATGAACTCCATGTTTTCCCACTTGTTATGCTACTTTCAAGGAAGGTGCTGCCGGATTTTGCAGTATTTTCTCTCTTTATTACATTTCTTGTGTTGCATAAGTTTAGTGGGAGGAGTTTTTGGTAACATCCAATGTGTGTGACCAGTGGGGGTGTTACACCTGGTCGCGCCCTTGCTCGACGCCAGTGATGACCGTCGTGGAGCACCGCTGCGAACTCCCAGCACCCTTGCTCTACTTAAGGAAATATCAAGCCTTGAACAGCCATCGTTTTGTTGCGACGTGTGTGTGCGTTACTCGCCCCACGTCGTCATGTTTGTGTTTGGGCAGCCCCGTCGCGGCATCGTCAAACCTTGCCCCTTGTCGTCATGTTCTCCCTGCTGCAGCACCATTGATTTATACTTGTGTGGAATCGCAGTAGTGCATATGGATGTCAAGGGAAGTGAAAGCTCCAGGTAATGCTAGCCAAGTACTCGACGTAAAGCCTGAACCGGGGTCTCATCATTGTTTTTGTGAAGTTCAAGCCGGATATATAATTTTGGAAGAAGATTTGGTGATGAAGCTGAAGCCAGCAGCCCCTTTATTCTTCATCGTCAACCTATGCCGCGTCGCGACGTGACCATAGATCCCGACGATCTATCTGCCAGTTGCGTGTCACTTGTGTTGAGCTCTGAAGCCCCTTGTCGAGCTCTTCTCCTGGAAGCCGCCTTTGAACACAACCCCTGCCAAGTGTTCGATGGGAAGTCTGAACCAATACTCATCATTGATCTGCGATTATTAAATCGTTCTGGTCATGGTAAGCCGATGAATTATTTAGAATAGTTCGATCGTTGAATAAATTAATGTACTGGTGTTATGCTCACTTGGTGCTCGATAAATTGCTTGAGTCATGGAACTCTTGTCGACTTCACGGTTCTTGCGATTATCGAGCCAGATTCAATTATGGCGAGATATTTCGCTATTTCAGTCAGTTAGCTGAATTGGTGGACCGAGTAGAATTTTAGTAGGCATGTGTGATGATGAAATATTTTAATCACTTATAAAGATGTGTATATATTTACGATAAAAAATGTTTGATATAGGAACAAAAATTTAAATTACTACTTTCAGTAAAAAGAATATTGGTAGATATATATATATATATGGTATGATCTTGTTCGCGATGGTGAAGTAGTTGTATCGCGTGAAGCTTAGGATTGAAATATAAATCGTACAAGGGAATATTGTGGTGGATGCGTATGTCGATTAGGTTTAAATTGGTTATTTGTTGTGGAGTGAAGAGAATTAGTAGCGAGAAGAATTAAATCAGTAAATCAAGTAATTAAGATACACAGTTTAAAGAGTTAATAAAAAGCTAGGAATAAAATAGATGTTCTAGTGTTATTATGTCAATTTGGTTAATGGATGTAGTCGATGCCCTGCTGTGATATCCATGGTGCTTAATGCTTGGTTTTAAGTGTTTCATCCTTTTTAGTGTAGATTATCTATATTATACTCGTTATACTTGTGCTCATACATGTGCATCGTGCATCTCATGAGGTACGATAAATAATCGCGTGATGCGGAAGATGAGCCAAGTCGACCCCAAGCGCGGGCTACTCCGCATGGTGATGCTGATGGACGAACCTGCCTGATCAAGTGCCAGGACAAGGATGATCATCAAGCGGACATCGCCTAACAAACACTAACCTAGTGTTATTCAGGCAAGCCCCGGTGCATTTGCCACCTCCTTGATGTTTTAAAATCTTTATCACCTTGTTTGATGCATTAGGTGATAGGAGTTGTGTGCTAAACCATTGATGCATTTCCTTCCTTGAAGAATTGATCACCATTCCTTGATACCCTTTTTTGAAAAGAACTTAATGATGCTTAGCCTTGCCTTAACAAACACAAATGTTTTGTTTTAAAATAAAGGTGATGCTTCAGTGGGTGGGAATGTTTTCAAAAATAAAACTTGATGGTGAATCCATCATGGCCGTGATGGGTTCAACATCGGAAAAGATGTACCTCTGCAAGGTACCAAACTTTGGGTTTGAAATGATAAAGCTGAGACCCGGCGGTTGACTTGCACGAGAAGGGAGTCTCGGTGTAGTGTCTCCGTCTCACTCGATTAAGGACCATCTCGATGTGGGCCTGCTGACCGAGGACCCTTTAACTGGTCACATGCCTCGTCATGGGTAAGCTTTGCCTCAGGCAGACTAATACAAGAATAAGATAACACGCAATGGGAGTGGAGAGATGGCGAGAGTAGCATGTACCCTCTGTGGCAAGAGGCTGGACGGTGGTGTATCTGTGCTCTCGGTTGGCGTGAACCTGATCTAGTCTTAAGAACCCCGGTGGCGAGTTGACATATGCAAGGGTTAAGTGCTACATATGTCGTGTGATTGGAGATCCCTAGCTGGGTATTAATCGATTCGGATTGTCGTTACTTTTCGGATATGAAGACTTGGTCACTGACTTACATGTAGCATTCCAGTGAACTTAAAGGGTTGATAAAAGACGGCTAGTGCAGGTCAAGTGATTGAACTAGGGTAGAAAGAACTCTAGATGTAGGTAACTTTACTTAACCTGACAAGTAAAAATGGATTTTTAAGGATCCACTCATAGTAAGCTTTTCTACAAAACAGAGTCTTTGATTCTTGATAAGCCATACCTTGAATCCCTCTAGCCAGCATACCCTTGAGAGTCTTTTCTTTAGTCGGGTATGTCTTGCTGAGTAATTCCATACTCAGGGTTTTATTCCCTGTTGTTTTTCAGGTTCTAACTTTGTGCTGCTGTCGATGGTGTTAGGTGCCGGTGGGCTTGGCCTTCTTATAAGTCTAAATACTTCTTCTATACTTCTTATTGAGAGTGGTCACTTGAGCTAGCATATATTTCAAACTCATACTTTTGTAATCACTCCGATAAATACAATGTAAAAATTATGTAACTTGTAGTATTTGGTAATAAGATTTCCGCTGCAAAAATATTGGTGTGTGTGATTTGTGTTATTAATCTCGCGATCTTGGTTATAATTGGTTTATCCGATGTCCTTGGGCAATCAGACGGATCCTGTTAAGTTATCTGGTGCACATGCATAGCCGTCTGAGGTCATTAAGATAAGGACAGGTGCATGTGGGCCCAATAACTTGAGAGGTTCTGCCACAGTCGCTACGGAGATCAACGGCTCGCACGGCTTCTACCCTACAACCTCTCTCACCGGCGGCGAACGATAGCATCCCGAGCGTCGCCGCGGCGCCATCGCCGGCTCTCGATGATACGACGCTAGCGTGACCTAAACTCGAATTCAATCGGTGCTACACGATGTACAAGCAAAAGGGGAGTGTTCAAATAGCTGCTCATCGACAATTGTGACCCGCAGTGCCTTGACCATGGAGAGATGTTGTTCTCCTGCCACAGACGCGCTCCAGTGAGCAATTCCCTTCACGCCGCTATACCTCGCACTCGAATTCTTCCTGGTGCACGATCCACACTCCCATAGGGTAGTCCCGGAGCGCACGGCAAGTGTTTAATGAGGGCGACAGTGGCTAACACCTATGGCGGCCACCGGCGAGGTGGTCTGGCGCAGCGTCGGTTGTCGAAGTGGGTGCGGTAGGTCAACAGGGCGTGGGCATGCTATTTGTAGGGCGGCGAATACGGCGTCCGCAACCAGGTTGAGAACAACAGCCCCGCGCGATCTCCGTGCACGCCGCCGTCGATCTCGACGGGGTGGGTAGCAAGGGGAAGGTGGCGCCTGACAGCCGGGTCCACTAGACAGAGACACAACGTGACGTATGAAAGGGGAGCGGGCCCGGTTTGGCAGTAGCACATGGTCAACGTGCCGCCGCGATAATGTAACTAGCATGTGGGCCCGAGTCGCCAGCACACTCAAAGTCATCGCGCGAGGGACTGGCCGGACAGGCCCACCTGTCGGCACGCGTTCCTGCTAGTTGGGCTGCATGGTGAAGTTAGAAGTGGGCCGAATTGGCGCCTAGGGCGCATGTAAACTTCCCTTCTCCTTTTCTTTTTCTGTTTTCTTTTCCCTTTTTGTTTTTAGCATTCAAATTTGAATTTAAATTTGGTTATGAGATTCATCAATGATCAAAGTGTACCAAATTCAAAATTTAGAGTAAAGAAATATGTTCTTATTTATATATATATATATTATTTTACCTCATTTGTTTAGTATTTCCTTCTCTTTTCTCAAATTCTAAAATTTCTTTTGGATCTTAAATTCCAATTTGGACTTTAATATATTTATTTTTACGTTATTTTTATATTGTCACAAAATGCACACAAAATGAAAATCTCACTATGATGCATAATTTAGTGGTATGTCTTGTATTAATTATTTGTTTTTTAAATTTGGTGTTCACATGTGATGGTGAATAGAGATGACACATGTATATAAAAGAAATAATGTCTCCTTTAATATTTTCTTACAAATTGGGTATTACAAATCCTACCCCCTTAATAAGAATCTCATCCTCGAGATTTAGGAAGGACTAGGGAAAAGATGGGGAAATTCTATTCGAAGCTCTTCTTCTCTCTCCCAAGTAGCTTCATCTTCTCCATGGTGACTCTATTGTACTTTGCACATCTTTATAACTTTATTTCTTGTTACTCGAGTAAAATATCAAGAATCTTGATAGGATATTCTGTATAAGTCAAATCACCCTGAACACTTAGCTCTTCCATTGGTAACTGTTCCTCAGGGACATGGAGACACTTCTTAAGTTGAGATACGTGGAATACATCATGCACATCAGATAGATTATCAGGTAGCTCGAGTTGGTAAGCCATCTCCCCAACTCGCCTAAAGATTCTGAATGGTCCAATAAAGCGAGGGGATAATTTGCCTTTGACTTTAAATCTCTTCATTCCACAAAGTGGTGACACCTTGAGGTACACATGATCACCTTCCTCAAACTCTAGTGGTCTTCTTCTATTATCAGCATAGCTCTTTTGCCTGGTTTGAGCTACCCTCAAGTTCTCCCTGATTATATGGACTTGTTCTTCTGCCTCTTGGATAAGTTCAGGCCCAAAGAACTGTCTTTCTCCAGTCTGATCCCAATATAGAGGAGTCCTGCACTTCCTGTCATATAAAGCTTCAAAGGGTGACATCTTCAGACTGGCTTGGTAACTATTATTATATGAGAACTCAGCATATGGTAGACTTTTGTCCCAACTGCCTCCATGCTGAAGGGCACAAGCTCTCAACATATCTTCCAATACTTGATTAGTCCTTTTAGTCTGGCCATCAGTTGAGGGTGATAGGCCGAACTGAAATTGAACTTCGTATCCATATTCTCATGAAAGCTTTTCCAAAATCTGGAGGTAAACTGTGAACCCCTATCCGAAACGATCTTCTTCGGTACACCGTGTAGACACACAATCCGTGCCATATAACTCTGCCAATTGAGATCCCTTATAAGTAGTCTTGACCGGAATGAAATGAGCTACTTTGGTCAGTCTATCCACAATCACCCATATAGAATCATATCCTTTCAGGGTGCGAGGCAATCCAGTAATGAAATCCATACCAATCTCTTCCCACTTCCATTCAGGTATTTTTAATGGGTGCAATAGTCCACCTGGTCTTTGATGTTCGGCTTTGACTCTTTGACATACATCACACATAGCCACGTGAGCAGCCACATCTCTCTTCAGCCCATACCACCAGTACTTCTGCTTCAAATCTTGGTACATCTTAGTGCTACCAGGATGAATAGAGTAATTAGAATTATGGGCTTCCTTCAATATAGTCTCAAGAAGGCTATCAATCTCAGGAACACATATCCAGTCCTTGAACCATACTTTGCCTTGTTCATCCTCTGTGAACTCTGTACCTCTACCTTCAGTAATCAGATCCTTGATCTCTTGTATTTTTGCATCACCAACCTGACCCTTACGGAGATCCTGCTCCAAGGTAGGTTCCACATCAATAGTGACTCCTTTAGTGTGTGCAACAATTCCCAGGTTGAGTCTCCTGAAATCCTCAACAATCTCATCGGGTAGCTGGGCAACAATGGCTGAATGGACGTGCTCCTTCCGACTCAAGGCATCCGCAACTAGATTCACCTTGCCAGAATGATAGTGAATCTCCAAATCATAATCCTTAATGAGCTCCAACCATCGGTGTTGCCTAAGGTTGAGATCCTTCTGAGTGAATATGTACTTAAAACACGTGATCGGTGTAAACTTGGCACTTGGTTCCCATAATATAATGCCTCCATATTTTTAGCGCATGCACTACGACTGACAGTTCTAAGTCATGAGTACGGTAGTTCAACTCATGTTTCCGCAACTGACGAGACGCGTAGGCAATCACATGTCCTTCCTGCATAATCACACATCCCAAGCCTAGGTCGCATGCATCATAATAAATATCAAATCCCTTCTGTAAATCTGGCATAACTGTGACAAAACCTCACCAAGTCATTAGGCCCACCTACAGTTGTCCTTGTCCAACGGACCTCAGACAACCCTACAGGTGCCCCTTAATCACTTGACAAGTTCGGTATCTGTATTCCTTACCTTTCCCAAGAGCGTTTCACCCATCACGTAGACATTACAATACATCGGAGATACAAGAATGCGGAAGCAATTACAATAACTTACCTTATATTAAAGTAAGAGAGAGAGTTGTAATATTACAGACCAGAGTTAAAATATAGGAGTGCTGAAGTATTATTATTACATCACTAGGAGGCAAAAACCCCTCCCGATAAACTTTAAACAAAAGTTTTTAACGGAGGATCCTTTCCTCCCGAAGCTTCAGTCCTGGTTTTCTTCTTTGGGCACCACCTTTGAACAAAAGCAGCAAAAGTTTGCTGCTTCCTCACCTAAAACAACATGGGACAAAGCCCTGAGTACGAAGTGTACTTTCGCAAGTCTTACCCATCAAAATAGAAGACTCTCAAGGAATATACTGGCTTAAGGGAGTCAAGGTAAGGCTTATCGATAATCAAAGACTTTGTTTGCGGAAATGCTTACTAGTAGTGGATCCTTAAATCTAGTTTTATTAGCAAGTTAAGTTATTACCTGACTTCTAGAGTTCTTTCTACCCTAGTTCAAGCACTTGACCTGTTCTAGCCAATTTCTTACCAACCCTTTATATTCACTGGAATGCTACTTGTAAGTCAGTGATTAAGTCTTCATGTCCACGAAGTTACGGTAATCTGAATCGATTATACTCAGCTGAGGATCTCTAATCACACGACATATATAGCACTTAACCCTTGCATATGTCAACTCGCCACCGGGGTTCTTAAGACCAGATCAGGTTCACGCCAACCGAGAGCACAGATACACCACCGTCTAGCCTCTTGCCACGGAGGGTACACGCTACTCTCGCCATCTCTCCACTCCCATTGCGTGTTATCTTATTCTGGTATTAGTTTGCCCGAGGCAAAGCTTACCCATGACGAGGCATGTGACCAGTTAAAGGGTCCTCAGTCAGCAGGCCTACATCGACACGGTCCTTAATCGACTCAGACAGAGACACTACACCGAGACTCTCTTCCTCGTGCAAGTCACCCGCCCGGTCTCAGCTTTATCATTTCAAACCCCAAATCTTGGTACCTGGCAGAGGTACATCTTTTTCGATGCTGAACCCATCATGGCCATGATGGATCCACCATCAAGTTTTATTTTCAAAAACATCCCACCCACTTTGAAGCATCAACTTTTGTGAAAACAAAACATTTTGTTTTTCTAGAGCCAAGCTAAGCATAAGAAAAACCTTTTGTAAAACAGGGACTTAAGGAGAAGTAATTAAATCCAAGGATGGAAATGCAGGAATTGGTTTAGCACACAACTCGTATCACCTAATGCATCAAACAAGTGAGAAACATTTTAAAAGGAACAAGAACGTGGCAAATGCACTGGGGCTTGCCTTATGTTACTGGTGAATCAGGCTCTGTTCCGCAGATATCAAAATAAAAACAGTTTCCTGCCTGATGTTCCTCAGGTGGTGGTGTAGTTCTGGCTTATTCAACCTCTACTTCCTTTTAGTTCTCTAGATATAACCATATATAATCATGAATGCTCATGTAATGCTCATGGAAATGCAAAGATAATAAAATTTTATTATCTATAGTCTTGAATATAGCTTTCCTTCACGGATCTCTGAGAACTTAGGGTTTTTGGAGTCTATAGTGAAGTTCATAGGGCAGGGGGCAAGGGTTTTGGGTTCTAAGTAACAAACATGGTCTAAATCATGCCAAACTTTACCCAAGGCTTCTAAATATTATTTAGATTTTACCCTAAAAGTTTAGTGAATTTTGGATTTATTATTTATTCCCTAAAAATCCAGAAGCATGGTTTTTGGCTGTTTTAAATGTTCCAAAATTCCCTATTAGAACTAAAAATCATGAAACTACTTTTATTAAATACTATAGGAAATTAGATGCCTAGCAAAATTGGTCTTGTATTTTTAGCATTTTTCTAAAATTTTCTAGAATTTCTTTAGCTCGGGCAGAAAAGGAAAAATAAAAAGACAGGAACAGTGCTGGACCGGAATTGGCCCAAGCCAGCCCAACAACAGACAGAAGCGCGCCCACGCGCGCCCACGTGCAGACTTTGCGAATAGGCCCCCCGATGTTATGAATAACAGGAAAAAGGTCGTAGCACTATTCCTTTGTCTCACTAACACCTTACAAAAACACCCCTACGCTTTCCTCTCTTCACAATTCCCAGTCCACGATGGTGAACGGCGGGGAGCCGAGCTCCGGCGAGCGCATACCGATCGAATTACTCAATGATCGGTGCTCTTCTTCCGTCTTAACCTAATTCCCGCCTTAATGAGTGTTTCCCCTCAACTAATTTCATCAATGGGGCTTTAACACGGTCTATCCACGGTGACAGCGGGTAAGACGGACAGTCAACCGCGTTCCCGGCGATCTAAGATAGCTTAGCTCAATCGAGTTGGTCGAGGAGTATCAGGGGCACAAAAGAACGCTAAAACTGGAGGCCAGAGGTTATGAGCGGACCTGAGACACGCTGGCCACAGCGAGGTCAAACCGAGCAGTGTTCTTGAGTGATTTGGGAGAAATCCCAAATTGGAGTTCTCTGGTGGAGGATCTGAGGTATGGGTGGGTGCGCTAGATGCCTGAATACATAGCAAAGTCGATGGCGCACTCAATTTATAAGCTACGGGGGCGGTGGCTCTCAATTTGGTCATGGCGTGCTGGCGGCCGGAGATAGGGAAGAACACGGGTGGCTGTGACCGTGGCGTTCACCCGTGCAATGGCTCAAGGATTATACACCTAAGGGTGCCACGATTACTACTGCATAGTAACAAGCTATGGCATGGCGCAATCGAGGTCACCGGAGCTTCCACGGCGACGCTGGTGGTCCGGCCACGTCGCAACAGCTACAGGCACGGTGATAAACTTCAATCCGCGATCAAATCCATTCCCCGTGAGATCTTTTACCTTCCCGTGGATATCCCCTATGTGCCAAGAACGAATCATGGCGACTAGCACAAATACGAATGCGTGGATCACCGACGGTGAGCTTACTGAGCTGGCAATCCGATCGGGATACTGTACCATCACGAATCCTATTCAGTTGGTCTGACAGAGCTTTTTTGAGGGCAATTTGTGCCAAATTTTGTGTAGTGACCAGACCAACACTCTACATCAAAATCGTAGTTCAACAAACTAGCTTTAAGTTTGCCATAGAGGTTTTTGTTAAACAACCACGGAATCAAGCGCTACATGGTTCCAAAGTTGATCCTACACACTGTTAACCAGAGTTTGAGACTTGAGGCTAACTAACAGCCCAACTTTGGGCCCAGTTTTCTCTCAACTTTGCATAACAACAATGCTTAATCCCTTAAGCAAAGTTGCACTCCTATTGTAGCTCTAAATCTTTGATGTATTGACCTAGGGAAAAATATTCATAATTTGGAAGATACAAGCTTTTAAAGTTGAGCCTATGTACTGAAAATCAGACTTAACTCTATAGAGCTCAAATGTGGCTTTTTGCAAATAGGTCCAAATCTCAGGGTTTAGGTTGCAAATCCACATACTTGTGAACCACATGAGTTAAGATGCCCTAATTTCATGGCTTTTGCACTTTAGTCCAAAAGTGCACTAGTTTTGCACTTAGCGCCCTAGGGTTTTAGTCCAGGGCTTTCCAGGGTTCTATTTAGGGTTTTTGATACTTCTAGGGTTTGGATGCCATTTGAGTCTATTCATGGTGACATTTTATGACTATTTCAATTGAGTTCTTGAAGTTTTCTCTTAGTAGGCCTTGTTTGCTCTATTAAGCCCAATCTAGGGTTAAGCACTGTACCCTAGGGTTTCACTTAAAACATGTCCCATCAATACAACTTTGTTTGAAATTTTTGCCTAGTGAATGCACTCTAGGTGTGACAAACACATGATATGCCAATGCTTATGATGTCATGCTCAAGTTTTAGTGGCAGTAACACCAGGGGTGTTACATCCTTCCCCCCATAAAAGAATCTTGTCTCGAGATTAAAAGTCCTACGAGAAGTAATGGAAAAGGAAACACATCATAACTTTATTTCCTTATTTTTGGTACAAGGCAGGGGTGCTATGGGGTTCATTCCTCTATTACAACAAGTGTACATATCTTTATAATTTACATGAAGCTAAAAAGCCAGGGAAATTCTTGTCTAAAAAGTCTTGAGTTTCCCAAGTAGCTTCATCTTCCGTATGTCGGTTCCACCGTATCTTGTAAAATTTGAGAGTTTTCCTTCGGGTAACCCTGCCTTTTTGGTCCAAGACTCGAATAGGATGCTCTGAATATGTCAAGTCCAGTTCTAAGGCAACATCCGTTACTTCAATGGTTCGATCAGGAACCCGAAGACACTTCTTCAATTGAGACACGTGGAACACATTGTGCATAGCGGACAAGGTTTCGGGTAACTGGAGTCGGTATGCCACTGGTCCACATTGTTCAAGAACAGGGAAAGGACCAATGTACCGGGGTGCAAGCTTCCCCTTTACCCCAAAACGGGATACACCTTTTATTGGTGAGACTTTCAGATAGACATAATCTCAAACTAGAAAGTACAAGGGTATCCGCCGTTTGTCTGCGTAACTCTTCTGTCGGGCTTGGGCTTCCTTCAAATTATGAATTATTCGTTGAACTTTCTCTTCTATTTCCTTTACCATATCTGGCCTGAAGAAACTTCTTTCACCTGGTTTAGACTAGTTTAATAGAGTACGACATCGTCGTCCATACAAGGCTTCAAAGGGTGCCATTTTGATGCTTTCTTGATAGCTATTATTGTACGAGAACTCCGCTAATGGTAAACAATCATCCCATTTCTGTGGAAATTCCAGAACACATGCTCGTAACATATCTTCAAGTATCTGATTTACCCTCTCAGTCTGCCCACTGGTTTGGGGATGGTAGGCCGAACTGTGAAGCAACTTGGTACCCAGGGATTTATGGAGTGCTTCCCAAAACTTGCCTACAAATTGTGGTCCATGGTCCGACACTATAGTTTTTGGAATCCCATCAGACTAAGAATACAAGCAATGTATAATTGGGCATAGACAGCAACCAGGTGATCTGTCTTGACTGGCAGAAAATGGGCTATCTTGGTAAGTCGATCCACTATAACCCAAATAGAATCATACACTTTTGCTGTCCTGGGCAATCCCACAATAAAGTCCATGCTTATATCCTCCCATTTCCATGTAGGGATAGGTAAACATTGTAATGGACCAGCAGCTTTCATGTGTATGGCCTTGACATGCCTACAAGTGTCACATCTTGCCACATAGCGGGGCAATTTCAATTTTCATCTTTGTCCACCAATAATGCTGTTTTAGATCATGATACATCTTAGTGCTTCTGGGATGAATAGAATAGCGACTAAGATGGGCTTCATCTAAAATTTGTTGGCGGATCTCTTCATTTTTAGCACAACTATGCGGTTGTTAAACCATACAACACCTTGATCATCTTTTCTGAAGCAGTTGGCCTTTCCGGCCTCCATTTTCTCATGAATGTGCTTCATCCCCTCATCATTTCTTTGTGCGTCGATTATCCTTGGCAGGAGGACTGACTCAAGCCTCAAGTGATTTGAAGTTCCATGTTGTATCATTCCTAGGTTCAACCTTTCCATTTCCTGGCATAACGTAATGTCAGAAGTCTTCATCATCAGACAATGGCAGGAAGCCTTGTGGCTTAGCGCATCTGCCACTACATTGGCCTTGCCTGGGTGATAATGAATTTCCAGTTCATAATCCTTAATAAGCTCAATCCATCTCCTTTGTCTCATATTAAGCTCTGATTGGGTGAAGATGTACTTCAAGCTTTTATGATCTGTATAAATGTGACAGATGTTCCCCAGCCGATAATGACGCCAAATTTTTAGGGCAAGAACCATAGCAGCTAACTCCAGATCATGAGTTGGGTAATGTTCTTCATGCCGGCGCAACTGCCTTGAAGCGTAGGCTATTACTCGACCTTCTTGCATTAGAACACAGCCTAAACCACTGCCTGATGCGTCACAATACACATCAAAAGGCTTTTCAATATCCGGTTGAGCTAATACCGGAGCAGTGGTTAATAATACCTTCAACTGTTCAAAGGCTTTATTGCATTTTGAAGACCAATTAAATTTCGTATCATTCTTCAATAAACTTATGATTGGCTTCACAAGCTTAGAAAAATCTAGAATGAATCGGCAGTAATAACCAGCCAGTCCAAGGAAGCTTCGGACTTGATGTACAGTGGTTGGCGGTTTCCACTCCAAAATATCCTTGACTTTGCTGGGATCAACCGCAATCCCCTTGGCAGATAATACATGTCCTAGAAATTGGATCTCCTCCAGCCAGAACGCGCACTTACTGAACTTAGCATATAGTTGATGTTCCCTCAGCGCGTTAATATGATCCGTAAATGCCGAGCATGCTCCTCTTCATTTTTGGAATATATCAAGATATCATCAACGAATACCACTAAGAATTTATCCAGCTCGGGCATGAATACCGAGTTCATAAGATATGTGAAGTGGGCAGGAGCATTTGTTAGTCCGAAAGACATAACCAGACATTCAAATAATCCATACCGCGTAGTGAATGCAGTCTTGGGTATATCTTCGGGCCGAATACGGATCTGATGATAGCCCGATCTGAGGTCAATCTTAGAGAAGACCCTCGCTCCAGTTAGTTGATCAAATAGGAGGTCAATCCGGGGAAGAGGGTACTTATTCTTGATGGTGACCTCATTAAGGGGTCTATAATCCACGCACATCCGAAGTGTTTGATCCTTCTTTTTAACAAAGATGGTTGAATAACCCCATGGCGATGAGCTTGGCTGAATGAATCCCTTTTCTAGTAGATCTTGTAATTGGGTCTTGAGCTCTGCCAATTCATTCAGAGGCATTCGGTACGACCTTCTAGAAATAGGAGTTGTACCGGGCTTCAACTCAATCACAAATTCTACATCTCTTTCTGGAGGCAATCCAGGCAAATCTTCTGGAAAGACATCTAGGAACTCACATACTACCGGAATATCTTGGATCTCCGGTATGATAGCTTCATACACTCTGCCAATTGGTTTAGCTGGATTAGCTACGGGGACGGTCAAGAGAACCTCTTCTTGGCCATAACTCAACCTGATGGTTCTCAGTTCAGTGTTGAGGATAGCTTTGTGTTGGGCTAACCAATTCATGCCCAAAATTACATCTATATCTTAGCCTTTCAGAACAATCATATTTGTAGGAAAGTCCCATTCAGCCAATGTTACGGGCACTTGGAAAGCTACTTCTTTAGCAAATATTTGACCCCCGGGCGTATGAATAGTAAACCCTTCCCTTGATTCAGTATATGGAATGCAATGTTCCTCCACAAACTTTTTGCTCATGAAAGTATGTGAAGCACCAGAATCAAAGAGAATAACTGCAGGGTGATTAGCCACTAGAAACGTACCCATCATAACCAGTTCGCCTTCCGGTGATGTGGCCACTTGAGTATAATAAATCCGCCTAGTTTTCTTCATATTTTTGCCCGCGGTATTGTTCGCTGCATTTCCCTTGCCTTGAGCAGAACTCCCAGAACTCTGTTGATTATTTGATCTGTTCTGCTTCAGATACGGACAGTCCTTGATAAAATGTCCGGACTTTCCATAATTAAAGCAGCATGTTGAGGAGCTTGGGATGGCAGGGAAACGAGTACCAGTGGCACCCAGCTAAGTGGTTGAGGTGGGGGCAGTAGCAGGATGGATAAAAACTGGTTGCTTGAAAGGGTAGGAGGGCGGACGGGGTGAAGAACGATTCGGATTAAAAGGTCGGATTACCAATCTTTGTCTTTTCTCAGGCCCCTGATTGGGCCGGTCGCCTCCATAGCCCTTTGATTTTCCTGGGCCTGCATTTTTAGCTTCGACTGACAGTGTCGTGCTGACAGCCCGACTATAAGTGAGGTCGAGACAAGTGGCCATTTTCCGCTGTAATCGGTCATTGAGACCTCTCATAAAACAATTTTTTTCTTTAGGTCAGTGTTGACCTGATCGATGGCATACTGGGACAGGTGGTTGAACTTGTTGAGATATTGCGTGACAGTATCTCCACCTTGTTTGAGCTTCATAAACTCCTCCTGTTTCATATGGAGCACCCCTTTAGGAACATAGTGCTCCCGGAAAGCCAGCTTGAATTCGTCCCAAGTAATTTGATGACCAGCCGGTTGAATAGCCACATAATTTGCCCACCAGGTACTGGAAGGGCCTCGCAACTACTGTGCTGCAAATAAGGGCTTTTGAGTCTCCGTGCATCGGAGAAGCCCAAACATTTGTTCGATAACCCGGATCCACTCATCTGCTTCGAGAGGATCTTCAGCCTTGACAAATAACGGGGGACGTGTTTTGGAGAAGTCCAAATATGATGTTTCACGGGGTCCTTGCAGATACGCTCGCCCACCTTGCTGTTGCATTTGTTGTCCCGCCATTTCCCGCAGAAAGCGGGTGTTGTCGGCCGTAGCATTAACTAGGGCAGTGATGGCCTCAGCTAATGTTGGAGGTACTGGGGCGGGTTAGGTGTTGCTTCCCTCCCATGGGAGGTTCCTGCACTATCCTGTGCACGAGTCTTGGACGGCATCTGAGGCAAATAAAATTTGGAAAAAAAATATAATATGCCAAAGCAAACCATCCATTTTACATTACTAAAAAGGGTAATGATACAGACTCGAATTTACAACAGGATTACATTACCTATTATACATCAACACTATGTCTGTACTACACTATTCTAGTTTCTTATCACTTTTGGTAGCTTCACTGTCGGGCGTAGGAGACCATTCATCAACCAACTTCATAGAGGGAGGAGGCCTGAACAGGTCTAGTTCACCACCAAGTGCATCTCCCGCCACTCTAGAAGGTCTGGCTCCCATTCCGACAGGATCCGCAGGTACGTTAGGGTGCAGTTGTGAATACAACACATGTACCTCCTCATGTAGTGTATTACAATACACTTGCAAATGGTCCACGGCTGTGCTAAGCTCCTCCACACGGTCTCGAGCTTTGGCTTCCTTGGCCCAAGCAAGTGAACACGAGTTAATAGCCCAATCGAGTGCTAAATCTCGTTCAGCAAGTTGGTCTTGCAAGTGTCGGATGTCAGTTCTCAACTCGTTTATTCGCTAACCATCGATCCTCGACCCAAACTTCGTTCCTGTGATGGAGTTCTGTTCGAAGCTGTTCTACTTGAGCTTCTAGATCCTCGATTGGATCATTGCTACCACTACTACTGTCTTCATGCCTTGGAGCTAGTTGATGGCGAGGCACGCCAATTGGTCCGGTAGACTTGCGCGCAGTTTTCCTTGTGCGCGGCGGCATTTCTCTAAGGGGGAAAATCTTATTAAAATAGTTTATAGTATGATGCATGCATAATTACAGAATCAACCTTAGTTGATTCACAACCTTCTATACAGTGCACTCTATTATCTGGTCTTGAAGTAGAGAAGGTAGTTAGATAAGAAGGAAAGAAATTTTCTAGATAAGTCTTTGAAAATTCTTTTTGAAAATGCCTCATAACATCTGCAGAGATGGGCTTCGCTCCAATACCAGCTATGACAGCACCTCCCCAAGTCATTAGGCCCACCTACAGTTGTCCTTGTCCAACGGACCTCAAACAACCCTGCAGGTGCCCCTAAATCACTTGACAAGTTCGGTATCTGTATTCCTTACCTTTCCGAAGAGCGTTTCACCCATCACGCAGACATTACAATACATCGGAGATACGAGAATGCAGAAGCAATTACAATAACTTACCTTATATTAAAGTAAGATAGAGTTGTAATATTACAGACCAGAGTTAAAATATAGGAGTGCTGAAGTATTATTATTACATCACTAGGAGGCAAAAACCCCTCCCAATAAACTTTAAACAAAAGTTTTTAACGGAGGATCCTTTCCTCCCGAAGCTTCACTCCTGGTTTTCTTCTTTGGGCACCACCTTTGAACAAAAGTAGCAAAAGTTTGCTGCTTCCTCACCTAAAACAACATGGGACAAAGCCCTGAGTATGAAGTGTACTTTCACAAGTCTTACCTGTCAAAATAAAAGACTCTCATGGAATATGCTAGCTTAAGGGAGTCAAGGTAAGGCTTATCAATAATCAAAGACTCTGTTTGCGGAAATGCTTACTAGTAGTGGATCCTTAAAAATCCAGTTTTATTAGCAAGTTAAGTTATTACCTGACTTCTAGAGTTCTTTCTACCCTAGTTCAAGCACTTGACCTGTTCTAGCCAATTTCTTATCAACCCATTATATTCACTGGAATGCTACGTGTAAGTCAGTGACCAAGTCTTCATGTCTGCGAAGTTACGACGATCCAAATCGAATATACTCAGCTAAGGATCTCCAATCACACGACATATGTAGCACTTAACCCTTGCATATGTCCACTCGCCACCGGGGTTCTTAAGACCAGATCAGGTTCACGCCAACCGAGAGCACAGATACACCACCGTCTAGCCTCTTGCCATGGAGGGTACACGCTACTCTCGCTATCTCTCCACTCCCATTGCATGTTATCTTATACTGGTATTAGTCTGCCCGAGGCAAAGCTTACCCATGATGAGGCATGTGACCAGTTAAAGGGTCCTCGGTCAGCAGGCCTACATCGACACGGTCCTTAATTGACTCAGACGGATACATTACACTGAGACTCTCTTCCTCGTGCAAGTCACCCGCCCGGTCTCAGCTTTATCATTTCAAACCCCAAAGCTTGGTACCTGGCAGAGGTACATCTTTTCCGATGCTGAACCCATCATGGCCATGATGGATCCACCATCAAGTTTTATTTTTGAAAACATCACACCCACTTTGAAGCATCATCTTTTGTGAAAACAAAACATTTTGTTTTTCTAGAGCCAAGCTAAGCATAAGAAAAACCTATTGTAAAACAGGGACTTAAGGAGAAGTAATTAAATCCAAGGATAGAAATGCAGGAATTGGTTTAGCACACAACTCCTATCACCTAATGCATCAAACAAGTGAGAAAGATTTTAAAAGGAACAAGGAGGTGGCAAATGCACCGGGGCTTGCCTTGTGTTACTGGTGAATCAGGCTCCGTTCTGCAGATATCAAAATAAAAACAGTTTCCTGCCTGATGTTCCTCAGGTGGTGGTGTAGTTCTGGCTTCTTCAACCTCTACTTCCTCTTCGTTCTCTAGATATAACCATATATAATCATGAGTGCTCATGTAATGCTCATGGAAATGCAAAGATAATAAAAGTTTATTATCTAAAGTCTTGAATATAACTTTCCTTCATAGATCTCCGAGAACTTAGGGTTTTCGGAGTCTATAGTGAAGTTCATAGGGCAGGGGGCTAGGGTTTTGTGTTCTAAGTATCAAACATGGTCCAAATCATGCCAAACTTTACCCAAGGCTTCTAAATATTATTTAGAGTTTACCCTAAAAGTTTAGTGAATTTTGGATTTATTATTTATTCCCTAAAAATCCAGAAGCATGGTTTTTGGCTCTTTTAAATGTCCCACAATTCCCTATTGGAACTAAAAATTATGAAACTATTTTTATTAAATACTATAAAAAGTTATATGCCTAGCAAAATTGGTCTTGTATTTTTAGCATTTTACTACAATTTTCTAGAATTTCTTTAGCTCGGGCAGAAAAGGAAAAGAAAAGACAGGAACAGTGCTGGATCGGAATTGGCCCAAGCTGGCCCAACAACAGACAGAAGCGCGCCCGCGCGCGCCCGCGTGCAGACTTTGCGAATAGGCCCTCGATGTTATGAATAACAGGGAAAAGGTCAAAGTGCTATTCCTCATTCTCACTGACACCTTACAAAAACACCCTTGCGCTTTCCTCTCTTCACAATTCCCAGTCCACGACATTGAACGGCGGGGAGCCAAGCTCCAGCGAGCGCATACCGGTCGAATTACTCAATGACTGGTGCTCTTCTTCAGTCTAAACCTAATTCCCACCTTAATGAGTGTTTCCCCTCAACTAACTTCATCAATGGGGCTTTAACACGGTCTGTCCACGGTGACAGCGGGTAAGACGGACAGTCAACCGCGTTCCCGGCGATCTAAGATAGCTTAGCTCAATCGAGTTGGTCGGGGAGTATCAGGGGCACACAAGAACGCTAAAACGGGAGGGCAGAGGTTATGAGCGGACCCGAGATGCGCTGGCCACGGCGGGTTCAAACCGAGCGGTGTTCTTGAGTGATTTGGGGGAAATCCCAAATTGGAGCTCTCTGGTGGAGGATCTGAGGTACGGGTGGTTGCGCTAGATGCCTGGATACATAGCAAAGTCGATGGCGCACTCAATTTATAAGCTCCAGGGGCGATGGCTCTCAATTTGGTCACGGCATGCTGGCGGCCGGAGATAGGGAAGAACATAGGCGGCTGTGATCGTGGCGTTCACCCGTGCAACGACTCAAGGATTATACTCCTAAGGGTCCCACGATTACTACCGCATAGTAACAAGCTACGGCGTGGCGCAACCGAGGTCACCAGAGCTTCCACGGCGACGCTGGCGGTCCGGCCACGTTGCAACAGCTACAGGCATGGTGATAAACTTCAATCCGCGATCAAATCCATTCCCCCGTGAGATATTTTACCTTCCCATGGATATCTTCTGCGTGCCAAGCACGAATCACGGCGACCAGTGCAAATCCGGACACACGGATCGCCGGAGGCGAGCTTACTGAGCTGGCAATCCGATCGAGATACTGTACCATCATGAATCCTATTCAGTTGGTCTGACAGAGCTCTTTTGAGGGCAATTTGTGCCAAATTTTGTGTAGTGACCAGACCAACACTCTACATCAAAATCGTAGTTCAACAAACCAGCATTAAGTTTTCCACAGAGGTTTTAGTTAAACAACTACTAAATCAAGCGCTACATGGTTCCAAAGTTGATCCTACACACTGTTAACCAGAGTTTCAGACTTGAGGCTAACTGACAGCCCAACTTTGGGCCCAGTTTTCTCTCAACTTTGCATAACAACAATGCTTAATCCCTTAAGCAAAGTTGCACTCCTATTGTAGCTCTAAATCTTTGATGTGTTGACACAGGGCAAAATATTCATAATTTGGAAGATACAAGCTTTTAAAGTTGAGCCTATGTACTGAAAATCAGACTTAACTCTATAGAGCTCAAATGTGGCTTTTTGCAAATATGTCCAAATCTCAGGGTTTAGGTTGCAAATCCACATACTTGTGAACCACATGAGTTAATATGCCCTAATTTCATGGTTTTGCACTTTAGTCCAAAAGTGCACTAGTTTTGCACTTAGCCCCCTAGGGTTTTAGTCCAGGGCTTTCTAGGGTTCTATTTAGGGTTTTTTGATACTTCTAGGGTTTGGATGCCATTTGAGTCTATTCATGGTGACATTTTTCAATTGAGTTCTTGAAGTTTTCTCTTAGTAGGCCTTGTTTGCTCTATTAAGCCCAATCTAGGGTTAAGCACAGTACCCTAGGGTTTCACTTAAAACATGTCCCATCAATACAACTTTGTTTGAAATTTTTGCCTAGTGAATGCACTCTAGGTGTGACAAAAACATGATATGCCAATGCTTATGATGTCATGCTCAAGTTTTAGTGACAGTAACACCAGGGGTGTTACAATAACCAACACTGGGGGTGACATCAATCTCAACTTCAGTTGACCAAAGCTATCTTGGCACTTCTCGTTCCACTTAAACTCTCTTCCCTTCTCCAGAAGTGAGGTCATAGGCTTAGCAATCTTAGAGAACCCTTCAATAAATCGCTGATAATAGCCTACAAGTCCCAGGAAACTCCGGACTTCAGTAACTGTACTGGGTATACTCCACTCCACTATCTTCTTGACTTTAGCAGGATCCACTGATATCCCACCATTAGAAATGATATGTCCAAGGAGTGGCACTTCGTCAATCCAGGACTCGCATTTGCTATACTTGGCGTAGTGTTGATTATCCCGTAGCTTTTGTAGCACCAATCTCAGATGTTCCTCATGATCACTATCACTCTTGGAATAAATAAGAATATTGTCGATGAAAACCACGACGAATCTGCCAAGATACTCCATGAACACCTTATTCATCAGATTCATAAAATAGGCTAGTGCGTTAGTTAGTCCAAATGACATAACTTTGAATTCATATAAACCATATAGGGTTGAGAAAGCCATCTTGGGAATATCAGATGGCCTAATCTTCATTTGGTGGTAACCCGATCGAAGACCAATCTTTGAGAATACTCTTGCACCTCTCATCTGATCAAATAAATCCTCAATGCGGGGCAACGGGTACTTGTTCTTCACAGTAACATCATTAAGGGATCTATAATCCACACACATCCTTTGTGATCCATCTTTCTTCTGTACAAACAGAACCGGCGCTCCCCAAGGTGAGGAACTCGGACGAATGTACCTAGCCTCCTGTAACTTCGTTAATTGCTTCTTAAGTTCTTTTAACTCTTCTACGGAAATCCTGTATGGCCGTTTAGAAATAGGAGCAGTCCCAGGTAAGAGATCAATGACAAACTCAACTTCCCTATTAGGTGGCATCCCTGGTAACTCCTCTAGAAAGACATCTGGAAAATCCCTAACCACACCGATGTTATCACTAACAAACTTCTCATCTATTAAGAATGTCACATGTCTGGTAGAGGTAGTTACTGCAATTTCAACTTGAAATCTTTCTCCTTTTAGATCTATACTTCTTTCCTCTAATATTATAGGGGCAGCCCAGAATTCTCTTCCCATAATTGTCAATGTCAATCTATGTGTCATATAATTTGCCTCAACAAGCCCTTTAGGTGTAATTACTATCATTGGTGTTTTCATATTTTGCAGGGGTAACTCATTTGTGTTGGCATATCGAGCAGACATAAATGAATGTGTAGCACTAGAATCAAACAATATTGTTGCAGGAATTGCATTAATATAAAACATACCAAGTGCGATGTTAGCTCCTTGAGTAGTAGCATCAGCGCTAACTTGATTAACCCTAGCAATAGAGAATCCATTGCCAGATCCTGGAGTCTGCTGCTTGTTCTACATAGGTGTAGTAACACTCCTCTGTGGACAAACTTCAGCATAATGACCAGTCTTACCACACTTATAGCATGTGGTACCAGCACTCTGTCCTGAGAATTTTGCTGGGGTGCCAGTGGGGGTAGCCTGACGAGTCGGTAGAGTCCCCTGTGGTGTGTACTGAGTTGGACGCTGGCCTCCTCTAGTGCGAACTGGTGTACCCTAGGGTCGAACATAGCGAGGATGAACACTGCTGCTCCCCTGTCCCTAGGATATCGCCTTCCTCTTCAAATCTCCCAGCTGAACATGCTTGTGTTCAATAGCTAGGGCCTTGTCCAGCAGCCTCTAGAATGATGGGAATGTATGAGCTACTAGAGCATACTACAGAGGTCCATTAAGTCCTTTGATGAAGTGTTCTTGCTTTCTCTCATCTTCTGCCACTTCATCCGGTGCATATCAAGATAGCTGAATGAATCTGTTGTGGTACTCGCTGACTGACATGCTTCCCTGCTTCAGTGATAGAAACTCTTTCTTCTTAACCTTCATCTGTCTAGCAGGAATATGATAGTTTCTGAACTGAGTAGCAAATTCCGCCCATGTGATAGTATCAGCAGCATCGTTGGCAGCAGTGTAAGAATCCCACCAATCAGCAGCAGGACCAGTCATACGACCAGAAGCATACAGAACCTTCTCCTCGTCAGAGCACTGTGCAATATTCAACATCTTCTCCACAGACTTCAGCCAATCATCAGCGTGCAGAGGATCTGGAGAACTGGCGAACATCGGTGGCTTGTGGCTCATGAACTCCCGGTGCTTGTCCCGGGGTGGAACTGGCGGTGGTGGTGGTGGCAGTGGTGCTTGCTGCTGTTGCGCCCTTCGCTCTTGGCGCATCTCTTCTCTCTCTTGGCGCATCTCCTAACGCTCTTGTCGCATCTGCGTGTGCATATCCGCCATAGTATGAGCCATCTGTTGCATTATCCGCATCTGAGCTGTAACTGCTGGATCAGCTCCGGCTGGTGGAGGATTCAGAGGATTCGGAGGATTCATCTCAGCTTGTTGTTGTTGTGGTTGTCTAAATATCCTCCATCTGTTTCGATTGCTGGGTAGATCAATTCCACCACCCTTCCTGGTATTGACCATCTGAGTTAGAAACATATGGTAAGAAAGAAAGAATTGTAGACAAGGCAAGTAATTATGAATCATGTTACTTTAGGGGATTTATTAGCTAAGTAGATTAGTGTTTTACCTACTAAAGCTAATACATTACTTTTCGGTGGTACATGCTAAGATGCCCAACTATAATATTTCAATCAATCAAAGAAGCAAATCAGACATTTACCATCAAAACAATCAACCAACATTTTTAAATAGAGAAACTAGTTTTAATTTTGTCTTAGGTCTCCTATCTCTTAAAAATGTCACAAATGTAGGATTCCAAGGTGTGAAATCCCTCTTGTCTTAGAGCAGAAAAGGTAAGAATAATCAGAGTGTAACAGCAAAAGGTGAGACAGGATCAAGATAAGTGTAGAAAGAATCAGAGTAAGGTAAGTAGGTAAGGGTTTTGTCCATTTCTATCTAGGTTTCGTTCTACAGTCAACATTTGCTCTGATACAACTTCTGTCACACCCGAATTTAAGGGATAAAGCTGGGTGCATCTCATATATACTCCAAAGAAGACAACACATATAATAACAGAGTATATAGAGATAAATGTCACAATATCATAAAAGTATTTATTACATAGCGGAAGTCTTATAAAATAAAATATAAATATAAAGTGAACTAAAGTCCATCCTTGGCGCCATAAAGTCGATTGGGAGATGCCACCTAGATCAAGTCAAACTCCTCGTTGTATGGCTCCTCTTGAACCACCTGTTCTTCTCCTGTGGGGGGTGTGAGACAGCAAGGGTGAGCTCACACATGTTCATCGCTCAACAAGTTGTCGAGAATAATGTGCATGAACTCACCAAAGGTGGGAGTTCATGTGATGTGTATGGATGATCAATAGTAGAGGTTAAAGCTGAGCATTGCTTTTAATAAGTTAGTCAAATTTTATTAGCAGTTACTAAATGTAAGTAGATACCAAACCATAATAAGAATAGAACAAAATTAATAAATAATCCCATGCAATGCAAATGACAAATTGAATTTGGTTCCATAATTTACACTCTGGGAGAGTCCTGAGCTGCTCATGACCATGAGCTCGGCTAGTATACCAGTTTTACACTCTGTAGAGGTTGTACCCTGTATCCACAAGTCATGTTACCCATCTGCCAAGGGATCACGACTCCCATACACCTCTACCAAGGAAGTGAGGCAGGGAAACACTACGAGGCCTTTACAAAGTTCCACTAGCTTTCAAAAACCCGCTATATTTTATGGGAAGAGCAATTGTAGGAATCCCTCGTCTGACCGCCATCGTAGCAAAATCAACCCGAGAACCTCCCTACATGCCTAATCCCCTACTGCCCTTGCCCCTTTCGGGTAAGGTAGTCTTCCACTAGCATTCCTAATTAGTCGGCCAAGGGCGTCCCATTCCACCCTTGTGGTGGCACGTGTTTCTCAAGTTAAGCTCCATGTTCCAATTAAATATAATGATCTTGACATAAACATAAATAAAATAATAGAATAATTGTAACAAGGATATAATGAAATATTAACCCAAAACCATGTAGGCAATAGCATAACTACCCAAATGATTCAGGGATAAACAAGGTAAAAACATAACCAGTCTAGGGTGACCTATTGGGTCCCATCAAATTAAACATATGCATTGATAAGTGATAATAAAGAACATTATTGGGTAAAAAATGGTTAAGGGCACAACTTGCCTTCAATGAGCTCCCGCTCAGTAACTTCTACCTGCAGAACACTGGGATCCTCAGCCATAGGCTCTTCTACTCGCCACAGTACAAACAAGCATTGTATAAAGGGGGAAAATAACATCACACCAAACATGTAAACAAAATACACATTAATAATCTACATCTTAAAATAAGATTATAGGAAAAAGAATAATTAAATTCGCAGTTATGTATTTTAAGTTATGAATTTCTGAAGGTTTTATGTGCTAGGTACAAGGTTAATCAAGAGATAAATTTTAATGTGGTTTTCATGTCCAAACAAAGATATTATGTGATAAACAAAATTATTATAAAATTATAGGAACTGGAATGGATTAATTTGGACTAAGTATGAATTTTCTATGAATTAAACAAGTTCTAGGAATTGTTTTCATATTAAAAATTCATTTTCTAATTCATTTATCCAATTTAAATGATCTCTGGACTGCGCGTATATTAGACAGAAACGCAGGGTGTCTGGTATAAAAATCCCTAAGACTCAGAGCGCCTCTGATATGGACGGCAGGTTGATTCCTATGTTTTCTAGGGTCTCTTAGGTAAAATTGACGCGGCTGAAAGGTATGGAGCAGTCTCGGCCGTTCGATCAAACACTAGCGGTCCTGATTAGATTTACCCCTCCACAAACCAGTATGCAATCTAGGCCCTCGGATTTGGATCTGACGACGTAGATTTTAAGTACTAAGATCTAACCGTAGCCACTGGATCTAAGATCTACGGTCCAGATGCCCCACACGCAAAAGGTTACGCATGATCTAATCAAGGCTGTTGCTATGGAGATCAACGGCCCGCACGGCTTCTATCGTACACCCTCTCTCACCGGCGACGAACGACAGCATCCCGAGCGTCGTCGCGGCGCCATCGCCGGCTCTCGACGATACGACACTAGCGTGACCTAAACTCGAATGCAATCGGCGCTACACGATGTACAAGCAAAAGGGGAGTGTTCAAAAGGGGAGTGTTCAAATAGCAAAAGGGGAGTGTTCAAATTGTGACCTGCAGTGCCTTGACCATGGAGAGGTGTTGTTCTCCCGCTGTGGACGTGCTCTGGTGAGCAATTCCCTTCATGCCACTGTACCCCGCACTCAAATTCTCCCCGATGCACAATCCACACTCCCGTAGGGTAGTCCTGGAGCGCACGGTGAGTGTTTAACAAGGGCGACGGTGGCTAACGCCTATGGCAGCTACCGGCGAGGTGGTCTGACGTGGCGTCGGTTGTCGAAGTGGTCGAGGTAGGTCAACAGGGCGTGGGCGTGCTATTTGTAGGGCGGCGAACACGGCATCCGCAACCGGGTTGAGCACAACGGCCACGAGCGATCTCCGAGCACGCCACCGTCGATCTCGGCGGGGTGGGTAGCGAGGGGAAGGTGGCGCCTGACAGCCGGGTACACCAGACAGAGACACAACGCGGCATGTGAATGGGGAGCGGGTCCGATTTGGCAGTAGCACATGGTCAGCGCGCCGCCGCGATAGTGTAACTGACATGTGGGCCCGAGTCGCCAGCACACTCAAAGTCATCGCGTGAGGGACTGGCCGGACAGGCCCACCTGTCGACGCGCGTTCCTGCAAGTTGGGCTACGCGGTGAAGTTAGAAGTGGGGCGAATTGGCGCCCAGGGCCCAGGTAAACTTCCCTTCTCTTTTTCTTTTTCTGTTTTATTTTCCCTTTTTGTTTTTAGAATTCAAATTTGAAATTAAATTTGTTTATGAAATTCATCAATGATCAAAGTGTACCAACTTCAAATTTTAGAGTAAAGAAATATATTCTTATTTATATATATTTTATTTTACCTCATTTGTCTAGTATTTCCTTCTCTTTTCTCAAATTCTAAAATTTCTTTTGGATCTCAAATTCCAATTTGGACTTTAATATATTTCTTTTTACATTATTTTTATATTGTCACAAATTGCACACAAAATAAAAATCTCAGCATGATGCATAATTTAGTGGTATGTCTTGTATTAATTATTTGTTTTTTAAATGTGGTGTTCACATGTGATGGTGAATAGAGATGCCACATGTATATAAAAGAAATAATGTATCCTTTAATATTTTCTTACAAATTGGGTATTACAGTATCAGGCTCTCTCGGCCATCTGATCTCAAATCAATGGCCGAGAACAAATCCTGTGGGCGCACGCGCACGACTGACCAGTGTGCCAGGACGATCAGTGACCGAGGATGGGAGGCAGACTGACCGGTCGGGCCCAACACTAGGGGCACAAGCGACTGACAAATGGGGCCCAGGGGCAGGGCGTGCTTGTGCGAAGCGGTACCCGGTGATCCGAGCCACGCGATTGAGATCGTACGGTTGAGATCAAACGCTGGGGGGTTAACGGCCGCGGGCGGCGTCGCTCCTACCCACAGCGGTGAAGTCACTGGAGCTGGGGCAAGTGCAGGCTACAGGGGGTCTGAGGTCACCAGAGCTAGCTAGGACCGACGAGAAGGACCCGGCGAACTCACTGGTGGGGTTCCAGCCACGAGACCGAGGCCGAGGGTGAGAGAACGGCGGAGGGAAAGCTCTAGGTGGGTCAAGATAACTCTGGCGAGGAATCCTAGACACGGGGAGGGGGAATCGGGTGCGCTAAGGCTCGGACTAGCTCCAGTGAGGGAAGGGGAGTGCAATGGACCAACGTAGGGCACGGTGCGAGGCTGAATCGGCTAGCCACCACGCGGGGGAGGCGAGCGGGCGTGAATGAACTTCGGCGAGACTAAATTGGCTATGACCCGACGTGAATAAGGAAAACCGAGCACAAGAATGGGTTTCTTACCTCAGCACGGAGCTCGGGGTGGCTCGACGCAGCTTCCGGTGGGCTAGACGGCCGACACGGCGGGCGCGGTCTCCGGCCAGCGCGAGCTGCGAGGGTAGAGCGAGAGAGAGAGAGTGAGCTTGCATGAAATGAGGCAAGGGTGAGCTGAGGGAGTGCGCGGGGTCTTCACCTAGTGCTCGGGTGACGTGGGCGGGTTGTGGGGAGATTGGGCGCGGTTTGACCGCGCGGGCGCGCGCCATGGGTGGGGCGGTTGAGGGGGAGGGGATGGTTCTAATAGGGGAGGGCCGCGGGTCAGCGAGGGAACACGCAGGTGAGTGGGGCGCAATGCTGATGGGCCGGGGTGGTCCCACAGGGCAGAGAGGGAGAGGGCGCGTGAGCGAGCGGGGCATGGCGCCGATAGGTCGAACTCACTAGGCAGAGGGAGAAGGGAAGAGAGCGCAGGGGCGAGGAAACCACCGCTGACAGGTGGAGCCCACCTGTAAGGCAGCGCGGGCGCGCGCGCAGCCTCGCTGGGCTGGGTTGGGCCGAGTGGGCTGAATCTGGTTTTCCCTTTTTATCCGAATTTCTATTTGCTTTTCTTTTTATTTTCTCTAGTGAACTCAATTCAAATTCAAACACAAATTCAAATTCAAATATTTCAAACATGTGCATCAAATCAAAGATAATTTAGGCTCAGCATGATGCAACATTTCATGACTCACTTAGTTTTGACAAAATAAATAATTACTCCTCAACCTAATTAACCTAACTCTAAACAAAAAGAGAGAGGAAGTCTAGAGAGAGAGACAAGAGGTAACACCTGAATTTGGTAGGCATTTAGAGAAGAAATTTTATACCCCCAAATTTAGGGTGTTACAAACCTATCCCCCTTAAAAAGAATCTCGCCCTCGAGATTCAGAGTTGGCTAGCAAAGAGTTCAGGGTACTTGGCTTTCAGATCATCTTCTCTTTCCCAGGCTGCTTCTTCCTTTGAGTGTTGGCCCCACTTGACTTTGCACATCCTGATGGTGCTTTTTCGAGTGACTTTGTTTGCTATCTCTAGAATTTGAGTGGGCTTCTAATATAAGTCAGATCTTCTTTAACCTCGAGATCCTCGGTTGGCAATTGCTCTTCTTCACTCGCAAGCACTTCTTTAGCTGAGAAACATGGAAAATATCATGCACGACTGACAGACTTTCTGGTAGGTTAAGCTGGTATGCCACTTCTTCACATCTTGTTTGAATCTAGTATGGTCAGATGTATCGAGGTGCTAGCTTACCCTTGAATCCAAACCTTTTGATTCCTCTGATGGGTGACACCTTCAAGTAAACATAGTCTCCCACTTCAAAACACAATTCTCTTCTTCTGGTGTCAGCATAGCTTCGCTGTCTGGACTGTGCTGTCTTCGGATTCTCTCAAACCATCCTGATGTTCTGTTCGGCTTCAAGAAAAATATCTAGACCGAACACCTGCCTTTCACCGGGTTGGTCCCAATGCAACGGAGTTTGACAGTTCCTCCCATAGAGTGCTTGGAATAGTGACATCTTCAGACTGGCCTGGTAGCTATTTTTGTAAGGGAATTCTGCATACGGTAGCCTTTTGTCCCAACCTAACTTGTCTTGCGATGCACAAGCTCTCAATATATCTTCAAGAATCTAATTGGTTCTCTTAGTCTGACCATCTGTCTATGGGTGATAAGCTGAACTGAACTTCAAATATGTGCCCAAGGCTTCATGTAACTACTGCCAAAAATGAGAAGTGAATTGGGTACCTCTGTCTGATACTATCTTCTTCGGAACACCGTGCAAGCATACAATCCGAGACATGTACAGTTCTGACAACACTGCACTGTTATAGGTGGTCTTGACTGGTATGAAATGGGTCGCCTTTGTCAAGCGGTCCACTACTACCCAGATGGAGTCATAGTAGGCTCGAGTGCGTGGCAGACCGAATATAAAGTCCATCCCAATCTCATCCCATTTCCACTAAGGAATCTGTAATGGCTGCAACAAACCCGTAGGCCTCTGATGCTCTACCTTGATTCTCTGACAACTGTCGCATATGGCAACATACTCTGCTATCTCCCTTTTCATACCATACCACTAGAATCTTTTCTTTAGGTCTTGGTACATCTTGATCTTCTCACTACCAGGGTGTATGGAATAAGCTGTCTCATGAGCTTGTTTGAGAATCAGTTCCCGGATCGATTTGATATTGGGAACACACAGTCTATCTTTGAACCATACCACTCCTTCTGCGTCTTCACAGAAATCTTTGCCTTTCCCATCTATGATCAGCTGTCGAATCTCGTTGATTTTCTCATCATCTTTCTGGCCCTTCCTGATGTCTTGTTCTAGAGTGGGTTCCAGCTCAACTGTCACTCCTTGAGTGTTGTTTATAAATCCAAGACTCAGCCTGTCGAATTCCTTTGCTAGCTCATACGACATCGAGTGAGCGGCCATCATGTTGACTTGGCTCTTTCTGCTCAAAGCATCTGCTACCACATTAGCTTTGCCAGGGTGATAATGTATTTCCAGCTCATAGTCTTTGATTAGCTCCAGCCATATTCATTGCCTCATGTTTAACTATGAATGGGTGAAGATACACTTGACACTCTTGTGGTGTGTGTAGATATCGCACTTCTGCCCATACAAATAGTGCCTCCAGGTCTTCAGTACATGAACCACTGCTGCTAACTCCAAATCATGCACGGGGGAATTCTTCTCATGAATCTTCAACTACCAGGACGAGTACACCACTACTCTCCCCTCTTGCATTAACACGCATCCCAGTCCGATGTACGAAGCATCACAATACACTGAGAATGGCTTGTGAACATCTGGCAAAATCAATACCGGTGTTGTTGTCAACTTCTTCTTCAACGTCTCAAAGGACTCTTGGCATGTTGTGGTCCACTTGAACCCAACTTTCTTTGCTAGTAAGTCTATCATTGGCCCATCAATCTTGGAGAAACCTTCAATGAAACGCCGATAGTAGCCAGCCATTCCAATGAAACTCTTGATTCCCCGGACATCCTTTGGTGCTTTCCAATCCAGAATAGTTGCTACCTTCTTTGGGTCCACAGCTAATCCATCTTGATTTATAATATGGTCTAAGAACAGGACTTCACTGATCTAGAACTCACACTTACTTAGATTGGCATACAACTGACAATCCTGTAGCCTCTGCAATACTTTGCTCAAGTGCTCTCATGCTCTTGCTCATTCTCAGAATATATGAGGATATCATCAATGAACACCACTACGAAATTGTCAAGGTAGTCTATGAACACACTGTTCATCAAGTACATGAAGAAAGCTGGCGCATTCATCAAACCGAATGACATGACCATGAACTCATATAGTTCGTACTTGGTGATAAATGCGGTCTTTGATATGTCTGAAGGCTGGATCCTGAGTTGATGGTAACATGTTCTCAGATCTATCTTCGAGAACACACTAGCTCCTCTCAACTGATCGAATAGATCTTCAATTCTAGGTAGGGGGTACTTGTTCTTGATAGTGACTTCATTCAAGGCTCAGTAATCAATGCACATTCTTTTTGTCCCATCCTTCTTCTCCACAAATAACATTGGGGCAGCCCAAGGTGAGGTACTTGGTCTGATGTAGCCTTTCTCTAACAACCCATCTATCTACTTCTTGAGTTCCACCAATTCTGGTCTGGACACTCGATAGTCTCACTTGGAAATAGGGGCGATGCTAGGTATAAGCTCTATGGCAAATTCAACTTTCCTCTCAGGTGGCATGCCTAGTAAATCCTCGGGAAACACATCCAGGAATTCTGATACTACTTTGATAGCTTCTGATGGCTCGATTTCCTCAATATGGGTGGTGATCTGGTGACAGCTTCCTTTCCTTGGTGTAGACAAGACCAACTCCACTAACACTTCCTCTCCTGATAAGGACACTAACTTCACAGTCTCTTATCACAGCTAAGGCTTGCTTGATATTTGGTTAGCCAATTCATCCCTAGGATGACATCTATGGTTACATCCCGAGTACCTATTACTATCAGATCAGCGGGGAACTCTACCCCCTTATTTGAACTCTTGCAGTGGGGCAAAATCTATTTGTGTAGGTCCTCCCACCAATTGAACTAACCCTCATAGGTGGATACATGGGTGCTACTAGTATAATGTGTGTTTCTACCCATAATGCAGTCACGAAATAATGTGTTGCTCCAGTATCAAATAACACATTTGCAGAATGGGATTCGACTAAGAATGTACCTAGTGCCAATCTTGAGGTCTCCTGGACTGTGTTGGCCTCCAGGTGGTTCACCTTTCCATACTGGGCACGAGGCTGCCCACGGTTGTTGCCTCCTTGTTGTGATGCATTCTGTATGGCAGGGGCATTCGAAGCTGATTGTTGCTGAGCTGCTTTCTTTGGGCAATGATTCGCCCAGTGGCCTTGTTCCCCACAATAGAAACATCTGCGACATCCTCCTTGCGCTGGAACTGCTTGGTTGTTCTGGTTGGTTGCTGGGGCAGGAAGGCAAGGTGCCTGGTTGTTCTGGCGTTGGTACTGATTTCCTCCATGCTGGTTGTTCTAACGATAGTGCTGCTGAGGGAACTGCCTCTGATACTGCTGCTACTGCTGATGCTGATGCTGATGCTGAGGCTAATGCTGGTGCTGGTGACCTTGCTTGAACTGCTGAGGTGGGTTGCCTTAGTAACGGGGGAGGCTGCTACTCCCGGCCTAAGATCCACCAATCTTGTGTTTCCTGTCCTCCATCTCCCGGCGCTTCCATTCGATCATGATTGCTCTGTCGATCAAATGCTGGAAGGTAGGGAAAGTGTGATTCATCAAATGGTAGTGAAGGGGATCAACTAAACCTCTCAGAAAATGGTATTGCCTCTTGGCATCTGTATTGACAACTTTAGGTGCATAACGTGATAATTGTAGAAATTTGTCCCTATACTCACTAACAGATAGGGGCCCTTGCTTTAATGCCAGAAATTCCTCCTTCCTTACTATCATTAGTCCTTCAGGCACATGGTAGCGATGAAAGTTGTCCCTAAATGCCTTCCAAGTGACAGCTTCAGGGTCTGCATGGGTGGCGAGGTAAACTCCCACAAGGACAGTGCTGCTCCCCTTAGCAGGCGGGGACCAAACAGAACCTTCTCACAATCATTGCACTGAGTAGTGTGCAACGCACGCTGCAAAGTACACAGTCAATCTTCGGCGTCCATGGGGTCAGCAGAATGGGCAGACATGGGATGACTCCTCATGAACTCTGCCCGCTTGTCTCTGGCATCTAAGGCATCTGAACTTGCATCTAAGGTTGAGGTGGGGGTTGCTGCTGCTGCACCTGCTGCATTGCTGCTAAAGTCTGGTCAATCGCTTGGACTTCCTGGGTTTGCATCAGGAACATCTGTTCAATAGTCATCAGGGGTGGGGGTGGCAACTACTGCTAGGGTGCCTGCTACTCCTGTTGAGCACGCCTTCCACCTCTGCGCTTGTACTCAGACATCTGTAAAAAGCATACACACATCAGATCTGACTCTGTAGTCTTTCAGAATAAGAAAAGATATATAGAAGTCTTCGCAATACTGAACAAATGAGCATCTTCACTGACTCTCAACATAGCCAACACAACTTCTCGGATAAAGATGAAAGTGGAAATAAATGGGTTGCCCAACTAAATAACTGACTTTATTAATAACTACACCAAGTGGCAGGGGATGCCAACACCTTGGTGACAATCATTACAAAAATCCAACTTCATCACAAGTTCATCATGACAGGCATAGAAAAACATGATAAGAAAACAAACTCTAACTAAGACTAACTAAGACTAAGACACTGAATTAAGCATTATTATAGACTCCGACTCTGTCGATCTATGGCTCTAAATCTATATGAGTCCTGCAGTCAGGGGTGCCATAAGCATAACGACCACGTGGCGACGAGCGGTAGGGGTGTTGAATCCTGACGGGAGCAGGGGAACCACCATCTTGATAGTGGCGCGCTGCGCACTCAGCACACAATTCAACAATCTCTGCCCGAGACATGCCAAACTCGTCAAGGGCGTGGTCCAGCTCAGTGTTGAGCACGACGACCAGGCTGACCGTGCTGTTCAACCTAGGATTGCCCTCACCAACCGAATTTTTTACATTTTGGCCCTTCCTCGGAAAAAATTTACGTTTGGACCCTAGAAAATTTTAATGTCATTTTTGGACCCTTTGCTCGGCGCCATAGCCAATGGCGCCGAGGTAACACAGCTCGGCGCCATAGGCTATGGCGCCGAGGTACGTGCTGCGCTGGCACAAACGGACGTCGTGGCACCGACGTGGCACCGAGCTCGGCGCCATAGATCTTGGCGCCGAGCTCTGTTATGTACATAAAACTTGTCTAGCTCGGTTGGTAGACTACAAGGCTTTTAACCTTGTGGTTGTGGGTTCAAGCCCCACGATGGGCGTGTTTTAATACTTTTTTGTCTTTGTCACTGATTTTTTTTGTTGTCCAGATTTTTCGTTTATGTCGCTGATTTGTCCGTCTAGATTTATTTCTTATCTAGATTTTTTTGTTTATCCAGCAAGCACAGCGGCTGTGTGCCACAGTGGCCGCAAGCCATCAACTTTCCCCCTTGTTTGCTCAGCTAACCATAATAAAAATCAAATGAGAACACTCTTACTTCAATCATGACCACATAAAAATATTATATTTTCATTGAGTTCTTTTTAACATAAATTCTAAAAACATAATAACATATTCCCAGTAAAATGAAGCACACATATTTATCTTTTTTTCCTCTGCACTAAATAAAAGTATACTCCATTATATACTTATCTCATGGATGATATATTTTAGAATTTATTGCATAAATTACTCCAGTAGGTGATGCCTAATTCCATTCCCTCCATTTACCATGACGTTTTCAAACAAATTTAAGTTTTTCAAGTGGACAAAATACTTTGTGAGCTTGTGTCTGTGTGTAGGGGTACAATCCCTCACTTTTATATTTAATTTACATACTACTAACTAAACAATATATATAATCCGCGGATTTAATTAACCTTTCCATTCATCGATATAAACAAAAAATCTGGACAACAAAAAAACAAATCAGTGACAAAGACAAAAAGTATTACAAAAAAACGCCCATCATGGGGCTCGAACCCACAACCACATGGTTAAAAGCCTTGTGCTCTACCGACTGAGCTAGACAGGTTTTATGTACATAATCGAGCTCGGTGCCAAGATCTATGGCGCCGAGCTCGGCGCCACGTCGACGCCACGACGGCCGTTTGTGCCAGCGCAGCACGTACCTCGGCGCCATAGGCTATGGCGCTGAGCAAAGGGTCCAAAAATGACATTAAAATTTTCTTGGGTCCAAACGTGAATTTTTTTCCGAGGAAGAGCTAAAATGCAAAAAATTCGGTCTCACCAACTGGTGAGACAATCACACCTCCAGCATTGCCGGTCGAACGATGAGGGTAGTACTTCAGGTCGAGGCCATCAGCTACACCACTGAACAATGAGCAGTACTGCGAAAGCGCACACCATGCAGCGTCTTGCAAGGCTGCATCGGCAGTATCCCTCTCAGTGATAGAATAATGCTCTGCGAACGCCTCTACACCCTAGAGATCATCGTCTGAACAGCGCACCAAGCAAGTAGCCTCCCACTGGTCTAGGTATAACCCGCGACGATGTTGGTAGACTACACAACGGTACTCAATGGACCAAGTGTGTCGGCCGAAGGCCAGACGCAGCAAGGTGTCGAGAGCGTCGTGGAAGTGACACCCACGAGCGGCATCACGAGTGATGGGTCAAGTGATCCATCCCTCCGGCTCCTGCTCCTCTGAGAGCTCCGTGCTGTGGCTTGAACTGCCACCATCGTTGTCGTCTCCATCTCCGTCAGGGTCTCCTCCAGCAGTCGGGATGCCCTGTGGTGGTGCAGTGGGCATCTCTGGCTGAGGTGTAGGGGCATCTCTGGCTGAGGTGCAGGGGAAGGTTGCCTCCCAGACTCCACCTCCTACTGAGGTAAGAGGGAAGAGTCCTGCTGCTCCTGCTCCTGGCATTGGCGCTCCTGCTCCTCGTGCAGGCGATGATGTAGCCTCTCCAGGTGGCTAGACTGACCTGTCACCGTGGATCACTGACTTACATGCAGTGCATCTAATACGATCCATCCACAAAAGATATCATAAGCACAAGAGTGAGAGTAGAACTATATGACCAGCAAGTAAACCAAAAGCAAAGTGACATAAAATTTTTGTAAGATGAGTATATAGATAGTAATATAACATAGAATTGGTCAAGATGACCAACTTTTGAAATGACACAAAGGTCAAGGTAAGGGTAGGGGTCTATAGTCCTTAGGGCAACCATTCTAGTCTAGGTTAGCGGTCCTACAGTCAGCAAGGCTTTGATACCACTTATGTCACACCCAGTTTTGGAAGGCAAACTGAATGCGAACCATGTACATGTTAGGATCAGCAACTCACGTACACAGCGATTACATAATTGGACATCATCACACATTGCTCAAAGTAAATAGCAGAAAGGTACTTTATTACATCAAGATGTCCAAGACATCCATAGAGTCTTTAACATAACATTGTAATTAACATTATCAAAGTGCGGAAAAATGAACGTAGCAGATAAGGCCTTCACAGGCAGCTGACTGGGGGTTTGCCACTAACATAACTAGAACACGTCGTAGTCCTGGAACTTCTCAAAGTCCTCCATGTTGCCTGCATCTCCTTCTGAGCACTGTCATAGTGGGGACAACCTGGGGTGGGGTGGTTTTTAAAGCAAGGGTGAGTATACATCAACGTACTCAGCAAATGTCCTGTTTGGCTAAAGTGGACTAGTTTTACGTGGAGTTAAGGTTAAGTAGTTGCTTTTAGTTGGTCAAGTATTTATTACTAATAGTAGAGCCAAATTTTTGTAATAAACCCATTTATTACCCAAATGTACTCCCTCTATGAGGAAATACCAGAGATCAGAATTATAATCATCATCATTAACCATCATCATAAAAGTATCCAAACTTCTTCTAATCAAAGAGGATCACAAGGCTGCTCTTAACCATGAGCATGACTGATACACCAGTTTCTAACACTATGCAGAGGTGGCACACTTTATCCAGGAGTCGTGATTCCTGTTCTGCCCGGAGATCATGACTACCCATTGATCACTACCAAGGTGACCTGGCAGGGTCTCAATATGTAGCCTTTACAAAGACTCCCCTGGTGCATAGCTGCTTGTTAGGTTTTGCCAGTCGTACAAACACAGTACCCCTCCCTAAGGAGGGTGACTAACAAACCAAATCGAATGAACCTCGGCACCCACCCCTAGCAGAGCGAGCACTATACCTAGACCCCATTGTCGGCCCTCCGACAAAGCCAACTACACCCTCAGGTTCATCTAATTATTCAGCTAAGGGCGTCTCATTCCACCCTCATGGTTGCACTGTTATCCCAGGTGGTCACTCAACGAATAGGTCCTTACGGAGAGGTACTCAGGAAACAGCCTGAGTCCCCTAAAGTATCACAAGATCATCATTGGGATAATATCATCATATCATAAAGATTCACATCATGTTTGTTGATTAAGTTTAAGCAATAGCATAAAGCTAACCATAATAACCCAAAAAGGTAACAAGGACAAGATGAATACAGACTAGTCTATCCTTAGGTTTTAATAAAGTAATACAGGACGGTGAATTATAAAGTAAGTAGGACATAATAGGTCAGAGGACACTTGCCTTCACCAGGTTGTTGCTCAGGAAGATCTTCGGCAACACACTCAGAAACCATGCGGTGCTCGTTGTCTAAATAAAGCGATCATGCATTCAATACATTTGGATAAAGACAAATGAACAATACACCAAACATGTACAAACAAGTGAACACATCTCAAAGAACAGTATAAACTCAAGAAGTAACTTGGGTTATAGGGTGAACTAACACATTTAGAATTTGGTTATTTTCTAAGTATTATCTATCTCCATAGATTACATAATTAGATTCCACTTATTTTAATGAGACACAAAAATTATACCAGGGATAGATTCAAACTTTGCATATTATTAATTTCACAAAGTTAAACATCTAATTACCATTAGGGTTTTCCTTTTTATTTTTCCTATTTCATAAATAAACCATTACCTAAACTAATCTATAGTCTAGGCATAAAATTAGATTATGCAGACAGTGAATGGTCCTAATTCTAACAGATAGAGAATAATCCCATGAACATTTTGCAATTTGAATCACTCAATTTGGAGTTCATATGCAAAAGATATGAAATAAACAAGTTTTGGAATTTAAACCCCTAAATTAGGTCTAATTCTGTGATTAAATAAAAGCCTAGGGTTCTTTCTACAAGAATATAGGGACCTGTGCACGAAAACGGTGGGTTGATTTTCAAAAAACCAGGGTTCTCTTTAACAAAACTACACGTGAAGGGGTATCGGGCTCTCTCGGTCATCGGATCTCAAATCAATGGTCGAGAACAGATCCCGCGAGCGTGGGTGCGCACGCACGGCTGACTAGTGGGAAAGTGCGGTCAGCGACCAAGGACGAGAGGTGGACTAACCGGTCAGGCCCAACGCTTGGGGGCGTAGGCGACCGACAGATGGGGCCTAGGGGTAGGGCGTGCTTGCGCGAAGCGGTGCCCGGTGATCCGAGCCATGCGGTTGAGATCAAACACTAGGGGGGTTAACGACCGCGGGCGCCACCGCTCCTGCCCACGACGGTGAAGTCGCTAGAGCTAGGGCGGGTGCAGGCTACAGGGGCTTCGACGTCACCGGAGCTGGGTAGGACCGACGAGAAGGACCCGACGAACACATTGGTGGGGTTTCGGCCACGAGACTAAGGCCGAGGGCGAGAGAATGGCGGAGGGAAAGCTCCGGGCAGGTTAGGATAACTCCAGCGAGGAATTCTGGTCGCGGTGAGGGGGAATCGGATGCGCTAAGGCTTGGACTAGCTCCGGCGAGGGAAGGGGAGTGCTATGGACCAACGCAGGGGCACGGTGCGAGGCTGAATCGACCAGCCATCGTGCTAGGGCAGTGAGCGGGCACGGATGAACTCCAGCAAGACTAAATTGGCTATGACCAGGCACGAATAAGGAAAAATGAGCACAGGAATTGGTTCCTTACCTCGGCACGGAGCTCGGGGTAGCTCGGCGTAGCTTCCGGTGGGCTAGACGGCCGGCACAATGGGCGCGGGTCTTCGGCAAGCGTGAGCTGCGAGGGTAGAGCGAGAGAGAGTGTGTGAGCTTGCATGAAATGAGGCAGGGTGAGCTAAGGGAGTGTGCAGGGTCTTCACCTAGCGCTTGGGTGACATGGGTGGGTCGTGGGGAGAGTGGGCGCGGTTTGACCGCGCGGGCGTGCACCATGGGCACAGTGGTTGTGGGGGAGGGGACGGTTCTGATAGGGGAGGGTCGCGGGTCAGCGAGGGAACACGCGGGCGAGCGGGGCACGACACGGACGGGGTGGTCCCACAGAGCAGAGAATGAGAGGGCGCGCGAGCGAGCGGGGCGTGGCGCCGACTTGCCGACCCCAATGGGTAGAGGGAGAAGGGAAGAGAGCGTGCGAGCGAGGAAACCGTCGCGGACAGGTGGAGCCCACCTGTCAGGCGGCGCAGGCGAGTGTGTGCGGCCCCGCTAGGCTAAATCTGGTTTTCCCTTTTCTCTGAATTTCTATTTGCTTTTCTTTTTATTTTCTCTAGTGAACTCAATTCAAATTCAAACACAAATTCAAATTCAAATATTTCAAACATGTGCATCAAATCAAAGAATATTTTAGGATTAGCATGATGCAATGTTTCATGACTCACTTAGTTTTGACAAAATAAATAATTACTACTCAACCTAATTAACCTAACTCTAAACAAAACGAGGTGAGAGGAAGTCTAGAGAGAGAAGAGTAACACCTAAATTTGGTAGGCATTTAGAGAAGAAATTTTATACCCCCAAATTCAGGGCCTTACAGCTGAATGACTAGGAAAGCTAGTGGAAGAATACCTTACCCAAAAGGGGCAAGGGTGGTAGAGGAGCTAAGTATAGGGAGGTTCTTAGGTCGATCATGCTGCGATGACTTTTCGGACGAAGAATTCCTATATTGCCCTTCTCAAAAACCATAGCGGGTTTTCGGAAGCTAGTGGAACTTTGTAAAGGCTTCGTAGTGGTACCCTACCCCGTCTCCTCGGCAGAGATGAATGGGAAGTCGCGATCCCTTGGCAAATGGGTAACACGACTTGTGGGTAAAGATGTGCAACCTCTGTAGAGTGTAAAACTGGTATATCAGCCGTGCTCACGGTCATGAGCAGCTCGGACCCTCACATGAGTAATTTATGGAAATAAACTTAATTTGTCATATGCATTACATTGTGGGTGTTATTATTAATTTTGATCTCTTATTTAATTAGGTTGGTATCTACTTATACTTAGTATCTGCTAATAAAATTTTGACCAACTTTAAAAGTAATGCTCAGCTTTAACCATCTCTTTGGTAAGCCTTACACTTCACATGAGCTCCCACCTTTGGTGTGTTCATGCACATTATTCCCCACAACTTGTTAAGCGATGAACGTATGTGAGCTCACCCTTGTTGTATTCACATCCTCCTAGGTCAAGAACAGGTACCACAGGATGAGGCGCATGAAGGATGATGTGATGAATTCATGAGTGGTCTAGGTTGTCGTCTCCCAGTCAACTATGGTTGCTGGATCGTGGTCTTCGTATGATGTAATTATTTAACTATTTTGTACAGAACTCCTTTATATATTAAAGATGTGACATTCATTTTTGTACCATGTGTCATTATATGTGTGAGACTTGATCCTAGCACACTTGGTGAAGTTTGCGCCTAGGTTTTGGACCCCTAAAATCTAGGTGTGACTGGAGGGGAAAGCTCCAATTCACCATCATTGGGCCCTCTAGTGCGGGACAGGTAGCTTCGCCAGGGCATGCATATGGTGTACGTGGGCTCTCTACGCTCGGAGACGGTGCGAGCACGGAGGAATTCCTCGCCGGACTTTGCAAACCGCTACCTCCCATGGGCGGCACACACTGGCACTCTAATCCTTGGTAAGAACATAGCTAAGTTGTTCGATTATGCACCCGCAACGAGTAGCGACGGTCTTCTATAGGAAATTCGGTTCTCGGGCTCGATAGCGCACACACCGGTGAATGCCACCACGCGGGCCGCGTCGTTTAGGTAGCCGACAGGTGGAAGGTCTTTTGACTGTTCGACTAGGTTTGGGTGGATAAGATTAAAAGGAGATATCGGTTGAGTTAGATTGAGGCTATGCCATTGGATCGGATCGGGCGTACGGGATTCCATCTTGGCATTTTAAATCCTGAGTGATGATATTTGATCGGGCGACTAGGGTGGCGTACAGGTTTGTTGTCAACCTGATCTAATCTAGGCATTAGAATAGACACCCAACGGTAAGGATTAAATCGTACCTCTTCGGCCGGCCAAATTATTAAAGAGCCCTCGAGGTTATGAGTATTAAACCCGTAGTCCAACCATGTAGTAAAAGCATTACAAAGGAGTCTTGTTTCTTTTGAATTGAACCTTGAACTCCTTCAAAAAAGTATCCATAATCTAGGGTTTCAAATAAAGGAAAATTTTGAAATAGAAAATGGTTTTCAGTGTAAAATCAATTCACCAAACTTAGATAATCCATAACTTGTATGTTTTAACTCTGATGTAGTCCGTTCCAATTGTGTTGACTTCATAATAAAATTATCTACATAGTAACGACATTACTTGTATCATATCCCACACTTTTATAATTAGGTACTTGTTTAAACTATGTTTAGTAGATTAATCTTGCTAATCAAAGTTAATTTGTCCACATTTAAATTTACTAAAATATGTTTTGTAATCAAGTTATAATTGAATTAATCATTTCTTTAGATTGCCTTTCTCACATGATTTATAGTAATCAACATAGAATATAGTTTTATCACCTAAAAACTTGAGAAAACCATATCCTTTCAACCATAGCTCAAAACTTAGTGATTCCTGATCTACGATCTCGTAGCGACGCGTACAATACTCTTACATTGTTTATTCATATGCTTTGGTGTAATCTTACCATGCCCATTATACACATAGAAGCGAGGTGACATCGGAAGACCAACTTGGTGAAGTACCTAGATTCTCAAGTATGAGGCAAGTTGTGCCCATGATCACTCTTCTTTACCTAATAATGTATCTGCTAATCACTGTGACATGCTCAGGTTAATTTGATGGGACCTAAGAGGTTACCCTAGTTCTGTTTATCCCACACCTTGCAAACAAATGAACTATTGGGTAGACTTGATATTTCTCTACCTGGTTTTGGGATTAATGGTATACTGAACTATGATCATATTCCACTATTATTGTTGATTTAATTATTGTTCATGATAAGACTATTGTGTTAATTGGAACATGGAGCTTAACTTGAGATAACAGTGCTACCACAAGGGTGGAATGGGACGCTTTTGGCTAAATAATTAGGAAAGCTAGTGTGAGTTAATCCTTTCCCGAAAGGGACAAGCGGGGTGGAGTGCAGGTGTAGAGAGGTCCTCTGGTCAGAATGTCTTTTTAGCTTTTCAGATGAGGGATTCCTACATCGCCTTCGGCCAAGAATCCATAGCGGGTTCTCTCCTCTAGTGGAACTTTGTATAGGCCTGGATGCTTAGACATTCACCTTGGGAGTGTCTAAGAGTCTTGCTAACCCTGACTAAACAGGAAACATGTCTTGTGGGTAAAGATGCGCAACCTCTGCAGAGTGTAAAACTAGTATATCATCCATGCTCACGCTCAAGAGCGACTCAGGACTCTCGCACGATTAATTTATGGAACTAATTTTAATCTATCATTTGCATTGCATTGTGGGATTTATTATTAATTGTGATCTCTTGTTGGGATGGTATCTACTTATACTTAGTAACTGCTAATAAAACTTTGACCAACTTTAAAAGCAACGCTCATCTTTAACCATCTTCTTTGGTAAGTCTTACACTTCACATGAGCCCGCACCGTAAGTGAGCTCATGCACATTATTTCCTACAACTTGTTGAGCGATGAACGTATCTAAGCTCACCCTTGTTGTACTCACCCCTAGGTCAAGAATAGGTACCACCAAGATGAGGAGCATGAAGGATGCCGAGATGAGTTTGTGATAGGTCTAGGTCGTCATCTCCCAGTCAACTAGGTTGCGAAGGATTATTGTCTTCATATGATTTAATTATTTAGCTATTTTGTACAAAACTCCGATTATATAGTAAAGATGTGACATTCATTTCTATACCATGAGTCATTATATGTGTAAGACTTGATTCTAGCACACATTTGAGACGCGTCCGGGTTTGCCCTTAAATCCGAGTGACAAACCTTAGGTGTTGTTTGGTTCACATATTTGTAACGTGAATGGTAACCGATAACGTTAAACCATGTTTGGTTAAGTCCAACTGTAATGAGATACTACACTAGAAAATGATATTGTCCTATTCAAACTTGTTACCACTGTTAACCAAGTGAGAATCATTATCGTTACCATTTACATTAAATATCGTGAATCAAACGGCACCTTAAGGTCTGTGGTACCCATTGAGGCATCGATGAACTAAGATAAAGAAAATGACGAGTGAACAAACTACGTAAGCTGATCACAAGTAAAAAAGGGCTAGTACTAAAGAGTAAAGACACCACCGAGGTGTTGTTGATTATTTGGTAAAGACAACACCGAATGAACAAACTACGTAAGCTGATCACAAGTGAAAAAAAAAATGGGCGATTTGCCAAGCACATAACAACAAAGTTTTGTAAAATTATATTATACCCTTAATAAAAAGATATATCATTATAGAAGCCATTTTGGAGACAACGTATTTCATGAATCACGAGCAACAACATACATCTCTGAAATGTGTTATATGTTTTGAAGCCATTGGGTCCAAATATAGGTTTATGCATTAGATGTTTTGTTTGGACAAGACATTGTCTAGGCGGTAGATGACTTGTGGCGTTATCCACTTGATGCTTGACACGCAGCGAGCAGGGCGCAAAAAGCTTATACTTGAAGGGAGAAAGGAGCACACACACTGGAGTGTACTTTACAGCAACGGAGCATCTAACAGCAAGGGTCACATGTAGATTAGTGTGACAGTGTTAGAACGTGTATTAAGCAAAACATTTCTCAAATGTTGCTAAGAACTGTTTAGCAGGGAATATACTTGAAGAAATACCGTGCTTCTTTTTTCTTGTTCTTATTAACCGTAGAAACAATGCAAATAGTCATATAACAGCTAACCATATAGAATTCTTAGTTTTCCCTGTAAAACTTGTTCCAATCACAAGTTGTCATATTCAAAGGTCACAACAATGCTACCTGCCCAAGTCGCGAACAGTCAAGAACTTAGGGTAGTGTCAGCTAGAGTGACATGTTGTCATATTCACTAACTACTTTATCAGGATTGGTCATTGTTGTTGCGTGGATTCTTGTCTATAATCCCACACTGCACATCTAGCAATGGCTGTGCTAAGCAAACAATAAATCCCAAAATTGGAAATAAACAGATATTTGTGTTTTAGGTATAGCACTGTGGGAGAAAGCTAACCAAGAATCACTCCTATGTTCGCATCTGTTGATTTTTCAGAAGAAATTTGCATCATTGACTGCCACATACCGATTGCGCAGCGAAAAAACACAGTAGGTAGTTGTAAGTTGTGGCACTAAAATTAGTTGTCACATTTCAAGTTATATCTCTCAGTATCATCTAGCACTGTGGCGTCATTAATTAATTTTTTTGAATTATACTATTCATCTTGACCACATCAACATAGTTTGTTGTTATGTCCATGCCTTATTTTGGAATAAAACAAACTGTGCATATGCCTTAAGTATCACAAACTTACACTCAATCTTCTCATCCAGGGGAGCATTGGGATGAAATACTGAGAGCGCCCGAGCAAATTCTTCAAATCCAAAAATCTCATTGTGTTTTGTATTAAATAAGCCAAATACCTGCAAGAACAATGACAATGGTTATAGCAATACACCGTCATACTAACTAGAAAGAAAGTAAAGCATCTATAGGATCTCACACTATTTTTTATTAGACATTGACGTATGAACACAGCAGGCATAAATGATTATTTCATTATTAAAAATTTTGGTTGGCATGTATGTAGTAAAGCAGAGAATACGTGGGTTCATATTGTTTGAATGCAAGTGTTTGCGAGTATGAACTGTGTCTTTGTAGAAAAGGGACAAGTTAAAAGAGTGCAACCTCATCTTACTGATATTATAACTTCAATCAACAAATACTTGATCATGACTGAATACTACTAACAGTGCTATAATATTTTTTCATTTCATACCTACAAAATACAAACAACATAACGGAAACAATGTGCAACATAGCCTTACCCGATCAGCAGACAAACTCTCCTTATTAGTCTTGAACAGCACCAACTGAAACCCCTGCTTCAGGATGGCTGGACAAGAGCACCACAACCCAGATTACTCATCATGATCAGATGTACATACATAAAACAAGAAAGTGTTAGAAAGTTAGGCATTTTTAGTTTTAGTTTAATCCAGAAAAACAGTGCGATATATGTGATGACATGTATGTGCATGTGTGTATAACTACTCGCATAAGCAGTAAACAGCAATAAAACATGCACAAATACGAAGAGTAGAGTGTACCCAGCGGAGGGACCGATGCTCAAGGCATCAGTGACTCCATTCACACGAGTCATCTCGTGTGTTTGTTCGATGTAGCCGTACGAAGTCGGTGCAGGAAGGTGTACGCTGTGCAGTCCCTCGAACGGTCGCCGGGAAGAAGAACAGCAGTACGCGTCGAGCAGTCGCGAAGACGCTCCCCAAAAATTTGATCGCCCGCACACCCGTGCAAGTGTATCTCTGCGGTCGGTGATTTCAGAGGCCTGCTCTCCCACTCTCTCTGTGCTCGCAGAAGATGGGACGGGAATGTGTTGTTTGCAATTCGCGTGAGATGATTCGCGTACTTGGACGAGCCCTCCCTCTCCATTCTTATAGGCGGTCAGAAGGAGGGAGAAGAGCAACGGACAGAAACGGTCGCGCATTAGAACTGGAAACTGACGTCCGTTACTAGCCACTGGAAACTGACGTCCGTTACTAGCCACTGGAAACTGACGTCCGTTACTAGCCACTGGAAACTGACGACAGTAACTGACGTCCGTTACTAGCCATAAGACAGGAAACGGACGGTTATCATTACAGTCATCACTCCAGGCAAAATATGCAACCGTTTGAAAGGAATATTCGGACCAAGGTCCGATCTACCACGAGCCACGGCCCGGCCCGGCCGGCGGCGGCGGCGGCGCGCGCGCGCGCGTGTGGCAGTCCTTCATCCTTTTCTCAACTTCTCAATAGATGCACCAATGGTCCACCTATTTAAGTTGATTGATTTGTCCTTTGAACTTCCAATATGGTACTAAATAATTAGTACACCATAGCATTAAAGTGGGCCATTAGCATTGACTATTATTGAATATTAATTTGGGCCAAGCCCACATTAATCCAACAATCCCCACCAAATGCTAAGTCACACTAAAAAGCTCTCATCATCTCAAACGTTTGATATACTGGTGTTTCGATGGAGACTGTTAAGTTGAACATCCACCTAGAACTTAGACTACACTTGACCATAACTGCACAATGGACTAGGCCTTGAATTGGCAGTTTTGCGTGGAATGAGTTTCATCTAAACTCTTTACCAGTACTAGATTGCTGAACGCATCCCCTCTGGTTGGAGCATATAAGTCAAACTCCATAGCCTTTCATGGGTATCTAGAAACCACCCAGATCTCATAAACTGTGACTAGCAGTTAACCCATATAGGTATGTTCCTCTAAAGATGTTCTGTAGGACAACATCTTTGCTTCACAAAGCCACTTGGAACATATTAAGGTGTAAACACCAACCTACCTTACAGTAAGGAAAGATATGCATCTGAAATGAGCCTTATTAAGGGTCTTTCCTCTCAGTCTACCACTAGCTTGTTTCACCATTCTAATTCACGGGATCTCCGATCACATAGAACAGGTTACCACTATGATAAACTTTAGGTGGGTCTCATGCCCATCTCACTTGATGCACTATCTATCACACTACGTGATAGCCCCTTAGTAAATTGATCTGCCAGATTTTTAGACGTATGGACATAATCCAACGCTATTACTCCGGAGTTTCTCAATTTCCTGACAGATTTCAAACGCCTCTTTATGTGCCTTGTCGACTTCATATTATCCTTAGAACTGTTTATCTTAATTATCACAGTCTGATTATCACAGTTCATGGAAATAGCCGGCACAGGTTTTTCAACCACCGGTAAATCCATAAGGAGTTCACGAAGCCACTCAGCCTCAACTGAAGCGGTATCTAATGCTGTGAGTTCTGCTTCCATAGTCGACCTCGTTAAGATGGTCTGCTTGCAAGACTTCCATGAAACAGCACCACCTCCAAGTGAAAACACATATCCACTTGTGGCATATATCTCATCAGCATCAGATATCCAGTTTGCATCACAATAACCCTCCAGAACTGTTGGGTACCCGGTATAATGGATGCCTAAACTCATAGTACCCTTTAGATAGCGCAAAACTCTCTCAAGAGCACGCCAGTGATCATCTCCTGGATTTGAAACAAATCGACTAAGTTTGCTCACAGCAAATGAGATGTCAGGCCTCGTAGCGCTAGCTAAATACATGAGTGAACCAATTATTTGGGAATATCTCAATTGATCCCTAGCTATCCTTCGATTTTTCTTTAATAGCTTACTAGGATCATAAGGCGTTGGAGCAGGTTCACATTCGCTAAAACCAAAGCGACTCAAAACCTTTTCCACATAATGGGATTGCACAAGTGTGATCCCACCAATGCCTTCTCTCAGTAGCTTAATGTTAAGAATAACATCAGCTTCTCCCAAATCTTTCATTTCAAAATTATTAGACAGAAAGTCTTTTGTCTCTTTAATCACATCAAGACTCGTCCCCAAGATTAGAATGTCATCAACATATAGGCATAAAATTACTCCCTCGCCCCCACCATACCGATAGTATACACACTTATCTGCTTCGTTCACAACAAAACCGGCAGATGTCAAAGTTCTATCGAACTTTTCATGCCATTGCTTAGGTGCTTGTTTTAGGCCATATAACGATTTCAATAATTTACACACCATGCCTTCTTGACCGTTTGCTACAAACCCAGCTGGCTGCTCCATGTAAATTTCCTCATCTAGCTCTCCATTTAGGAATGCTGTCTTAACATCCATTTGATGGACGAGTAGACCATGAGAGGCAGCCAAAGAAAGTAGCACACGAATTGTGGTCAATCGAGCCACAGGTGAATAAGTATCAAAGAAATCCTCACCTTCCTTCTGTGAATAGCCTTTAATTACAAGCCTCGCCTTGTACCTTTCAATAGTACCATCAGGCCTAAGTTTTTTCTTGAACACCCATTTACTTCCAATGGGCTTACACCCATAAGGACGCTCAACTACCTCCCAAGTTGCATTAGACATAATAGAATCCATCTCACTCCTTATTGCTTCCTTCCAAAAGTCAGCATCAGGAGAGGAATATGCCTCTTCAATGGTACTTGGTGTGTCATCCACAAGATATACAATGTAATCATCACCAAAGGACTTTGCAATCCTTGGTCTCTTACTCTTTCGAGTTGATACATTGTCATTTTCCACATGATTATGTATATGGGATTCCTCAGTGTGTTCTACCGGAATAAAATGCTCATGGGGTATCGTTGGTTCATCATTAGACGTATCATGTGTAGCTTTCATGGGAAACTCGTCCTCAAAAAACGTAGCATCTCTGGACTCCATAATTGTACCAACCAACATGTCCGGTACTCCAGAGTTTATAATTAAAAACCTATATCCAATGCTGTGGAAAGCATACCCAAGGAAAACACAATCAACAGTTTTCGGTCCTAATTTGCGCTTCTTGTTAATTGGCACATTCACTTTAGCCAAACAACCCCAGGTGCGCAAATAGGAGATATTTAATTTCTTCTTTTCCCATTCCTCGAATGGTGTGATTTCTTTGTTCTTTGTGGGAACTTTATTCAGGACATGACACGCCGTCAAGATCGCCTCACCCCACCATTCCTTAGATAGCCCTGAAGTCTCTAACATGGCGTTAACCAAATCAGTTAGAGTACGGTTCTTTCTTTCAGCAACCCCATTGGATTGTGGTGAGTATGGCGGTGTCCTCTCATGAATAATACCATGTTCCACACAAAAATCAGAAAAATCACCCGAAAAATATTCTCCACCACGATCAGACCTTAACCGTTTAATTTTCCTCTCGAGTTGATTTTCAACTTCAGCTTTGTAGGTCTTAAAATAATGCAAAGCTTCATCTTTTGATTTTAAGAGATACACATAACAAAATCTAGTAGAGTCATCGATAAAAGTAATAAAATATCGCTTGCCTCCTTTAGTCAATATTCCGTTCATCTCACATAAATCGGAATGTATTAAGTCTAGTGGTGCCAAATTCCTCGCCTCCGCAGCCTTGTGAGGCTTGCGAGGTTGCTTAGATTGCACGCACACCTGGCACTTAGAACCTTTGACTAAATCAAATTTCGGGATTAAATTTAAATCTGCTAACCGCGAGACACAACCAAAATTGATATGACAAAGTCGTGAATGCCAAATATACGACTCATTCGAAACAACATTGTTCACAGACTTATTACACGCATCATGCAAAGATAAGCGGAACAAGCCTCCGCTGTCATAGCCTTTTCCAACAAACGTTCCATACTTAGACAGTATACATTTATTAGACTCAAAGACAATTTTGTAGCCATCTCGGCACAATTGAGAGCCACTAACTAGATTCTTTTTGATGGAGGGGACATGCTGCACGTTCTTCAATAGCACCGTCTTTCCCGAAGTAAACTTCAGAATGACTGTACCAACACCAAGAACACGCGCATGTGATCCGTTCCCCATCAGCAAGGCTCTAGTCCCTTTGCACTGATAAGAAGAAAATAAAGAAATATCAGCACACACATGAATATTAGCACCGGTATCAGCCCACCACTCAGGGGATTGACACACTGAAAGAACAGTAGGTAAAAGATTACCATACCCCGATGTTCCTTCTGCAGTCTCGCTAACAACCATGTTTACTGTTTTCTTCTCTTGAGCTGGTTTTTTCTCTTGCTTAAATTTGCGGTCTGGACAAGCGCTTGCCCAATGATCAGTACTCCCGCAAACAAAGCAACCAGCTCCTTTGTTCTTCTTTTTGAACGAGGCTGCCTGCTTGGGCTTCGTGGCATTCTGTTGCTTGTTTTTCTTTTTATTATTATGTGATGCATTGGAGTTCTTCTTTGTACCATATTGGCACTAGAAGTCTCAACTCCTTTTCCACGAGTGTCTTTTGCTCTCGCCCTCTCCTCAACATCAAGAGAACCAATAAGCTCAGCCACGCTAAACTCTTGTCTCTTATGTTTTAGAGTGGTAGCAAAATCCGTCCAAGAAGGTGGCAGTTTAGCGATAATACCGCCGGCCACGAACTTGTCAGGCAAGACACATGGGAATTGTTCGAGTTCTTTAGCCAGTGCCTGTATTTCATGAGCCTGTTCAACTACAGGACGGTTTTCCACCATCTTATAGTCAAACAGCTGCTCCATGATGTACAGCTCGCTACCAGCATCAGAAACACCAAACTTCTCATCTAATGCATCCCATAACTCTTTTGCAGATGTGCACGTTAGATAAGAATCAACATACTTGTTGGCAAGAGCGCCAATCACGGCGCCTCGAAACAGGTTATCGGCAACGTCGAACATTCTCTCCTCTTCAGGAGTGAACTATTCGGGTTTCCCCTGTGCGGCGTGATAGCAGTTCATTGCGGTCAACCACAGTATCATCTTACTACGCCATCTCTTGTAAAACGTCCCATCAAAAGGTTCACTTGGTTTTAACGCAGCAGCAAAACCACTAACAGAAAAATGCCTAATATCAGATTTTTGGATTGTTAGAAAGTTAGGCATTTTTAGTTTTAGTTTAATCCAGAAAAACAGTGCGATATATGTGATGACATGTATGTGCATGTGTGTATAACTACTCGCATAAGCAGTAAACAGCAATAAAACATGCACAAATACGAAGAGTAGAGTGTACCCAGCGGAGGGACCGATGCTCAAGGCATCAGTGGCTCCATTCACACGAGTCATCTCGTGTGTTTGTTCGATGTAGCTGTACGAAGTCGGTGCAGGAAGGTGTACGCTGTGCAGTCCCTCGAACGGTCGCCGGGAAGAAGAACAGCAGTACGCGTCGAGCAGTCGCGAAGACGCTCCCCAAAAATCTGATCGCCCGCACACCCGTGCAAGTGTATCTCTGCGGTCGGTGATTTCGGAGGCCTGCTCTCCCACTCTCTCTGTGCTCGCAGAAGATGGGACGGGAATGTGTTGTTTGCAATTCGCGTGAGATGATTCGCGTACTTGGACGAGCCCTCCCTCTCCATTCTTATAGGCGGTCAGAAGGAGGGAGAAGAGCAACGGACAGAAACGGTCGCGCATTAGAACTGGAAACTGACGTCCGTTACTAGCCACTGGAAACTGACGTCCGTTACTAGCCACTGGAAACTGACGACAGTAACTGACGTCCGTTACTAGCCATAAGACAGGAAACGGACGGTTATCATTACGGTCATCACTCCAGGCAAAATGCGCAACCGTTTGAAAGGAATATTCGGACCAAGGTCCGATCTACCACGAGCCACGAGCCACGAGCCACGAGCCACGAGCCACGGCCACGGCCACGGCCACGGCCACGGCCCCGGCCCGGCCGGCGGCGGCGGCGGCGCGCGCGCGCGTGTGGCAGTCCTTCATCCTTTTCTCAACTTCTCAATAGATGCACCAATGGTCCACCTATTTAAGTTGATTGATTTGTCCTTTGAACTTCCAATATGGTACTAAATAATTAGTACACCATAGCATTAAAGTGGGCCATTAGCATTGACTATTATTGAATATTAATTTGGGCCAAGCCCACATTAATCCAACAGAAAGTTGTATTCATTTTCCTCAGAGAAGAAAGAAAACAGTAGCAATCACCCACAACCCTTGTTGATCAGCCCATCATCAATCACAACACTGTTGATCTTCGTGAACAGCTCATACAACGCCTCGACCTTGCTCACGCTAACTGCATAAGACCTAGGAAAAGTTATAAAAATACCATGTAGATCAAATTGGACTTGATTTATCAGGAATGACAAGCTTATAAACTTGAGACTGGTCCCTTCTACCAAGATCGCTACAAAGTGAGGAAATAAAACGAAATGAGTTCTTCCAAAGACCAGCAGCATTGACATATCCTCCACGGCAGGACCTGTGATCTTCTGACAGTTGTACTATCGACCATCACAATTCAGGGAAATAAGTGATGCAATTAACAATATGTAGGCTATGTATGCCTGTACACTGTTTGAGAGAATCTAGTGTTCAATGACTATACCTTATGGTGATTTTGTATTAGCATATAAATACCAGATTTTTGTCACAAAACCATGGTGCTGATTGCAGTTGGGGCTAAACTAATTTGTGATTTCTCTCTATCAACTGCCCCCTATTGTGCCATTAGCTAAGCATGTGTCTTACCTATGTCCTATTGCCAAATGTCGAATCTATAAGACAGCAACCGGTGCACAAAACAAAAGGTGTATTGTTGTTCACTTGTTCTCAAATGTTATGAATCAAGAACAAGACAACATAATTGTTAATAGTTAGAGACATTCGTCCTTCGAAGCATTATTTCCTTTTAGATATAATGATCTTCAGACGAAGGTCATGAAGGACATACCTTCATCAATTTATCATATGAGTGCCAATATAAATAGACAAATAAAGGGATACATAAGGATACAGAAAGATAAAGATAATAATGGTCACGTATCAACGATTTATCATTACTATTATCTTTATGGAGTATGAATAAACATTGTCAATATTGGTATTACAATTGTACCTTCGGCTTGCCGAAAAGGTGAGAGAGCGAGAATGGCGCGAGAGTGATTACAATCCAGCGTGAACAGTACGGTGCTACTATTCATCTATTTATAGGCACGGGACACAGCCCGGATAAAATTACATTCATGCCCTTGACATTTACTCGTGATTATAATACAAATTATCACGGACTAAGTGATCTTTCCCCCTTTGAGTCGTTGTCGTCCTTGGTCTTCGTCACCATATTAAGCCGAAGCTCTCTGGCAATAGCTTCGGCGCTTACTCCTGTCACCTTCGAGTTGCTCCTTTACACCACGTATACTTTCGCCATTAGAGAAGGTCTTTTATCCGGGAGCCGAAACCTCCTGTAATAATCTATATCGTACTGAAAACATATGGTTAATCACGTTTTTGAGGACCTTCGGAAGAGAAAGGCCCCAACAGTAGCCCCTCGCAGTATTAATTTGTTTCTTTGTAACAAATTTAGACTGCGACATGGATGAAGGCCTTTAGCCGAAGGTCCGAAAAAACACCTTCCCTTCGCTAGAATAGCGAACAACACTGACATGCTGGACCCACCAAGCCGTGGGGCGTTATGCATATATATATATGAGCTCGTATTGAAAGCGTTTCTTGTGCTGTTTCAGTTGCTTACACTGTGCTCGCTACTTTAAACTCTCTTGTTTTGTCGCGAATTTGACCTTCGGCATTTCAATGAGTTTTGATTTGATGGCCGGTGAGAAGAAGACTGTGGACCCAGCGCTGTCCGAGTTTTACGAAGCTATGGAGAGGACTAATGCAGAAAAAAATGCACATGAAACATTAGCTGGATTATCTTAAGATTCCAGTGACAGTGAAGATTTTGATGCTAAAAGTGAGACTGAGGATGTCGAAGGTCGGCCCTAGAGGCCAAGCCATGTTGTTTTTGGAAAATCGACAATCAAACAAGGTTAGATTGATGCCACGAGGGGAAGGTATTTTCGTGACATTTCTATTGTGCGGGCTGGAGGAGAGAGTAATGTTCCTCTGTCCGAAGCTGACGAGGTAGTTGTCTATAGAATTTTTATGAAAGCGGGGCTTCGATTCCCTTTGGATAGTATGCTGGTCGAAGTGCTGAAAACCTTCGAAGTCTGCCTTCATCAGCTTACCCCTGAAGCCATCATCAGGATAGGGGTTTATATTTGGGCCATGAGGAGCCAAGGACAAGAGCCAAATGCGAAATGTTTCTGCAACTTGCATGAATTGTCTTATGAGACGAAGGCTATTGGAAAAGAACAACACCACAACAATTTCGGTTGTTATGGCTTCGTAACCCATTCTGAAGTAAGCAATCCAGTGCCAACGTTTCGCAAGAGATGGCTAGGAGCCTGGATGCAAGAATGGTTTTATGTAAAGAACGATCTAGTTGAGAGAGAAGACATCAAGGGAATTATTCAACGTCCCATATGGTCTCACTTCGGCATTAGAAGATCATCTCTTGTCCTTGGAAACGACATTCAATCATGACAAGCTGCTTATAACACGGTATGCACCTATATGGGCACTAGGGACTTAGTCCAAGAGCACATTGCCTACAAGGTGTGGCCACTCGGGAGTGGGTGGGAGATGTCGAAGGAAGCTGCTGCTGGGTCTAGCAGAGTGGCTTGATTTATCTAAAGTATACATTCAAATATAGGAGTCAATTTGACGAACCAAACGATGACTGGCTAGACGCCATTGACACAACCAGCGATGAGTTGCTTGGTGCCTGCTCAAGGGCCGAAGATGATGCCATGACGGCGGCCTTCGGAGGGTGAGGCAAGAAAAGGTTAAACAGGGTTTTTGATGTCATTGGTTTTGTATACCCAGACTATTGCTATCTCTCACGAAAGCAGGGAAAGAAAAGAAAGGTTGCTGCTTCAGCTATCTATACTACGTCGAAGGTGAAAAAGGTTAAAGTTTTGACACACCGGCTCAGGTACATTGAAACGGCCAAAGTGCCGAAGCTTGCTGAAGGGCCTTCTTCTGTTGTTGAGCCAAGTCACCCCGCTACTGCCGAAGCCAGGGTGGAATCGGCCGAAGAGCCAATCCTGAAGACGGCAGCGGAGCAGCCAAAAACTTTGAGTTCATTGCAACAGGCGGAACTGGTAAAGGTTCAAAAGATTGCTTTAATAACTCCGAAGAGAAGGAGAATGGCCAGTGTATTGGATACTGTTATGGAATCCACAAAGGCGCTAACTCCTGCCTCTGCAGAAGCGCCTAGCGTGGAAGACAAGAACACGAAGAAATCTGCAGAAGCCGTCGTGACGCAGGTCAAAACTGAAGCTGGGCCCTCAGCTCCCGCCAAAGCAAGGCCTTCGAAGATTGTTGAAAAGTATACTGAATCAAGACCTTTGGATGCCTCAAAAGTACCATTACCGTTAGAAAAAGAGAAGGCTTCCGAAGAGTTTGAATTCCCTGCTCCTGAAGCGTCTAATGAGAAATTAGAATTTATAGTGCATCACGCTGCAGGGAAAAAAACTAACGGAGGAGCAAATTGCCAAAGCTAGGCAATATGCCAAGGATCTGAAGTATCCCCTAGGATCCTTGGTATACAGTGGCACTGACGAAGATGATTTTCTATATTGCCTGTCGGACAACAAGGAGATATCTGTTTGTCAAGAAATGGCAAAGAATATGGGATTCCCGAAGCTAGAGCTTGGCTTATCTGTGATGTCGAAGGATGAACTTGCAGACAGCCTTGCTTATAATAGCTTGAAGGTTTATATACTTTTGCTTGTAAAATAAGTTATGTTTGTTGATTTTCTTACTGTTTTTATGTTCTTACTCTTATATTTTTGTTATTAGGGCTTAATTCTTAGTAAAGCTTTAAGGGCTCAAAAAGAAGTTGATGACGAAAGCTGTCAAATTGCACTTGGAAACCTTCAATCAGAGATCATCACACTGTGGAATGAAGCCCTTGAAAAAGATAAGATTCTGCTTTCCTTAGTAGATGGCTGAAAGTCAGCGAATCCAGGATTAATGCACAAGCCGAAGCTCACAAAGCCGAAGCAAACAAAGCCGAAGTTGACGAATTAAAGAAAAAACTTGCCGAAATGATTGAAAATTTTGAAGTTACGAAGGCAAAGCAAGAGATAAGTGAATGGACAAGTTCGAGGCTACAAAAGAATGTTGAAGAGTTTCGTGATCCGAGGGAAGGTGTTATGAAAGATCCTTAGATTGCACGAAGAAGCTAAAAGATAGCTTTGCGAAGGTAGGGATGTATTCCTCAGAACAAAAATTTATTCACGGCGACCCCGAAGGGGTTATCCAATGGATAGGTGAAGAAGCCGAAGCTTTCGATGAGATCCTTAGCGATCGCGGAGATTTTTGTGCTTTTTCTGGTGCCCAAGGGATTGCAGCAATCTTAGAAAAGGCTGGGTGTGAACATGTCAAGGCCACGGCCCGGCCAGAATCTATTCTCTCTGCTGACAATACTAAGGACCCTTTAGTTGAGGCTTCTACCCTGGGCGGCAAATTCTACTCCGATGTGTGGATGAAGGGTGGTCATGAGATGGCTGACAAAGCAATTAAAAAGAATGAGAAAGAATCTCACGACGCCCGTGAGGAAGCTAAGCAAGCTGAAGAAGCTGTCGAACGCGCCATGATTATAGGTACTTTTATTTGAAACTTTTTGCCTTGTTGTTCGTTTTACCTTTGTAACTCACCATCATATATTTATTACAGCCGGCCTCTCTCCCCACCGGAGCCATACAACCCCAAAACTGATCCAGTTACGAAAGAAGCTTTAGATGTTATGTAAATTGTTAACGAAGTTGTTGACGAAGTCGTCGACAAACTTTTACATGAAGCCGCTGAAAGAATTCTGAAGGAAGACTAGATTTTTTTTGTTTTACTAGGAAATGTAATATTTGTGTATGAGTCAAACATCAAGTATTTATATGTAATATATTTCTTTGTGACGCATGAAAGTTATGTACATACCATTTTTTAGTCTTCAGCGAAAAAACACCTTCCCTTCTTTCCATGCTTCGCAAAGAAAAAATCACCACTTCTATGCCACAGATGTTGTATAATATCGTTGTTGACGAAGATTTTCTTGGTGTGTAACATTATATCTACCGAAGGTGTACTTTGTGCTTCAACACATCGTTTCATAATCCATCACATATTTTGGGAGAAACATCTATCCTTCTCCACAGTTTTGTTGCTGATGCGATATGATGTATGATGCAATGCTATGCGAAATGATGTGATGGTATGATGCAATATGATGTTTATGTCTAAGATAATCACCCACACGAAAACACACCAGACTCTGCATTCCCTTAGGAACGACTTTGGAGTCTCTTCACCTTTTACTTAGGTGGAATTTTAGCTCTGCATCCCCTTAGGAATAACTTTGGAGCCAAGCTCTGCATCCCCTTAGGAACGACTTTGGAGCTTCTTCACCTCTAATTTAGGTGGTATTTAAGCTCTACATCCCCTTAGGAACGACTTTTGAGCTTAAGAACTTACTCTGCGCTCCCTTAGGGACGGCTTTGTAGATTCGGAACTTAATTCTGTCACACTCGATGGTGTAACGACAATGTCATTATATCAAATTGAAAATTCATCCCTCCAGCATTGTTTTTCTTTCAAGAAAATATAAAAGGTGTGACGGAACCTCCTAAGTCATTAGGCCCACCTACAGTTGTCCTTGCCCAACAGACCTTAGACAACCCTGTAGGTGCCCCTGATCACTTGACAAGTTTGGTATCCGAATCCTTTATCTTGCCCAAGAGCGTTTCACCCGTCACGCAAACATTACAACACATCGGAGGTACGAAAATGTGGAAATAGTTACAATAATTTACTTTATTATAAAGTAAGAAAGAGTAGAATTATTACAGACCAGAGTAAATATAGGAGTGCTGAAGTAATATTATTACATAACCTGGGAGGCAAAAACCCCTCCCGATAGACAGTAAAAAGTTTTTCTTAACGGAGGACCCTTCCTCCCACAGCTTCAGTCTTGATTTTCTTCTTTAGGCACCACCTTAGAACAGAAGCAACAGAAATTTGCTGCTTCTTCACCTAAAACAACATGGGACAAAGCCCTGAGTATGAAGTGTACTTTCGCAAGTCTTACCCGTCAAAATAAAAGACTCTCAAGGATATGTTGGCCTTTCGGGATCAAGGTATGGCTTTTCAATAATCAATGACTCTGTTTGCAGAAATGCTTACTATTACTGAGTCCTTAAAAGTCTAATTTTATTAACAAGTTAAGTCATTACCTGAGCTCTAGAGTTCTTTCTACCCTAGTTCAATCACTTGACCTATACTAGCTAATTTCTTAACAACCCTTCTTATTCACTGGAATGCTACGTGTAGGGCAGTGACCAAGTCTTCATGTCCGCGAAGTTACGGCAATCCGAATCGATTATACTCAGCTGAGGATCTCCAATCACACGACATATGTAGCACTTAAACCTTGCATATGTCAACTTGTCACCGGGGTTCTTAAGACCAGATTAGGTTCACGCCAACCGAGAGCACAGATACACCACCGTCCAGCCTCTTGCCACGGAGGGTACACGCTACTCTCGCCATGTCTCCACTCCCATTGCGTGTTATTTTATTCTGGTATTAGTCTGCCCGAGGCAAACCTTACCCATGACGAGGCATGTGACCAGTTAAAGGGTCCTCGATCATCAAGCCTACATCGACAAGGTCCTTAATCGACTCAGACGGAGACACTACACCGAGACTCTCTTCTCGTGCAAGTCACCCGCCCGGTCTCAGCTTTATCATTTCAACCCAAAGTTTGGTACCTGGCAGAGGTACATCTTTTCTAATGTTGAACCCATCATGGCCATGATGGATCCACCATCAAGTTTTATTTTTGAAAACATCCCACCCACTTTGAAGCATCATCTTTTATCAAAACAAAACATTTTGTTTTTCTAGAGCAAAGCTAAGCATAAGAAAAACCTTTTTGTAAAACAGGGGTTTAAGGAGAAGTAATCAAATCCAAGGAAGGGAATGCAACAACTGGTTTAGCACACAACTCCTATTACCTAATGCAACAAGTAAGTGAGAAAGATTTCAAAATAGCAAGGAGGTGGCAAATGCACTGGGGCTTGCCTTGTGTGATAGGTGAATCAGGCTCTGCTCCGTAGATATCAAAGTAAAAGCAGTTTCCTGCCTGAGGTTCTTCAGGTGGTGGTGGTGGTGGTGTAGTCCTGGCTTCTTCAACTTCTATATCTTCTTCGTTTTCTATACATAGCCATATGTAATCATGAATGCTCATGTAATGCTCATGAGAATGCAAAGATAATAAAAGTATATTATCTAATGTCTTGAATATAACTTTCCTTCAGGGATCTCCGGGAAACTAGGGTTTTTGGAGTCTATAGTGAAGTTCATAGGGCAGGGGGTTAGGGTTTTGGGTTCTAAGTACCAAACATGGTTCAAATCATACCAAATTTTACCCAAGGCTTCTAAATAATATTTAAAGTTTACCTAAAAAGTTTGGTGAATTTTAGAATTATTAATTATTCTCTAAAATTCTAGAAGTATGGGTTTTGGCTATTTTAAATATCCCAAAATTCCCTATTGGAACTAAAAATCATTAATCTATTTTTATTAATTACTATAGAAAATTAGGAACCTAGAAAAATTGGTCTTGTATTTTTAGCATTTTCTTGAAATTTTCTATGGATTTTCTAAGTCTAGAAGAAAAAGAAAAAGAGAAATTACAAACAGTACCGGGCCGAATCTGGCCTAAGTCGGCCCAAAAGCGAGGAGAACATGCGCCCGCGCGCGCCGCGGTGCTCATTTTGCGCAGGGGCCCATGGTTATTTGAAGAACTGATTAAAAGTCCCGTGCACTATTACCAGGGGTCACTGACATTGACACAAAGACCCCCGATGTTCTAATCCTTCACAAGAGAAAGTCCACGACCACGGACGGCGGAGAACCGAGCTCCGGAAAGCTTCCACCGGCCGGGTCACGCGATGACCAGTGCTCTACTTCGGCTTAGACCTAATTCAAGCCCTAACAAGTGTTTCCCCTTAATTAATTTCACTAACGAAGCTCTAACTTGCTCTATCTGTGGTGACAGCGGGCACGACGAACAACCAAACGTGTTCCCGGCGATCTAAGGCAGCTTAACTCAATTGAATTGGTCGAGGAGCATCAGGAGAACCTAAGGATGCTGAAACAAGGGTGCAGGGAGCACGAACAGACCTGGAATATGCTGACCACGGTGAGGGCTCTACCACGGTGGCGGAAAACAGAATTGGGGGGAAATGGGAAATTGGAGAGTTGTGGTGGCTAATCGGAGGTAGGAGCGGGTGCTCAGGCTTGGTGATGACCTAACGTAGCAGACCGTGCCGTCAATTTATAGTGGCGCTAAGCGGTGGCCAGTGAATTTGGGTTAGCAAGGTGGCGGTCGGAGAAGAGAGGAGTCACTAGCGCGCAAGATTAGTGGCTTTCACCGTGGCGGCTCTCCGGCGATCACCGGGCATGCAAGACGCGATTCACTATGACGTGGTACAGCGATTAAGCACGTGGCGCACAGGCGGCAAGCGGCCAACGGCGGTGAGGCTTATCCCGGCTGATCGACAAGCAAGTGGGTACGGTGAACTCAGCCGTGACCGAGCCCGAGCTGATCCAGCCGCTAAGATCTTTACTTTCCTCAGCTATCCCTTCATACTGTGCCCGAATCGCAGCAGCCGGTGTGAATCGTCGCGCGGAGGTCACCGGCGACGAGGGGGGGTGAACCCGCGATCTCTTTCAGTCACTGTACAATAGAATCCCTATTCAGAGCGCCTGACAGACCATTTTGCAGGGCCTAGATCTCAAATCTTTACTTGACAACTTGTTAATCTGCCTGTAACAAACTTGTTGCCCGATGATCCAGCTACAATCTTGCTATAGCAATCATAGCCAAACAATTACTAGATCATGGTCGAATCCTGGTTCAAAGTTTGCCCAATCTCACTGTTAGTTTGAATTCAGACTTAAGGTTACCTGACAGCCCGACTTTGGATCAAATTTTCTCAAAATATTTCATGGCACCATGGCATAATCCCTATAGCAAAGTTGTTCTCCTATAGTAGCTCTATAAACTTGATGTGTTGACCCTAGGCAAATTCCTCATAATTTGAATGATACACGGTTCTAAAGTTGCTCCAAATGCACTGATTTTCAAACTTAGTTATATGATCACAGAAGTGGTTTTTTGCATTTAGGCCCAAATCTCATGGGTTCTTTTGCAAATCTCCAAATATGTGAACCATATGACTTGGGGTACCTTAATTTTGTGACACCCCAGGTGTTATCTCCCGTAAACAGCGAGTACGGATTAAGCATGGGATATCGGAGGAAATAACGGTCTCTATGTCTTAATCATCTTGGCTCATCCCAATTTTCGATCTCGCATCTATCTCCGTTTACCTGAATTGTACAAAATATTTTGTGCAGCTCGGTGTTAAAATGCCATCTACAATGTCGAGCCTTGTGCCGCTTGAGTTGCTTGACTACAGCAAATACGAATTTGGAAGTTCGACCACACTCACTATTGTTGTCCGAAGTAAAAATATTTATCGTAACTAGAAGTTAAATTGTCGTATAAGATGACGAGACCTGAGTCGTTAAGCCGCTCGGTTATGCAAAGTTGAATTTCGGATGTGCTGGATTAGTGGATGAGATTTACCAGGTTAGACAAGTTAAACACATATTAAATATCAAAGCCAACGGCGTTTTAATCTAGTCCATTTTTCATTTCGCCCAAATCTAACCCTATAACTGCATATATTCATTTATATCTCATTCAGATTTGACTTCTAAAACTAGATATTTGTTCGCTTATATTTTGGTAAAAAAAAGAGAAAATAGAAAAATCTGAAAAGAGAAAAAAAATCTATGTCGCCGCTTCCTCTCTCAGATTTTCCCACCGCTCTATGATATTTCACTGCCGCACGCATGTCTTATCCTGTCGTCGTTCTCATCTCCTAGGATTTATCTTCTCCCAGCATACATCTCGTCATTAGTTAAGCTACTTAGGTCGATCTCTCTCTGAAATTTTTCTTTCTAAACGCAATTTCTTGCTCGCGCTAGCTTCTTGGTGAAAGGGAAATGTGCCCTTGGGCCATTTCTAAGTATTTTGGTGATTTAGTGCCCAACACATGTGCTTAATTGTAAAATGGGACAAAGTACAAATCATGGAGAAAAGGTATGTTTCTAATCCTTAGTACATTGGTTTTGTGTACTAATATATTTGTCTAAGTGTTAGAAACAGAAAAGGAGATGAAAAGAAAAGAGGAGAAAGTCTTGGCTGTGTGCAGCCAAGACCCAGCTCGGCCTGGAGCACCGGACTGTCCGGTGTGCACCGGACAGTGTCCGGTGCGCCAGGCTGCCTCGGCTCGAACTGGCCGCTCTCGGGAATTCGCCGACGGCGTACGGCTAAAATTCACCGGACTGTCCGGTGTGCACCGGACTGTCCGGTGAGCCAACGGTCGGCTAGGGCCAACGGTCGGCCGCGCAATCCGCGCGGGACACGTGGCCGAGCCAACGGTCGGGAAGGAACACCGGACTGTCCGGTGTGCACCGGACATGTCCGGTGCGCCAACTGAGCGCAGATCTGGAGCAGCCAGCAACGGTCAGAAGTGCTATTTTTGGAAACAAATCGGGCACCGGACAGTGTCCGGTGTGCACCGGACTGTCCGGTGCGCCACGAGACAGAAGGCAAAGATGGCCTTCCAGATTTGTTCCCAACGGCTCCTAGCTGCCTTGGGGCTATAAAAGGGACCCCTTGGCGCATGGAGGAAACACCCAAGCATTCCTTGAGCACTCTTGATCACTCACACATCAATCTTGCGCACTTGTTTGAAATTCTAGTGATTTGAGCTCTGTTCTAGTGTGTTAGCCTCTTGAGCTCAAGTCTGGGTTTTGTGTGTGCGTATTCGCTGTGATCTTTGTGTTGTGTGTGAGTTGCTAATCCCTCCCTTACTCCGTGATTCTTTGTGAACATCTTTTGTAAGGGCGAGAGGCTCCAAGTTGTGGAGATTCCTCGCAAACGGGATTGAGATAAGAACAACAAAACACCGTGGTATTCAAGTGGGTCTTTGGACCGCTTGAGAGGGGTTGATTGCAACCCTCGTCCGTTGGGACGCCACAACGTGGAAGTAGGCAAGCATTGGCTTGGCCGAACCACGGGATAAACCACCGTGTCCCTCTGTGCTTGATTCTTGTGGTATTGTGTTTTGTTGAAGACTTCACCTTAGCCACTTGGCATTAACTGTGCTAACGCTTAACAAGTTTTTGTGGCTTAAGTTTGAAGTTTTTACAGGATCACCTATTCACCCCCCCCCTCTAGGTGCTCTCAATTGGTATCGGAGCCGTTCTATTCACAAAGGGACTAACCGCCCGAATAGATGGATCCTAAGGGGAAGGGTATAGTGATCAACGACAAAGAGAAGGAGACCTTCGTCAACGAGCCGAAGGACGACAAGCCTACCGACTCCGGCTCGGGTCAAAGACGGAAGGAAGGGAAGAAGAAGAAGACCAGGCGCATCAAGGAGATAATCTACTACGACAGCGACGAGTCTACTTCTTCCCAAAAGAATGAGGATCACAACGACTACGAGAGGAGAAAACCGGTTAACTCGAACTTTTCCTTTGATTACTCTCGTATTCCGCAAAGTTCACATTCTCATTTGCTCTCCATTCCACTTGGCAAGCCCCCACACTTTGATGGAGAGGACTACGGATTTTGGAGTCACAAAATGCGTAGTCACCTATTCTCTCTCCATCCTAGTATATGGGAGATTGTAGAGAGTGGAATGCACTTTGATAGTTCGGATAGTCCCATGTTCATTAATGAACAAATTCATAAAAATGCACAAGCTACTACTGTTCTTCTAGCTTCCTTGTGCAGGGATGAATACCATAAGGTGAGCGGCTTGGACAACGCCAAGCAAATCTGGGACACCCTCAAGATTTCTCATGAGGGGAACGACGTCACCTTACTCACCAAGATGGAGTTGGTGGAGGGCGAGCTTGGACGGTTCGCGATGATAAGGGGCGAGGAGCCAACGCAAACGTACAACCGGCTCAAGACCCTTATCAACAAGATAAGAAGCTACGGGAGCACGCGATGGACGGACCACGACGTCGTCCGCCTAATGCTCAGGTCCTTTACCGTACTTGATCCTCATCTCGTGAACAATATTCGTGAGAATCCCAGGTACACGATGATGACGCCCGAGGAAGTGCTTGGAAAATTCGTGAGCGGGCGGATGATGATCAAGGAGGCAAGATACGTCGACGACGCGTTGAACGGACCACTCCACGAGCCTCAACCCATTGCTCTAAAGGCAACGAGGAGCAAGGAGTCGCTACCTAGCAAGGTGGCGCAAGTTGAGGCGGCTGGCCTTAATGATGAAGAGATGGCTCTCATCATTAAGAGATTCAAGACGGTGCTTAAAGGTCACAAGGGACAACCAAGCAAGACCAAAGCCAAGGGGAAGCGCTCATGCTTCAAATGCGGTAAGCTTGGTCATTTCATTGCTAACTGTCCCGATAATGAAAGTGACCAGGAAAAGGGGAACAAAAGAGAGAAGAAGAAGCAATACAAGAAGGCAAAAGGCGAGGCGCATCTAGGAAAGGAGTGGGACTCGGATTGCTCCTCCTCCGACTCCGACAACGAAGGACTCGCCGCCACTGCCTTCAACAAATCGGCTCTCTTCCCCAACGAGCGTCTCACTTGCCTTATGGCAAGGGAGAAGAAGGTGAGTATTCAAGACTCCACTTATGCTTCATCTAGTGATAGTGAGTCTAGTGATGATGACATAGATTATTCCTGCTTGTTCAAGGGCTTAGATAGATCTAAGATAGAGAAAATCAATGAATTAATTAATGCATTGAATGAAAAGGATAGGCTTTTAGAAAAGCAAGAAGATTTATTGTATGATGAACATGATAAATTTGTAGAGGCACAAAAATCATATGCTTTAGAAGTGAAAAGAAATGAAATGCTTTCTAGTGAAATATCTTCCTGTCATGAAACCATTTCTACCTTAAGAAATGTTAATATTGATTTAAGTGCTAAACTAGAAGTAGCTAGTAAATCAAATTCTTGTGTTGAACATGTTGAAATTTGTACTAGGTGTAAGGATTTTGATGTTAATGCTTGTAGTGAACACCTAGTTCTAATTTCCAAATTAAATGATGAAGTGGCTAGTCTTAATACCCAACTTAAGACTAGCAAGAATGAAGTTGACAAAATAAAATTTGCAAGGGATGCCTACACGGTTGGTAGACACCCCTCAATTAAGGATGGGCTTGGCTTCAAGAGAGAAGCCAAGAACTTAACAAGCCATAAGGCTCCCGTCTTCGTCAAGGAGAAAGGGAAGGCCCCTATGGCAAATAGTGCTAAAAAGAACCATGCTTTCTTATACCATGATAGGAGACATGCTAGAAATGTTCATAATGATTTTGATTCACATGTTTATGATTCTCATGCCATGTTTGCCTCTAGTTCCTCTTATAAGCATGATAGGAGGAATGTTGTATATATGCCTAGGAGAAATATTGCTCATGTGCCTAGAAAGAATGTTATTCATGCTCCTAGAAAATTAGTGAATGAACCTTCTACCATTTATTATGCTTGTAATGCTCCCTTTGCTATTTGTAGAAAGGGAAAGAAGGTTGTTGCTAGGAAATTAGGGGCTAGATGCAAGGGAGATAAAACTTGCATCTGGGTCCCTAAGAATATTTGTGCTAACCTTGCAGGACCCAACATGAGTTGGGTACCTAAGACCCAAGCCTAAATTTGCCTTGCAGGTTTATGCATCCGGGGGTTCAAGCTGGATTATCGACAGCGGATGCACAAACCATATGACGGGGGAGAAGAAGATGTTCACCTCCTACGTCAAAAGTAAAGATTCCCAAGATTCAATTATATTCGGTGACGGGAATCAAGGCAAGGTAAAAGGGCTAGGTAAAATTGCAATTTCTAATGAGCATTCTATATCAAATGTATTCTTAGTGGAGAGTCTTGGATATAACTTGCTATCTGTTAGTCAATTATGTCAAATGGGATATAATTGCTTATTTACGAATGTAGATGTGTCTGTCTTTAGAAGATGTGATGGTTCACTAGCTTTTAAGGGTGTACTAGACGGCAAGCTTTATTTAGTTGATTTTGCAAAAGAAGAGGCCGGTCTAGATGCATGCTTAATGGCTAAGACTTGCATGGGCTGGCTGTGGCATCGCCGCTTAGCTCATGTGGGGATGAAGAACCTCCACAAGCTTCTAAAGGGGGAACACGTAATAGGTCTAACAAATGTGCATTTCGAAAAGGATAGACCTTGTGCAGCTTGTCAAGCAGGGAAACAGGTGGGAGGAGCACATCACAGCAAGAACGTGATGACCACGTCAAGACCCCTGGAGCTGCTACACATGGATCTCTTCGGACCCGTCGCCTATCTAAGCATAGGAGGGAGTAAGTATGGTTTAGTTGTTGTTGATGACTTTTCCCGCTTCACTTGGGTATTCTTTTTGCAGGATAAGTCTGAAACCCAAGGAACCCTCAAGCGCTTCCTCAGGAGAGCTCAAAATGAGTTTGAGCTCAAGGTGAAGAAGATAAGGAGCGACAACGGGTCCGAGTTCAAGAACCTTCAAGTGGAGGAGTTTCTTGAGGAGGAAGGGATCAAGCACGAGTTCTCCGCTCCCTACACACCACAGCAAAATGGTGTGGTAGAGAGGAAGAACAGGACGCTAATCGATATGGCGAGGACGATGCTTGGAGAGTTCAAGACCCCCGAGTGCTTTTGGTCGGAAGCCGTGAACACGGCTTGCCACGCCATCAACAGGGTCTACCTTCATCGACTCCTCAAGAAGACTTCGTATGAGCTACTAACCGGTAACAAACCCAATGTATCTTATTTTCGTGTATTTGGGAGCAAATGCTACATTCTAGTGAAGAAGGGTAGAAATTCTAAGTTTGCTCCCAAAGCTGTAGAAGGGTTTTTATTAGGTTATGATTCAAATACAAAGGCGTATAGGGTCTTCAACAAATCATCGGGTTTGGTTGAAGTCTCTAGCGACGTTGTATTTGATGAGACTAATGGCTCTCCAAGAGAGCAAGTTGTTGATTGTGATGATGTAGATGAAGAAGATGTTCCGACGGCCGCTATACGAACCATGGCGATTGGAGACATTCGGCCACAGGAACAGGATGAACGTGATCAACCTTCTTCCTCAACTACGGTGCATCCCCCACCTCAAGACGATGAACAGGTTCATCAAAAGGAGGCGTGTGATCAAGGGGGAGCACAAGACGACCAAGTGATGGAGGAAGAAGCGCAACCGGCACCTCCAACCCAAGTTCGAGCGATGATTCAAAGGGATCATCCCGTCGATCAAATTTTGGGTGACATTAGCAAGGGAGTAACTACTCGATCTCGATTAGTTAATTTTTGTGAGCATTACTCTTTTGTCTCCTCTATTGAGCCTTTCAGGGTAGAGGAGGCCTTGCTAGATCCGGATTGGGTGTTAGCCATGCAGGAGGAACTTAATAACTTCAAGCGCAACGAAGTTTGGACGCTGGTGCCTCGTCCCAAGCAAAATGTTGTGGGAACCAAGTGGGTGTTCCGCAACAAACAGGACGAGCACGGGGTGGTGACAAGGAACAAGGCTCGACTTGTGGCAAAAGGTTATGCCCAAGTCGCAGGTTTGGACTTTGAGGAGACTTTTGCTCCTGTGGCTAGGCTAGAGTCTATTCGTATCTTGCTAGCATATGCCGCTCACCATTCTTTCAGGTTGTACCAAATGGATGTGAAGAGCGCGTTCCTCAACGGGCCAATAAAGGAGGAGGTGTACGTGGAGCAACCCCCTGGCTTCGAGGATGAGCGGTACCCCGACCATGTGTGTAAGCTCTCTAAGGCGCTCTATGGACTTAAACAAGCCCCAAGAGCATGGTATGAATGCCTTAGAGATTTCTTACTTGCTAATGCTTTCAAGGTTGGGAAAGCCGATCCAACTCTTTTTACAAAGACATGTGATGGTGATTTGTTTATATGCCAAATTTATGTTGATGACATAATATTTGGTTCTACTAATCAAAAGTCTTGTGAAGAGTTTAGCAGGGTGATGACGCAGAAATTCGAGATGTCGATGATGGGCGAGTTGAACTACTTCCTTGGGTTCCAAGTGAAGCAACTCAAGGACGGCACCTTCATCTCCCAAACGAAGTACACGCAAGATCTGCTGAAGCGGTTTGGGATGAAGGACGCCAAGCCCGCAAAGACTCCGATGGGAACCGACGGACACACCGACCTCAACAAAGGAGGTAAGTCCGTTGATCAAAAAGCATACCGGTCAATGATAGGATCTCTACTTTATTTATGTGCTAGTAGACCGGATATTATGCTTAGCGTATGCATGTGTGCTAGATTTCAATCCGATCCTAAGGAGTGTCACTTGGTGGCGGTGAAGCGAATTCTTAGATATTTAGTCGCTACGCCTTGCTTCGGGATCTGGTATCCAAAGGGGTCTAACTTTGACTTAATTGGGTACTCAGATTCCGACTATGCTGGATGTAAGGTCGATAGGAAGAGTACATCGGGGACGTGCCAATTCTTAGGAAGGTCCCTGGTGTCATGGAACTCTAAGAAACAAACCTCCGTTGCCCTATCCACCGCTGAGGCTGAGTACGTTGCCGCAGGACAGTGTTGTGCGCAACTACTTTGGATGAGGCAAACCCTCAGGGACTTTGGCTACAATCTGAGCAAAGTCCCACTCCTATGTGATAATGAGAGTGCTATCCGCATAGCGGAAAATCCTGTTGAGCACAGCCGCACAAAGCACATAGACATCCGGCATCACTTTTTGAGAGACCACCAGCAAAAGGGAGATATCGAAGTGTTTTATGTTAGCACCGAGAACCAGCTAGCCGATATCTTTACCAAGCCTTTAGATGAGAAGACCTTTTGCAGGCTGCGTAGTGAGCTAAATGTCTTAGATTCGCGGAACTTGGATTGAATTGTAGCATACATGTATTTATGCCTTTGATCATGTTCATTCTGCATTTTGTTGCTTATTATGGTGCTCAAGTTGTACAAACACTCCCTGGACCTCACAAGTCCGTTGCAAAGTGATGCACATGTTTAGGGGGAGATGTGTTACAACTTGACCCTTTGAGACTAACCATATGTTGAGTGTGTCTGATTTAGTTTCAAAGGAGAATTGAAAGGGAAAAGGTGGACTTGGACCATGCAAGACTTCCACTGCACTCCGATGAGGGGTAACTCATTCCAAGTTCATCTCATGACCTCTTATTGCCATTTGCTCTTAATTGACGATTTTGGTGAGGCAATGGGGTTAAAGGGCCACAATTGATCCCGTTTTGGTGCTTGATGCCAAAGGGGGAGAAAATAAAGGCCAAAGCAATAAATGGATCAGCTAACACTTGAGAGATTTTGAAAATTGTAGAATAGAGTTTTTGATTAATTTGTCAAAATTCTTAAGTTGTCTCTCTTGTCAAAAGTTGGCTTCTTGTGGGGAGGAGTATTGATTATGGGAAAAAGGGGGAGTTTTTGAAATTTTTGATCAATCTCTTTTTGAATGACTCTCTTTATGCTTAAACATGTGTGTTTAACTTAGAGATAGAGATTTGTGTTTGATTTGCAAAAACAAACCAAGTGGTGGCAAAGGATGATCCATATATGCCAAAATTGAATAACACTTAAATTTATGTTATTTGAATTGAGTTTGCACTTGTTCTAGTGGCTTTATGAAATGTTGGCATAAATCACCAAAAAGGGGGAGATTGAAAGGGAAATGTGCCCTTGGGCCATTTCTAAGTATTTTGGTGATTTAGTGCCCAACACATGTGCTTAATTGTAAAATGGGACAAAGTACAAATCATGGAGAAAAGGTATGTTTCTAATCCTTAGTACATTGGTTTTGTGTACTAATATATTTGTCTAAGTGTTAGAAACAGAAAAGGAGATGAAAAGAAAAGAGGAGAAAGTCTTGGCTGTGTGCAGCCAAGACCCAGCTCGGCCTGGAGCACCGGACTGTCCGGTGTGCACCGGACAGTGTCCGGTGCGCCAGGCTGCCTCGGCTCGAACTGGCCGCTCTCGGGAATTCGCCGACGGCGTACGGCTAAAATTCACCGGACTGTCCGGTGTGCACCGGACTGTCCGGTGAGCCAACGGTCGGCTAGGGCCAACGGTCGGCCGCGCAATCCGCGCGGGACACGTGGCCGAGCCAACGGTCGGGAAGGAACACCGGACTGTCCGGTGTGCACCGGACATGTCCGGTGCGCCAACTGAGCGCAGATCTGGAGCAGCCAGCAACGGTCAGAAGTGCTATTTTTGGAAACAAATCGGGCACCGGACAGTGTCCGGTGTGCACCGGACTGTCCGGTGCGCCACGAGACAGAAGGCAAAGATGGCCTTCCAGATTTGTTCCCAACGGCTCCTAGCTGCCTTGGGGCTATAAAAGGGACCCCTTGGCGCATGGAGGAAACACCCAAGCATTCCTTGAGCACTCTTGATCACTCACACATCAATCTTGCGCACTTGTTTGAAATTCTAGTGATTTGAGCTCTGTTCTAGTGTGTTAGCCTCTTGAGCTCAAGTCTGGGTTTTGTGTGTGCGTATTCGCTGTGATCTTTGTGTTGTGTGTGAGTTGCTAATCCCTCCCTTACTCCGTGATTCTTTGTGAACATCTTTTGTAAGGGCGAGAGGCTCCAAGTTGTGGAGATTCCTCGCAAACGGGATTGAGATAAGAACAACAAAACACCGTGGTATTCAAGTGGGTCTTTGGACCGCTTGAGAGGGGTTGATTGCAACCCTCGTCCGTTGGGACGCCACAACGTGGAAGTAGGCAAGCATTGGCTTGGCCGAACCACGGGATAAACCACCGTGTCCCTCTGTGCTTGATTCTTGTGGTATTGTGTTTTGTTGAAGACTTCACCTTAGCCACTTGGCATTAACTGTGCTAACGCTTAACAAGTTTTTGTGGCTTAAGTTTGAAGTTTTTACAGGATCACCTATTCACCCCCCCCCTCTAGGTGCTCTCACTTGGCGCCAGCTCCTTAATCCTTATCTACCTAGGATATTTCTAGTAGCCGCCGCTGGGCTCAAGGAGAAAAAAATCTCGCTGCCCTCGCCTGATTCTTTATCTCTGCACGCGTGTTCTCTCCATGCCTATCTTCTTCCTCCCACTGCACCCAGCCACGCCTTGCAACTGCTCGCCGTGGAGCTTCGTTTCCCCTCCGCGCCCTGCTCTAGCTCCTGCCGCACATACCTAATGCAGTTCGTCTCCGTCCCCTGCTTCTCTGCTCCCTTCTCCTCCTCAGGCGGCGACCGAGATCTTCCTATGCTCAAGTTGCTGCTCCTCTCCCTCACCCCGCCGGTGGTGCTCAGACCTTTCCTCTCGGCCATGGACGTCGCGCCATCGGGTCGTCCTTCCTCTCTCTCCCTGCTCGCCGGCCACCAGAAAGTTTCCTGCACGCAGGGCGTTCTCGTCTCAACCTCCTCCCGCGCTCAGCTCCCCTGCACCGCGCCTGGTCGGGGTCCCTCCGTGACTGGCGTTCGGACCTGCTCGGCTCCCTGCACGCAGCCTGGCCGCGCGGCTCCCTGGGCTCGCCTGTCTGCTCACGACGCTCGCCCGTGGCCGTCGCTCCGCCATGCCCAGCTTCCTAGCTCGCCCTGGTCACCGCCGGTCGCCTCCAGCTCGCCAGCCGAAGCTCCGTTAGCTCGCTCCTCCCATGCTGCGTCCTCCCTGCAGCTCGCTCTCTCCAGCGCCCTGCTCGGCCCCTCTGCGTCACGCGCCTGGCTTGTCTTCTAGCTCGGCTGACCGTCCTGCTCGCCCATGCCGCGTGCCGCTTCACTTGCTCGGCTCTATCCAGTTCGACGCCCATCTCTCTGTGCTCGATTTCCCTCAACTCTGACTGTGTTGTCTGCTGCGTCGAGCTCGGGGCCTGCTCGCAGTCCTTCAGCTCGCCGGCGCTTGGTTTCTAGCTCGGCCATGTCGTTTACGTACACCTCGACAAGCTCCCTCGCCGTGCACGGTGCACCTCGCCTGCGACGTGACCTATATGCTCACCACCTCATCGGCCTGGTTCCATTTGTCGTCCCTGTGATCCCGATAGGTTGTTTTCCCCTGCCTTCGGTTCCCGGCGCCGATGATCGTGGCCACACCCATGTCCCTATTTTGGTCATGCTCCCGCACCTACAAGTTTGTCGTGTCGGCTTTCTTCTCGACCTTGCCATGGACTAGTTTGAGACGGTCATCGCCTTTGACTTCCACAACAGCGTCATCAGCCATGCTCGAACCTCACCGTTGAACTTCGCCGACGAGCTATTCTGCGCAATTCAGGCTCGCGTCATCGTCGTTCTTGCTAAAGGTCGCAGACGTCACTAGCCTCGACAGCAACCACATCCATGACTCCGTCGTTCCAATAATTTCGTCACGCCACCCTTCAAATTTGTGTCCTCATTCGCAGGATCATCATCGACCTCGCGAATTCTGGTCGAGTTTAGTTATGGTAAGTTAATTTGTTACACCTATCAATTGGATAGATGGTTGGATTAAATAGATGCATCTATTGCGATGATTCTCTTGTCTATTATTTGATACGAAGGTTAAAGTTGAATTTTAGGTTTATATGATCAGTGTATTGGTAAAATATATGTGTGTGATGATGCTCTATTTGATAGATTAAGTATAGTGTGATATTTTATTAGTTAGGATATTTTATGTATTAATTCAAAAGAGTGGTTTAAATAGTTAGTTAAGTTGTTTCAATCCATACTTCGAGTTTCGTGTCCCAAAGTAATGAGTCTAAGTAATTAGTCTTTCGGTATTATGCTGTAGTCAAATAGAAGGGTGGAACTCATATGGTATATTGTTTTCCTAATAAATGAATCTAGGTTTGATAGTCTTCTGGTGTTGGGCCTTAACTAAGGAAAATAGACGTGTGTATAATTTATTATACCTTGATGTTTGGAGTAGATACGATTACTCTAGAAAAGTATGATAATTGGGCGTAGTCGTACATCGGTAACTAGTGTTTTTGTATAAAATGGTGCGACGCCTCGTCACTAGGTGTTTAATTCGCTATCGCGTAGCGCTATTTAGGTTTGTAATATTCCTGTCTATATGCATTCATGTGCATAATGCATTTCATTTAGGTACATGAATTAACCACGTAATGCGGAAGACGAGCCAAGTCGACTCCAAGCGCGGGCTACTCCGCATGGTGATGCTAATGGACGAACCTGCCTGATCAAGTGCTAGGACAAGGATGATCGTCAAGTGGTCGTCGTCTAACAACACTAACCTAGTGTTATCCAGGCAAGCCCCGGTGCATTCACCACTTCCTTATGCTTTAAATGCTTTATCACCTTGTTTGATGCATTAGGTTGATAGGAGTTGTGTGATAAACAATTAATGCATTACCATCCCTTGGAAACTCCTTAATCCTAGTTTTATAAAAAGAACTAATAATGCTTAGCTCTGCTTAGAAACTGAAAAATCATTTGTTTTCAAAAGAATGATTGTGGAACATTGGTTATGGGCTTTTTGTTTCAAAAATCAAAGCCAACTTATGGTGATGATTCCACTTCGGCCGGAGTGGGTTCATCATTCGGAAAAGAGTACCGCTGCCGGGTACCAAAAATGGGAAAATGGTTTGAATACATCTAGACCAGACGCTGAGCGGACAAGGTCGCCCGTCTGTGTCGATTAAGGACCGTTCGATGTAGGCCTGTTGTGGTGGAGACCTTGCAACTAGCCACATGCTCCGGTAAGCCTGAACCCGGCTATTCCATACGTGAAAAGACAACCGCGCACTGGGCGTGGGAGTAGCGTGTACCCTCCTGGCTAGAGGCTGGATGGAGGAGTATTGTGCTCCCGGGTAGCGCGGACCGGTTCATGTTGTGGAGGATCTGTGGGAACGGTTGACATATGCAAGGGTTAAGTTCTACATATGTCGTGTGGTTAGGGATCCCCAGCTGGGTATAATCGGTTCGAATCGTTGTTGCTCCTCGGTCATGGAGACTCTACCCTCCGACCACTCATCGTAGTTGACAAGTGAAAAATGAATTGGCTAAAAGAAAGCTAGATCAGGACAAGTGAATGCTCTAGATTAGGCAAATCTGGATTCAGGAAAAGTACTTAACTTGTGAAGTAAAATTTTGGCATAAGGATTCACTACTAGTAAGCTCTTCTGCAAAATGAGTCCTTGATTATTGCTTAGCCTTACCTTGACTCCCTCTAGCCAGCATATCCTTGATAGTCTTTTCTTTAGTCGGGTAAGTCTTGCTGAGTAATTCCATACTCAGGGTTTTATTCCCTACTGTTTTTCAGGTTGTAGTTTTGTGCTACTGATGATGGTGTTAAGTGCCGGTGGGCTCGGCCTTCTTATAAGTCTAATTAACCCTTCTATACTTCTTATTGAGGATGATCCATTGAGCTAGCATATATTTCAAACTTATACTTTATAATAACTCTGGTGAATACGATGTCAAATTTTTGTAACTTGTAAAATTTGATAATAAGATTTCCGCTGCAAACTGTTGGTGTGTGATTTGTGTTACTTAATCCCGTGGTTCTGGTTGTAAGTGGTTCATTCGATGTCCTTGGGGCAATCGGATGGATCCTGTTAAGTTATCTGGTGCACATGCATAGCCATCTGAGGTCTTTGAGACAAGGACAAGTGCATGTGGGCCCAATAACTTGGGAGGTTCTGCCACAGGCAAAACTTGAGAGAGGAAGCGGCGACATAGATTTTTTTCTCTTTTTCAGATTTTTCTATTTTTCTTTTTTTACCAAAATATAAGCGAACGAATATCTGGTTCTAGAAATCAAATCTGAATGAGATATAAATGAATATATGCAGTTATAGGGTTAGATTTGGGCGAAATGAAAAATGGACTAGATTAAAACGACGTTGGCTTTGATATTTAATATGTGTTTAACTTGTCTAACCTGGTAAATCTCATCCACTAATCCAACACATCTGAAATTCATCTTTGCATAACCGAGCGGCTTAACGACTCAGGTCTCGTCATCTTATACGACAATTTAACTTCTAGTTACGATAAATATTTTTACTTCGGACAACAATAGTGAGAGTGGTCGAACTTCCAAATTCGTATTTGTTGTAGTCAAGCAACTCAATCGGCACAAGGCTCGACATTGTAGATGGCAGTTTAACACCGAGCTGCACAAAATATTTTGTACAATTCAGGTAAACGGAGATAGATGCGAGATCGAAAATTGGGATGAGCCAAGATGATTAAGACATAGAGACCATTATTTCCTCCGATATCCCATGCTTAATCCATACTCGCTGTTTACGGGAGATAACACCTGGGGTGTCACAGCCCTCCCCCTTAAAAGAATCTCGTCCCGAGATTCGGAGCGAAAGACTTTTAAGAGTAGAGAAGCATGTAACCCATGTCTATATCAGTGGTAATCATAAGGCAGGATAGGATTTCTCTAGTGGACATAGCATGCATCGCCTTAGGCTAATTTAAAGATGTCCATTAGTAAAGGCGATGTCTGCCAAAAGAACACATAAAGTTCCATGTGTGCAATTTGCTTTTTTTGATGACATTGTACTATCTGAGTCTGTTGAGCGAGTGGCAAATACGCGACTTTACCCAAACAGAATCAGGTGCAACCTCTTGGGTAAAACACACAGAATGAGGTTTACCAACAAGCGGTCACAGTGAGTTCGTAGCACATGAGATGGATGTGGATGTCGAATCCTGTCTCGGTTAACATGTGGTTAACCCGAGAATTCAAGTCCATGAAAGATGGTATAGATTCGAGAAAATCACCCGCGGAGGGATCTGTAGATGCTGCCTTGGCAACCAATTCATTTTATCGAGCACTAATCATGGATCTACTTGTTCACACATGCTAGAAAAGCACACGTGAGGCAATTGAGGCATGACTAGAATGATAATTAGGTGACTATCGTCGACTTAATCTCGATTCTTATAAATACTTCCTTAAGATGGGTTGAACCAAAATGAGTCCAGGCAAATCGATAGAACGGTCTCTAAACTCAATCTTTGTTCATTGGGCAGTTACAAGTTAGTAAAACCAACTTGTTGAACTACTTTTGACATCGAGTAAGTCCTCTCAGTACCATCGGTAAGCCAAGGGTTGAGAGTTCACATTTGCTAATAGGAGATCATGTATTTGGGTAGAAATTCATTTGGTCAGGTTGTTCTTCCATTTCTTCATGCGAGATGAATTATCCACTTGGTTAAGGAATTTAGGGATTAATAAGAGAGTGAATGAACAAACTCATGCATCTCAGCAGCCGGGGAAACAGATCTCCATTTTGAGAGCTAATCACCTATTTTCCAACACTAAAAAGCTCCAAGACTTCACCTTTACACAAAGTATGCAAAGGGAACATGTATGTGTGAAGTCACCATCAAAGTCAAGGAAAAGAGACCACACATGAAAGGGGTATGCCCTCTTGATCCAACAGAGATGATAGATGTTGCTTGATCACTTGACAAACAACATAGAAATCGTTTCAAGGAAGATATCCACGGAAGATAACACACCAGTGTAATTCTATAACGGATCATGACTAGAGACTTCGATATCGGCATGCGCCAAGCAGCAGAATCTTGCATGTACATTCACAAGGGGCTCTCAGTTTTGCCGCGGTACAATAAGTCCTTAACCATGACACCATTACAAAACTGACACCAATAATGAATCTCATGTAGTAAGAACAATTCATGCAGAGATAACATATTGATATAATCTCATAATGGATTATGACTACCAACTGTGATACTAGCGTGTGCCGAGCAACACAACCGTGTGTGCGCACACACAGAAGGCCCCCGGTTTCGTCGCGGAATCATCAATTTTAGTCATAACGCCAATACCAGACATAACCAATAAGAAACCTCGTGCGACACTAATGGATTGGGCAAGGGTGACAATATACAAAGAGACTCTACCTGTCAAAACAGTTACAAGTAGAGAGCCAAATAGATCCTGGCCCGATGAAATGAACAAGACATGGCCATAACCTAAACTTGATAAGAGAAGTACGATGGGAGACTATTAATTCAGCCCAAGCATATTTCTATGCCCATCGCAGAGATTACAAGGCCAAGGATTAAGTTGATATGCCTTCGATAAACATGAGGAAACCAAAGGCATCAAATTCAAGAAAATGATCAACATGTCTTTCCTAAGTTGGGTCGATAAAGCAATGATGGATCATCAAGAACAGGCAAACTGGAATTAGGGATATCAGCTTGCGCCAATCGAATAAGGACATGGTCTAAGATGGAAATATGACTCAAGATTCTTATTTTAAGCCTGAGTACACTTTAGGTCCAGCAAAGAAATTATCTAAGCATTTATTTGTATGTGTTTGGTCATGGAGTGCTAACGGAAAAATCAACTTTGGGTCATGGTTTACCAACTAAGAACATGGCCTAATTTTTGGTTTAAGCAGACAAACTACCAACCATCTATCAGCACATCAAGTACCAGAGCAAGCACATATAACACCCTAACAGGTTACCTAAAGAACGGAGGACAACTATTTCATTGAAGTTCATAATACCGCATTACACCACATTATCTACAATCACTGGTTACTGGAATAAAGATGAGAGAAGCATTTTGGATGTATAGGTGACAAACATGATGCAACAATCAGGATGCATGCTCGTCCTATGCGTCCTCACGAGTTTTGCCAACATACTGTGGCAATAGTATTCTATATCGATGGCATATTTACGACTCTCACGGTATTTTGCTAGTCGTCAACTACACATACGTTTTCGAGGTTAGTGTACCTGCAGAAGAATCCATCACAGCCCAATTTCCCATGATGTAGTTCACACATGACAGTTTATCACAGTTTATACTCCATATATTGCTATATGGAGGCCAGCTCATCATTAAGCGCCGAGCCACACATAGGCGTCGTTGCCACACTTTAACCATAGGGCAACTCATTATGGTAACTCACCTTCTTACCTGGGCGTAGGTGTGTCATTACAAGTACATTACACTTCTCGGTATTCCCATGTCTGTATTCCCATATACATCCATGGGATACTGAATTCCTAGAAAAGTAAATACTCCACATTGCAGCCTTCATATATACATATACGGAACATGTATATAATCAAGTGCCACAATTAAGCACACCCCTAGACCGACGTTTGTTCGGTCATGCTCTCACATCTCACCTTACCTAAGCGTCGATCCATTCAGAACTGAATGGCCTCAAAATAACAATACACATGTATGCAATACCCCCGGTTGTGGGTTAGTGGTTTTTCAACTAAGCCACCTAATAGTCCTTAACTTAGGGCTTAATAGAGGATGTCGCTAGCATTATAGTTTTTCAAAACTGTTTTTCAAAACCAAACAATGTGTTTAGTTGAAAATAGGTTTTTCGAAACCAAAACTTTTGTTTTGAAAATATGTATGTGACCGTATATACTTAATCCTGTTCCGATACCGCCTGTGGCAGAACCTCCCAAGTTATTGGGCCCACATGCACCTGTCCTTGTCTCAAAGACCTCAGACGGCTATGCATGTGCACCAGATAACTTAACAGGATCCGTCCGATTGCCCCAAGGACATCGGATAAACCACTTACAACCAGAACCGCGAGATTAAGTAACACAAATCACACACCAACAGTTTGCAGCAGAAATCTTATTATCAAATTTTACAAGTTACAAAAATTTGACATCATATTCATCGGAGTGATTATAAAAGTATAAGTTTGAAATATATGCTAGCTCAAGGGATCATCCTCAATAAGAAGTATAGAAGGGTTACTTAGACTTATAAGAAGATCGAGCCCACCGGCACTTAACACCATCATCAGCAGCACAAAACTAAGAGCACCTAGAGGGGGGGTGAATAGGTGATCCTATAAAAACTTGAAACTTAAAGCCACAAAACTTGATTAGGAGTTAGCACAATAAAGTCAAGTGGCTAAGGAGAGCTCTTGTGAAGCACAATAGACATAGTGAGAACAAGCACAAGAGACACGAGGATATATCCCGTGGTTCGGCCAAGTACAACACTTGCCTACTCCACGTTGTGGCGTTCCAAGGGACGAGAGTTGCACTCAACTCCTCTCAAGTGATCTAATGATCAACTTGAATACCACGGTGTTCTTCTTTTCTTTACTCTTTCCCGTTTGTGAGGAATCTCCACAACTTGGAGTCTCTCGCCCTTACAATAAGGATCAAAGTGAAAGCACTAGAGTAAGATAGGGAAGCAACACACACAAATCCACAGCAATACGCACACACACGGCCAAGACTTGAGCTCAAATGAATATCACAAGGTTCTCACTAGAACGGAGCTCAAATCACTAAGAATGTCAAACGAGTGCGCAAAGACAGAGTGTGAATGATCAAGAATGCTCAAAGTATGCTTGGTGTGCTCCTCCATGTGCCTAGGGGTCCCTTTTATAGCCCCAAGGCAGCTAGGAGCCGTTCAGAGCAATCCAGGAAGGCAATTCTTTCCTTCTGTCGGTTGGTGCACCGGACAGTCCGGTGCACCATCGGACACTGTCCGGTGCTGATTTCTTTCCTATTTTGGCGCAGCCGACCGTTGAAGATTTGGAGCCGTTGGCGCACCGGACACTGTCCGGTGCGCCCATCCGACCGTTGGCTCGGCCACGCATCACGCGCGGATTGCGCGGCCGACCGTTGGCCCGGCCGACCGTTGGCTCACCGGACAGTCCGGTGCACCACTAGACAGTCCGGTGAATTATAGCCGTACGTTGTTGACTTGATTCCCGAGAGCGGCGACTTCGCCGCAGCCGACTCACCGGACAGTCCGGTGATTTATAGTCGTACGCCGCCGTCGAGACCTAAGAGCAGCCAGTTGACCAGACGCCAGCCTGGCACACCGGACACTGTCCGGTGCACCACCGGACAGTCCGGTGTACCCAGACTGAGCAGAGTCTTGGCTGCTCGAGCCAAGTCTTTTCCAATTGTATTTTCTCTGATTCTAGCACTTAGACAAATATGTTAGTACACAAAAAACAATGTACTAAGTCTAGAATCATACCTTTGTGTTGATTTTCACTTCATCCACCATTTGGCATAGTTTCACACTTAAACCATTTGTGTTGGCACTTGATCACCAAAATACTTAGAAATGGCCCAAGGGCACATTTCCCTTTCAATCTCCCCATTTTTGGTGATTTATGCCAACACAACAAAAAGCAACTAAAGGAAGTGCAACATCAATGCAAATGAGAACACAAATTTGTTTTGATTCAAATTTGGCATATTTGGATCATTCTTTGCCACCACTTGGTTTGTTTTTGAAAATCAAACTCAATTTCCTATCTCTAAGTCAAACACACTTGTTGAGGCATAGAGAGAGGTATTCCAAGAGAAATTGATCAAGAATTCAAAAACTCCCCCTTTTCCCATAATCAAACATTCTCCCCACAAGAGACCAACTTTTGACAATAAGAGATAATAAGAGTATTTTGACAAACCAAAAGCTCTAATTCTATTTGTCGGCGTTTCGAGACCGGGGGTCCCTCGGACCGACGAGTGAGTGTCGCCGCGTGCCCCAGCCCAGATGGGTCGAGCGCGTGGGCGAGCGCGAAGGGGGGAAAGGAGCGAGGTGGCCGGAGACCGGCGTGAGAGAGGTAGGAATCCCGCGGCCTTCGTGTTCGTCCCGCGCCCAGGTCGGGTGCGCTTGCAGTAGGGGGTTACAAGCGTCCACGCGGGAGAGGGAAGCGAGCGGCCCCAAGAGAGCGCCTGTCCCGTCCTCGTCCCCGCGTGGCCAACCCTCTCTAAGAGGGCCCTGGTCCTTCCTTTTATAGGCGTAAGGAGAGGATCCAGGTGTACAATGGGGGTGTAGCAGAGTGCTATGTGTCTAGCGGGGGAGAGCTAGCGCCCTAAGTACATGCCGATGTGGCAGCCGGAGAGATTTTGGCACCCAGCTGGTGTGATGTCGTGGCCGTCGGAGGAGCGACGGAGCCTGGCGGAGGGACAGCTGTCGGAGCGGTTGAGTCCTTGCTGACGTCCTCCTGCTTCCGTAAGAGAGCTGAGAGCCGCCGTCGTCACAGAGCATGCGGGGCGCCACATTGCCTATCTGGCGGAGCTAGCCAGATGGGACACCGGTCTTGTTCTCTGCGGCCCGAGTCAGCTCGGGGTAGGGTGATGATGGCGCTTCCTGTTGACGTGGCTGGCCTGCGCCCTAGGTTGGGCGACGTGGAGGCTCCTCCGAAGCCGAGGTCGAGTCTGTCTTCCATGGCCGAGGCCGAGTCCGAGCCCCCGGGTCGGGCGAGGCGGAGGTCGTTCGGCAGAGGCCAGGGCGGAGTCCGAGCCCTGGGGTCGGGCAAAGCGGAGTTCGTCGTCTTCTGGGCTGAGCCCGATTCCGAGCCCTAGGTCGGGCGGAGCGGAGTTCGCCGTCTTCTGGGACTTAGCCCGAGTCCGAGCCCTGGGTCGGGCGAAGCGGAGTTCGCCGTCTTCCGGGACTTAGCCCGAGTCCGAGCCCTGGGTCGGGCGGAGTGGAGTTCGCGGTCTTCCGGGACTTAGCCCGAGTCCGAGCCCTGGGTCGGGCGGAGCGGAGTTCGCCGTCTTCCGGGACTTAGCCCGAGTCCGAGCCCTGGGTCGGGCGGAGCTTCCTATGGTGCCTTTGGCAGGGCCTGACTGCCTGTCAGTCTCACTCTGTCAAGTGGCACTGCAGTCGAAGTGGCGCAGGCGGCGCTGTCCTTCTGTCAGGCCGGTCAGTGGAGCGGTGAAGCGACGGCGGTCACTTCGGCTCTACAGGGGGGCGCGCGTCAGGATAAAGGTGTCAGGTCACCTTTGCATTAAATGCTCCTGCGACTTGGTCGGTCGGTGCGGCGATTTAGTCAGGGTTGCTTCTTAGCGAAGGCAGGGCCTCGGGCGAGCCGGAAATACGTTCGCCGTCGAAGGGGGCCTCGGGCGAGACGGAAATCCTCTGGGGTCGGCTGCCCTTGTCCGAGGCTAGGCTCGGGCGAGGCGTGATCGAGTCGCTCGAATGGACTGATCCCTGACTTAATCGCACCCATCAGGCCATAGCAGCTTTATGCTTATGGGGGTTACCAGCTGAGAATTAGGAGTCTTGAGGGTACCCCTAATTATGGTCCCCGACACTATTATTTTCAAAATTCTCAAGTGGTAGCTGATCCATTTCTTGCTTTGGCCTTATTTTCTCCCCCTTTGGCATCAAGCACCAAAACGGGATCAATCTTGGCCCTTAAACCTCATTGCCTCACCAAAATCTTCAATTAAGAGTAAAAAGGCAATAAGAATATGGAGATGAACTTGGAGTAAGTTACCCTCTCATCGGAGTGCAGTGGAAGTCTTTATGGTCCAAGTTCACCTTTTCCCTTTCAATCCTCCTTTGAGACTAAATTAAGAAAACTCAAGCACATGGTTAGTCTCAAAGGGTCAAGTTGTAGCATTTCTCCCCCTAAGTATGTGCATCATTCACACATGGACTTGTGAGGTCCGAGGGATTCCTTGCACAACTTGAGCACCATAAATAAGCAATAAAATGCATAATGGAACATGATCAAAGGCATAAAACACATGTATGCTCTATATCAATCCAAGTTACGTGAATCTAAGACATTTAGCTCACTACGCAGCCTGCAAAAGGTCTTCTCATCTAAAGGCTTGGTAAAGATATCGGCTAGCTGGTTCTCGGTGCTAACATAAAACACTTCGATATCTCCCTTTTGTTGGTGGTCTCTCAAAAAGTGATGCCGGATGTCTATGTGCTTTGTGCGGCTGTGTTCAACAGGATTGTCCGCCATGCGGATTGCACTCTCATTGTCACATAGGAGTGGGACTTCGCTCAGATTGTAGCCAAAGTCCCTGAGTGTTTGCCTCATCCAAAGTAGTTGCACGCAACACTGTCCTACGACAACATACTCGGCCTCAGCGGTGGATAGGGCAACGGAAGTTTGTTTCTTAGAACTCCATGACACCAGGGACCTTCCTAGAAATTGGCACGTCCCTAATGTACTCTTCCTATCGACCTTACATCCAGCATAGTCAGAGTCTGAATATCCAATCAAGTCAAAGGTAGACCCCTTTAGATACCAGATCCCGAAGCAAGGCGTAGCGACTAAATATCTAAGAATTCGCTTAACGGCCACAAGGTGACACTCCCTTGGATCAGATTGAAATCTAGCACACATGCATACGCTAAGCATAATATCCGGTCTACTAGCACATAAATAAAGTAAAGACCCTATCATAGACCGGTATGCCTTTTGATCAACGGACTTACCTCCTTTGTTGAGGTCGACATGTCCGTCGGTTCCCATTAGAGTCTTTGCGGGCTTGGTGTCCTTCATTCCAAACCGCTTGAGCAAGTCTTGCGTATACTTTGTTTGAGAGATGAAGGTGCCGTCCTTGAGTTGCTTCACTTGGAATCCAAGGAAGTAGTTCAACTCGCCCATCATCGACATCTCGAATTTCTGAGTCATCACCCTGCTAAACTCTTCACAAGACTTCTGGTTAGTAGAACCAAATATTATGTCATCGACATAAATTTGGCACACAAATAGATCAACGTCACAAGTCTTAGTGAAAAGAGTTGGATCGGCTTTTCCAACCTTGAAAGCATTAGCAATTAAAAAGTCTCTAAGGCATTCATACCATGCTCTTGGGGCTTGCTTAAGTCTATAGAGCGCCTTAGAGAGTTTACACACGTGGTCAGGGTACCGTTCATCCTCAAAGCTAGGGGGTTGCTCCACGTACACCTCCTCCTTGATTGGCCCGTTGAGGAAAGCGCTCTTCACGTCCATTTGGAACAACCTGAAAGAATGGTGAGCGGCATAGGCTAACAAAATACGAATCGACTCTAGCCTAGCCACAGGAGCAAAAGTCTCCTCAAAGTCCAAACCTGCGACTTGGGCATAACCTTTTGCCACAAGTCGAGCCTTGTTCCTTGTCACCACCTCGTGCTCGTCCTGTTTGTTGCGGAACACCCACTTGGTTCCCACAACGTTTTGCTTGGGACGCGGCACCAGTGTCCAAACTTCATTTCGCTTGAAGTTGTTGAGCTCTTCCTGCATGGCCAACACCCAGTCCGGATCTAGCAAGGCCTCTTCTACCCTGAAAGGCTCAATAGAAGAGACAAAGGAGTAATGCTCACAGAAATTAGCTAATCTAGAGCGAGTGGTTACTCCCTTGCTAATGTCACCCAAAATCTGGTCGACGGGATGGTTCCTTTGAATCATCGCTCGAACTTGAGTTGGAGGGGCATGTGGTGCTTCTTCCTCTTCAACTTGGACATCTTGTGCTCCCCTTGATCACACGCCTCTTCTTGAGGGACCTATTCGTCATCTTGAGTTAGGGGATGCACCGTTGTTGAGGAAGAAGGTTGATCTTGCTCCTTGTGTTCCTGTGGTTGCACGTCTCCAATTGCCATGGTACGAATTGCGTCCGTTGGAACATCATCCTCATCTACATCATCAAGCTCAACTTGCTCTCTTGGAGAGCCATTAGTCTCATCAAATACAACGTCGCTAGAGACTTCAACCAAACTCGATGATTTGTTGAAGACTCTATACGACTTTGTATTTGAGTCATAACCTAACAAAAACCCTTCTACAGCTTTGGGAGCAAATTTTGAATTTCTACCTTTCTTCACCAGAATGTAGCATTTACTCCCAAAAACTCGAAAATAAGAAACATTGGGTTTGTTACCGATTAGAAGCACGTATGATGTCTTCTTGAGGAGGCGATGAAGGTTGGTGCACCGGACAGTCCGGTGCTGATTTCTTCCCTATTTTGGCGTAGCCGGCCATTGAAGATTTGGAGCCGTTGGCGCACCGGACACTGTTCGGTGCACACCGGACAGTCCGGTGCGCCCATCCGACCGTTGGCTCGGCCATGCGTCACGCGCGGATTGCGCGGCCGACCGTTGGCCCAGCCGACCGTTGGCTCACCGAACAGTCTGGTGCACCACCGGACAGTCCGGTGAATTATAGTCGTACGCTGTTGACTTGATTCCCGAGAGCGGCGACTTTGCCGCAGCCGACTCACCGGACAGTCTGGTGCACCACTGGACAGTCCGGTGATTTATAGCCATACGCCACTGTCGAGACCCGAGAGCAGCCAGTTGACCAGACGCTAGCATGGCACACCGGACACTGTCCGGTGCACCACCGGACAGTCCGGTGTACCCAGACTGAGCAGAGTCTTGGCTGCTCGAGCCAAGTCTTTTCCAATTGTATTTTCTCTGATTCTAGCACTTAGACAAATATGTTAGTACACAAAAAACAATGTACTAAGTCTAGAATCATACCTTTGTGTTGATTTTCACTTCATCCACCATTTGGCATAGTTTCACACTTAAACCATTTGTGTTGGCACTTGATCACCAAAATACTTAGAAATGGCCCAAGGGCACATTTCCCTTTCAAAAACTACAACCTGAAAAACAGTAGGAAATAAAACCCTGAGTATGGAATTACTCAGCAAGACTTACCCTACTAAAGAAAAGACTATCAAGGATATGCTGGCTAGAGGGAGTCAAGGTAAGGCTAAGCAATAATCAAGGACTCATTTTGCAGAAGAGCTTACTAGTAGTGAATCCTTATGCCAAAATTTTACTTCACAATTTAAGTACTTTTCCTGAATCTAGATTTGCCTAATCTAGAGCATTCACTTATCCTGATCTAGCTTTCTTTTAGCCAATTCGTTTTTCACTTGTCAACTACGATGAGTGGTCGGAGGGTAGAGTCTCCATGACCGAGGAGCAACAACGATTCGAACCGATTAAACCCAGTTGGGGATCCCTAACCACACGACATATGTAGCACTTAACCCTTGCATATGTCAACCGTTCCCATAGATCCTCCACAACATGTACCGGTCCCCGCTACCCGGGAGCACAGTACTCCTCCATCCAGCCTCTAGCCAGGAGGGTACACGCTACTCCCACCATCTCCCACGCCCAATGCGCGGTTGTCTTTTCACGTATGGAATAGCCGGGTTCAGGCTTACCGGAGCATATGGCTAGTTGCAAGGTCTCCACCACAACAGGCCTACATCGAACGGTCCTTAATCGACACAGACAGACGACCTTGTCCGCTCAGCGTCTGGTCTAGATGTATTCAAACCATTTTCCCATTTTTGGTACCCGGTAGGGGTACTCTTTTCCGAATGATGAACCCACTCCGGTCGAAGTGGAATCATCACCATAAGTTGGCTTTGATTTTTGAAACAAAAAGCCCATAACCAATGTTCCACAATCATTCTTTTGAAAACAAATGATTTTTCAGTTTCTAAGCAGGGCTAAGCATTATTAGTTCTTTTTATAAAACCAGGATTAAGGAGTTTCCAAGGGATGGTAATGCATCAATTGTTTATCACACAACTCCTATCAACCTAATGCATCAAACAAGGTGATAAAGCATTTAAAGCACAACGAAGTGGCGAATGCACTGGGGCTTGCCTGGATAACACTAGGTTAGTGTTGTTAGACAACGACCACTTGATGATCATCCTTGTCCTAGCACTTGATCAGGCAGGTTCGTCCATTAGCATCACCATGCGGAGTAGCCCACGCTTGGAGTCGACTTGGCTCATCTTCCGCATTACGTGGTTAATTCACGTACCTGAATGAAATGCATTATGCACATGAATGCATATAGACAGGAATATTACAAACCTAAATAGCGCTACGCGAGAGCGAATTAAACACCTAGTGACGAGGCGTCGCACCATTTTATACGAAAACACTAGTTACCGATGTACGACTACGCCCAATTATCATACTTTTCTAGCGTAATCGTATCTACTCCAAACATCAAGGTATAATAAATTATACACACGTCTATTTTCCCTAGTTAAGGCCCAACACCAGAAGACTATCAAACCTAGATTCATTTATTAGGAGAACAATATACCATATGAGTTCCACCCTTCTATTTGACTACAACATAATACCAAAAGACTAATTACTTAGACTCATTACTTTGGGACACGAAACTCGAAGTATGGATTGAAACAACTTAACTAACTTTTTAAACCACTCTTTTGAATTAATCCTTAAAATATCCTAACTAATAAAATATCACACTATACTTAATCTATCAAATAGAGCATCATCACACGCATATATTTTACTAATACACTGATCATATAAACCTGAAATTCAACTTTAACCTTAGTATCAAATAATAGACAAGAGAATCATCGCAATAGATGCATCTATTAAATCCAACCATCTATCCAATTGACAGGTGTAACGAATTAACTTACCATAACTAAACTCGACCCGAATTCATGAGGTCGATGATGATCCTGCGAATGAGGACACAAATTTGAAGGGTGGCGTGACGAAATTATTGGAACGACGGAGTCGTGGATGTGGTTGCTGTCGAGGCTAGTGACGTCTGCGACCTTCAGCAAGAACGACGATGCGAGCCTGAACTGCGCAGAATAGCATGTCGGCGAAGTTCAATGGCGAGGTTCGAGCATGGCTGATGACGCTGTTGTGGAAGTCAAAGGCGATGACCGTCGCAAACTAGTCCACGGCAAGGTCGAGAAGAAAGCCGACACGACAAACTTGCAGGTGCGGGAGCATGACCAAAATAGGGACATGGGTGTGGCCATGATCATCGGCACCAGGAACCGAAGGTAGGGGAAAACGACCTATCGGGATCACCGGGACGACAAATGGAACCAAGCCGACGGCGTGGTGAGCATATAGGTCACGTCGCAGGCGAGGTGCACCGTGCACGGCAAGGGAGCTTGTCGAGGTGTACATAAACGACACGGCCGAGCTAGAAACCAAGCGTCGGCGAGCTGAAGGACTGCGAGCAGGCCCCGAGCTCGACGCAGCAAACAACACAGTTGGAGTTGAGGGAAATCGAGCATAGAGAGATGGGCGTCGAACTGGACAGAGCCGGGCAAGTGAAGCGGCGCGTGACATGGGCGAGCAGGACGGTCAGCCGAGCTAGGAGACAAGCCAGGCGCGCGACGCAGAGGGGCCGAGCAGGGCGCTGGAGAGAGAGCGAGCTGCAGGGAGGACGCGACATGGGAGGAGCGAGCTAAAGGAGCTTCGGCCGGCGAGCTGGAGACGACCGGCGGTGCCAAGGCGAGCTGGGAAGCTGGGCATGGCGGAGCGACGGCCACGGGCGAGCGTCGCGAGCAGACAGGCGAGCCCAGGGAGCCGCGCGGCCAGGCTGCGTGCTGGGAGCCAAGCAGGTCCAAACGCCAGTCACGAAGGGACCCCGACCAGGCGCGGTGCAGGGGAGCCGAGCGCGGGAGGAGGTTGAGACGAGAACGCCCTGCGCACAGGAAACTTTCTGGTGGCCAGCGAGCAGGGAGAGAGAGGAAGGACGGCCCGATGGCGCGACATCCATAGCCGAGAGGAAAGGTCTGAGCGCCACCGGCGGGGTGAGGGAGAGGATGTAACACCCCGGGATCCACAAACACCCCAGAATGCTACTAAACTACACATCTAACATTCATATATAAAATTTCGACAGCATCTCCTTTGAAAATTGCATAAACGGGGGAAGCAACAAAGTATAAATAGATATCATGATAAGAAAACATATAAGACATTAATAATCTGCTAGCAATGGGAAGACAACCATAACAACAATGAACTGAATTAATCAGTGCGCACGACTAGTTAAAAACAAACATCCTTTGTCAAGAAGTTTCTAATTAAATCAGGGCTGTGTCTGGGCAGCATTATTATGAGAGTGAAGGTGGATGTGCTGCTACTTCCCACTCCCCTTGATGAGCAACAAGCACCTGCATTGAGTAATGCAAGAGTGAGATGAAACATCTCAGCAAGCTAATTGTTCTGACGAGATATTTAAACCACAAATTGAATTCATCAACATTTTAAAAGAGTCACAATAAAAAAAATCAGAAATACTTGTAGATATAGAACTCAGTAGTCCCACTATAACCAATACCATCTCATTTCCTCGAACAACCACAATAGGTTCTATAACACTTCCCTGCGTCAACAATACCTGCAAATATCACTTCAATGTATGCATAGGAATGCAATGTGTAGGTACTCTATCTTCATACCTCTGGGGTATAAAACCACATCATCTGCAAATATCACTTCAATGAATGCATATGAATGCAATGCGTAGGTACTCTATCTTCATACCTCTAGGGGTATAAAACCACATCATCTGCAAATATCACTTCAATGAATGCATATGAATGCAATGCATATGTCCTCTGCCTTCATACCTCTAAGGGTATGAAGCCGCATCGTACCCCTTCTCGGGCAACGTACGATGCTAAGTTGTACCGGTACGGTCGGACCATAGGTCACGACAAAACTTCATATGCAAATGAGTCATGCAATGTATATGGCATGCTACATTTATCAATAAACTTCACTTCCTTCAGATACAACACAAACCTCAAATAATACTTCATTTACCTTCAGATACAATACCAACCTCAAATAATATTTCATTTACCTTTAGATATGTGAATTAATCTCGTGAGTCATACTCAAATCATAATCATCATCAATATATGATTGAGCATCAGTATAATGCAAGCAAGTAAAGCATCACCATAGAGTCCAATTATGAAAGAATCTGATACTTCTGAATATTAGAGTGTAGGCAATAGAAATAACAGGTCAGAACGGAAGCAACCACCGCTACATTCACTTGCCTTCATCGAAGAAGAAGAAATGTACTAGACATGATCTGGAGTGTATCCACCTGCTAGTGGGCATAAAACTTAGTACAAATATTTCACAAACATTTGCCATCAATCAACAAAACACTCCTACACTTGAAACCAAGACCCAGTGGAAAGACTCCCACCCTGAACCACATGCCATACAGCAGCAACGCTGTTTGTTAATTTTGTATCTTTAAAATTAAAACAGCGGTGATATCAAACAAATACTCTAGGAGTATCTACACAAAATACTCTACAACTTCAGTATTCAATAGATAATTAAATTCTGCCATCTACAAGTTCTAAAACATCTGACAAGATAACTGACTGAATCTGTTTTAGACAGCAGTATGGTTAACTTTAAAATTCGATATCTCCCAAACTACTGAACCAAACATTATGAAATTCTGCTGGAAGTAAGAACTTTGATCCCTCTACAAAAGTCTCCATAGTTGGAAGAGCCAATTCGGCCATTTACTAGATGAAACCCACCAGTGAACAGACCCACTCATTTTTGTCAGATAAACAGGAACAGCCACAGTAAAACAAACATAACTGGAGTTTCACAAATCATATGAATGCACTCTTTAACAATCTGGAAAGCTTATGAAATTATCTACAACTTCTTTTACCAACCCACAGTTTAATTCTGTTGATAAAATTTCCTAAATCTTAAGAGAACAGATTCTGCACAGAATTATGACACTGAAAAACTGCTATAGTAAAACTGCAATAACTTTCTGGTCGGATATCCCATTGAGGTGTTCTTCGCGGCCACGGAAAGATCTACAAATCATCTACGACTCATACATAGACTTTTTATTTTTTTGAGGCCACTAAGACCACAGAAAACTGGCATGAACAGAAACTGTCGAATCTGCCATTCTGCAGAAAACTAAATTCGGGATCAAAACCTAACCCCACATCAAATCCAACCTCTAATCCTTTAATTCCCATGATCCACAACCTCCAAAAGCCTATAATTACAGGGAGGAACAAGGATCTCATCCATACCTAGGGTTTCCCCAAGAAATCTTCAAGAAGAGATGGGGAAGAACATCTCCTTGATCCTCTCTTCCTCTTCAATTCAACGTGCCCCTCCTTTTCTCGATCCTTGCTGCGTAGGGGGAGATCTTGGGGGAGGAAGCAATGGATGATGGCTGCCATAGGGGGAGGGGGCGTCCAGCCAAGGGGGAGAAAAGGGGGGTGGCGGCCAAGAGGGGGGTGAAGGAAAAAAAAGGGGTGGCCACCTAGGGTTTTTGTGGGAGAAAGAAACGACGCCTCAGATGACTTCTATCTTTGCATCCAATGGCCCACAACCCTTTACCTCATCCACGCACCAGAGATTAACTTTTGGTCAACATTTTTTTGGGATATTACACTCTACCCCCCTTAAAAAGAATTCGACCTCGAATTCGGCCACTCCAAGCAAAACACCCAAGGTACCCCATATAGCACCACAATTCAAAACATGGATCCATTATTGGTCTTAATTAACACAAGAACTTCTACCTTGGACTAATTGTCTAAGGAAACTACACGACCTGACATCAAGCATGAAACAACATGTAATGAAGCTCAAAGCATGTCATAGTTGCAATCAACACTACAATTTCACACCATCAAATTTGGATGCAGCTATACATCAACATCAATGTCTTAAGACAACACTCTTTTATGAAGGGGTAATATGGACCAAGCACAACCCTTACCAACTTCAACCATTAATTTTAATTAAATGGTGAAACATCTACACCCGACGAATGTATAAGAAGATCAAACACCTCACCTTAAAGCACCATGAAACAAGTAGTTCTATTGGAACAAAACTCCTAATCTTCCTAAACCTTATTCTTGCCATCATGAAAAGATAATCATGTAATCTAACATTCCTTGCACCCCACCAAAAGGGAGAAAATCTATAGAACTAATGGAGCAATAAAGCCAAAAGAAGTCAATAACATCTTGTGCGGCATAGTTCATCGAAGAAATGCCAAAAACTCTACATAGAGCACTGATAGCCCAACAACAACACAATACTTGCTTAACCCATGTCACTATACTTCATTCAACATCTCAACTAAGAAAAATATCCAACTAGTAAGGATAACCTACACATAATATAAGTCTTCATCTACTGTAGTTCAGAAACTTACATTTCATTCTATCATACGATGCACTCAAAGTACCAGACATACAAAGTCAATAATAATAACCCCTAATCCTTCACACATTTGACAAACATATTAAGCTGATGTAAACACCACATCATCTAGGAGTAGGTGACTAGCCACACCCAACCAACTCTAGGCTAGGCAAGGACTTCCTTCAAACCAATAGATAGGTGGTCTAAAAAAATGGCTCCACAAGCATGCATCGAAAAGGGAACCATCAGATCCTCAATGTATCAATACATAATCAATGGATCAAGAGAATCAAAGATTTATTCTACAATTAGTATGACTAACAGGCAACCACTTTAAACCACATCTAGGCTTTGTGGCAACTAGAACACACAATATGAGAGAGACATGTAAGCCATTCTGGCTATGAAAAGACTTCCCCCAAAAATCCATATAAAGTACCAATATTCATTTCTTTCAAAACTGGTTTCTCAACATAAACAATCATTCTTTGCAATGATAGTTGGAGCTATCCACCAACCGCTCAACAACTTAAATTCAAATTGATGATTACCTTGTACCCCAAAACACGCAATTCACACTCCTCTTAGAAACATCCACAATCAAGCATATATAACAATATTATTGTAATAAAACTCAACCATGAAAAAACATGGTGAAAACAACATAGGCATACTTGTATATCACAAGCATAATAACAACTTCATTCTCACCAATGACCAACGATATCTACCGCATTAATAAAACAATATCAAAATTTCAGAAATAAATTATATCAAGCATTAAGCCATAAACAACTTACCACATCACCGTAAAGGAATAGGGAGGGGTGAAACTATTGTCATCTGCACTCCAAAGACATTAATATATATCAAAGATATTTGAACCCATACCCTTCCTATATGTGCAAGTGTGTCAAATTTATCTTCAAATTGCCAAGAATCTAAAGCCTATGCTTTGATACCAACTGTAACACCCCGGGATCCACAAACACCCCAGAATGCTACTAAACTACACATCTAACATTCATATATAAAATTTCGACAGCATCTCCTTTGAAAATTGCATAAACGGGGGAAGCAACAAAGTATAAATAGATATCATGATAAGAAAACATATAAGACATTAATAATCTGCTAGCAATGGGAAGACAACCATAACAACAATGAACTGAATTAATCAGTGCGCACGACTAGTTAAAAACAAACATCCTTTGTCAAGAAGTTTCTAATTAAATCAGGGCTGTGTCTGGGCAGCATTATTATGAGAGTGAAGGTGGATGTGCTGCTACTTCCCACTCCCCTTGATGAGCAACAAGCACCTGCATTGAGTAATGCAAGAGTGAGATGAAACATCTCAGCAAGCTAATTGTTCTGACGAGATATTTAAACCACAAATTGAATTCATCAACATTTTAAAAGAGTCACAATAAAAAAAATCAGAAATACTTGTAGATATAGAACTCAGTAGTCCCACTATAACCAATACCATCTCATTTCCTCGAACAACCACAATAGGTTCTATAACACTTCCCTGCGTCAACAATACCTGCAAATATCACTTCAATGTATGCATAGGAATGCAATGTGTAGGTACTCTATCTTCATACCTCTGGGGTATAAAACCACATCATCTGCAAATATCACTTCAATGAATGCATATGAATGCAATGCGTAGGTACTCTATCTTCATACCTCTAGGGGTATAAAACCACATCATCTGCAAATATCACTTCAATGAATGCATATGAATGCAATGCATATGTCCTCTGCCTTCATACCTCTAAGGGTATGAAGCCGCATCGTACCCCTTCTCGGGCAACGTACGATGCTAAGTTGTACCGGTACGGTCGGACCATAGGTCACGACAAAACTTCATATGCAAATGAGTCATGCAATGTATATGGCATGCTACATTTATCAATAAACTTCACTTCCTTCAGATACAACACAAACCTCAAATAATACTTCATTTACCTTCAGATACAATACCAACCTCAAATAATATTTCATTTACCTTCAGATATGTGAATTAATCTCGTGAGTCATACTCAAATCATAATCATCATCAATATATGATTGAGCATCAGTATAATGCAAGCAAGTAAAGCATCACCATAGAGTCCAATTATGAAAGAATCTGATACTTCTGAATATTAGAGTGTAGGCAATAGAAATAACAGGTCAGAACGGAAGCAACCACCGCTACATTCACTTGCCTTCATCGAAGAAGAAGAAATGTACTAGACATGATCTGGAGTGTATCCACCTGCTAGTGGGCATAAAACTTAGTACAAATATTTCACAAACATTTGCCATCAATCAACAAAACACTCCTACACTTGAAACCAAGACCCAGTGGAAAGACTCCCACCCTGAACCACATGCCATACAGCAGCAACGCTGTTTGTTAATTTTGTATCTTTAAAATTAAAACAGCGGTGATATCAAACAAATACTCTAGGAGTATCTACACAAAATACTCTACAACTTCAGTATTCAATAGATAATTAAATTCTGCCATCTACAAGTTCTAAAACATCTGACAAGATAACTGACTGAATCTGTTTTAGACAGCAGTATGGTTAACTTTAAAATTCGATATCTCCCAAACTACTGAACCAAACATTATGAAATTCTGCTGGAAGTAAGAACTTTGATCCCTCTACAAAAGTCTCCATAGTTGGAAGAGCCAATTCGGCCATTTACTAGATGAAACCCACCAGTGAACAGACCCACTCATTTTTGTCAGATAAACAGGAACAGCCACAGTAAAACAAACATAACTGGAGTTTCACAAATCATATGAATGCACTCTTTAACAATCTGGAAAGCTTATGAAATTATCTACAACTTCTTTTACCAACCCACAGTTTAATTCTGTTGATAAAATTTCCTAAATCTTAAGAGAACAGATTCTGCACAGAATTATGACACTGAAAAACTGCTATAGTAAAACTGCAATAACTTTCTGGTCGGATATCCCATTGAGGTGTTCTTCACGGCCACGGAAAGATCTACAAATCATCTACGACTCATACATAGACTTTTTATTTTTTTGAGGCCACTAAGACCACAGAAAACTGGCATGAACAGAAACTGTCGAATCTGCCATTCTGCAGAAAACTAAATTCGGGATCAAAACCTAACCCCACATCAAATCCAACCTCTAATCCTTTAATTCCCATGATCCACAACCTCCAAAAGCCTATAATTACAGGGAGGAACAAGGATCTCATCCATACCTAGGGTTTCCCCAAGAAATCTTCAAGAAGAGATGGGGAAGAACATCTCCTTGATCCTCTCTTCCTCTTCAATTCAACGTGCCCCTCCTTTTCTCGATCCTTGCTGCGTAGGGGGAGATCTTGGGGGAGGAAGCAATGGATGATGGCTGCCATAGGGGGAGGGGGCGTCCAGCCAAGGGGGAGAAAAGGGGGGTGGCGGCCAAGAGGGGGGTGAAGGAAAAAAAAGGGGTGGCCACCTAGGGTTTTTGTGGGAGAAAGAAACGACGCCTCAGATGACTTCTATCTTTGCATCCAATGGCCCACAACCCTTTACCTCATCCACGCACCAGAGATTAACTTTTGGTCAACATTTTTTTGGGATATTACAGAGGAGCAGCAGCTTGAGCATAGGAAGATCTCGGTCGCCGCCTGAGGAGGAGAAGGGAGCAGGGAAGCATGGGACGGAGACGAACTGCATCAGGTATGCGCGGCAGGAGCTAGAGCAGGGCGCGGAGGGGAAACGAAGCTCCACGGCGAGCAGTTGCAAGGCGCGGCTGGGCGCAGTGGGAGGAAGAAGATAGGCACGGAGAGAACGCGCGCGCACAGATAAAGAATCAAGCGAGGGCGGCGAGATTTTTTTCTCCTTGAGCCCAGCGGCGGCTACTAGAAATATCCTAGGTAGATAAGTGTTGGGGGCCTTCGTCCTCCGAAGGTCCTCAAAAACATGGTTTGACAATGTTTTCCAAGTGGATTATGTGAGCAGGTGTTTTCGGGTTCAGAACTATGAATATGAAGCACGGTCGGGACGAAGCTTGAACCAGACGAAGGACGAGCGCAGGCGAAGCTGTGCGCAGGAGAGCTTCGGCGCAATTGCTGAGGGGGGAACCGACTTAAAGATGAAAAGACTGCGTGGACCTTGACTGATTTCCGTAGGCTGTTAACAAATGTAATGGATATGGGTGTAATTTCATGTGGGCTGCGTCCCGCATCTATAAATAGATGAACAGTACCCCCGTACTGTTCACGCTGACTTGGCATTTTGCGTCACGCTTGTACTTTTTACCTTCTCTCAGGACCGAAGGTACATTTGTAATTCATAATCATTTCTATTCCTTTGTATTAATAAAATAGAAATGATTCCATGATTTACATTCCATGTTTTTTATGAGTCCTTCATTATTACGTGCTGAATTTACGAAGGTATGTTTCTTGTGACCTTCGTCCGGAACTCATCATTCTCGATAGGAAGTAATGTTCGATAGGACGAAGGGCCTTAACGTTTAACATCTTTTATGTTGCCTTGTTCTTAATCCGAAGCATTTAAGAACAAGCCCCCAACATTGGCGCCCACCTCCGGTGAACTCACTTCCACTTCAAGCTTTTTTTTGAACACCTTCGAAAGCTATGGCGCCGAAGAAAGCTTCAGCGACCGGGGCTTCAGCACTGCAACCGCTGGACCACAACCAGGAGACCGTCTCTCTTCGGGAAGCCCGAAGCCAGAAGAGAAAGGCTCTCAGCCCGACACTTCAGGAAGAAGAGCTAGACCAAGAAATCAGGGATATGGAAATGCTACACCAACAAGTACAAAGGAAGAAGGAGAAGATGGCCCGCCTAGCTGAGTTGCAAAGGCAGATAGACGAAGCCTCTGAGGAAGTCCGTCATCTCACTCACGATGAGCAGAACAGAAGGCCTCATCAGAAAGACCTTCATCAGGAGGGCTTCGTCAACGAAGATGACTGGTATGATAATTTCCATCAGGGAAATTTTGTTTTTGATGATGCTTCTCCTCTGTCTGCTGAGCTGCAGGCTACACCTTGGCCTCCATCTTATAAGCCACCTCAGCTCCCCATGTTTGATGGTCACTCCGACCCGAAGCAATTCTTGATGAGTTACGAAGCAACGGTGTCTTCGTACGGGGGCAATGCTGCAGTTATGGCGAAGTCTTTCGTCATGGCCGTCAGGAATGTTGCTCAGACCTGGTATTCCTCCCTCCGGCCAGGAACAATAACTTCATGGCAGAAGCTGAAGGATATGTTACTGACCAGTTTTCAAGGATTTCAGACAAAGCCAGTCACAGCTCAAGCCCTGTTCCAGTGTACTCAGGATCACGAAGAGTACCTTCAGGCGTATGTCCGAAGGTTTTTACGATTGAGGGCACAGGCACCAACGGTGCCCAATGAAATTGTTATCGAAGCTATGATCAAGGGGCTTCGTCCTGGGCCTGCAGCTCAATACTTTGCTAGAAAGCCTCCTCAGACCTTGGAGAAATTGCTCCAAAAGATGGATGAGTACATTCGCGCTGACAATGACTTTCGTCAAAGAAGGGAGGAGGCCTTCAGATTTTCTGAAATGGCCAGGGGCTTCGGAGGAAGATACTACCCGAGACATGTCCGTTCTATCCACAACACTCAGAATGATGATAAGGGGAGCCAGAACAGACCGCAATGCTCATCACAGGCTTCAGGGCAACAACAAACTTCCTTCCGGCCACCAGCCCCAAGAGGCAGAGGCGCCAGGGGCTTCGGCGGAAGATTCGGAGATCAGCCAAGGAGACTGTTTTGCTTGTTCTGTGGAGAAGGCAAGGGCCATACCACTAGGTCGTGCCATATTACGATCCAGAAGCAAAAGGAAATTGCCGAAGCTGCATCTCAATAAGCTCAGCCGAAGCAGGTCATGCATACTGCTTCGTATCATCCGCCTTATGTCCCACAATACATAGACAACCACCCTGCAGCTTCTGTAGCTTCGGCAAGTCAACCTCAAGCTTCCTGGCAGCAGCTTCCGCCTCCACCTCCATTACAGCAAGGTCAACAGCCAGAAGGGAATCAACATGCTCCACATCAGAGGGATTTCAGAGAACAGTCCGAAGCTCGCACAGTCAACAGCACTGTGCCAGAGTCGAAGCACATTTATTGATACATATCCTACCTTTGATAGCAGTCTTTCCTTTTCAGTTTTATTTTTTGCGAAACAAAAAACATTGATAGTTTTCATGTAATAATTTCGTTGTTCTCCACGAGGAAGATCTATTTGCTCCACAAGCTTAAGTTGCTGAAGTTCAAAATTTTTTCCGTTACCAAGGAGGACCTTCGAATTAGAAATCCTTCGGAGCAACAGAAAGCCGTTCTAAGGAACGCAGAGTAAGTTTGCAAGGTCACAAAAAGCCGTTCCAAAGGGAGCGCAGTGTAAGTTTTCTGCTCAGAAGTCGTTCCTAAGGGAATGCAGAGCCTACAGCGAAAAGTCAACGCTGATACCGCCTAAGTAAAGGGCGAAGAAGCTCCTAAGGGAGGCTTACAGCGAAAAGTCAACGCTGATACCGCCTAAGTAAAGGGCGAAGAAGCTCCTAAGGGAGGCTTACAGCGAAAAGTCAACGCTGATACCGCCTAAGTAAAGGGCGAAGAAGCTCCTAAGGGAGGCTTACAGCGAAAAGTCAACGCTGAGATCGTCTAAGTAAAAGACGAAGAAGCTCCAAAGACGTTCCTAAGGGAATGCAGAGCTTATGAATATATTTTATGAGTATCTTCGGAACAAATGTCACATGCATAGCATAACATCATCACATCATTTTGCATAACATAAACATCATACATCATATTGCATTTGGCAAAAGAAAGTGACACTCTCAACCTTCGAAAGGATGCTCCGAGAAAGTGATATCGAAATTGTATAGCTTCGGATTACAGCTTCGGAGAACATTCCTATGAAACACGGGCAAGCTTTATCAGATCAATATTGAGATTGTATAGCTACGGAGTATAGCTTCGGATAATGATTTCACGAAGCATGGATGTGATCCATCAGAATAATTTTAACGAAGAATGCCTTCTTCACGAAGCATGAAAAGAAGGGAAGGTGTTTTTTTCGCCGAAGGCTCAAAAAGGTATGTATATAGAGTTTCATGCATCGTGAAGAATTGAATAATGAAAAAAAAAAAAAAAAAAAAACTTGTATATTACATCCAAATGTACAAAATATTACATAGATCACAATTTAAATGTTTTTCTAGCAGCATCTAGTCCTCTCTTAATACTTCTTCGGCGACTTCATTTAAAAGTTGATCAACAACCTTGTCCATGATAGCTTCGGCCATTTGTCTGATTTCTTCATCTCCTTTTGTGTAAGGGTCGGCAGTTGACCCAGCAGCTGCCGAGGGAAGAGAACATTTCTTCGTCACTATCGCAAACAATATGCAGAGTTTGAAACGAAAATTACAACGCAACAAGAATGATTAATTGGTACCTAATTGTCTTTCAGGCTCCGTACTCCCTTCGGCAGCCTCTGCTACTTTTCTAGCATCATGTATGCCTTTTTCGCTTTTTTGGATGATCTCTTGCGCCATTTCTCGGCCGCCGTCGTTCCAGATATCCGTAAAAAATTTACCGCCAACCACGCTTGCTTCGGCCGAGGGGTCCTTAATGTCTTCGGAAGATAAGGCAGCTTCGGACTGAGCTAGAAATTTTACATGATCACAACCTTTCTTCTCCAAGACAGAAGCGATCCCTCTGGCGCCCGAAAAAGCGCAGATATCGCTGCGACTGTTCAGAATCTCTTCGAAGGCTTCTGCTTCATGGCTAATCCATTCCAACGGATCTTCGGGATTGCCTCGAGAAAAATTTTCTTCGCTGGAAAAGGCGCCGACGCTGGCAAAGCTGGCTTTAATTTTATTCACACATTCTATAGATTTAACATAGCATTTCCCCTGGGATGACCGAAGCTCCTTGACTCTTGATTCCAATTTACCGACCATAAAATCACTAAGTTCTCGTTTCGTTTCCTCAAGCGCGCGCTCCTCTTTAGCTCTAGCCAGCTGTTTTTGAAGTTCTTTAATCTCGCGTTTTTGAGCTTCGGTCTGGGCCCTTGAAGCAGCTTCGTCTTTTTTCACTTTATCTACTAATGTAAGCAGAATTTTATCTTTTTCCAAAGCTTCGTTTCTCAGTTTGATAACTTCAGCGCGTAAATTATTAAATGCAATTTCATAACTTTCATCTTCGGCGCTCTTTTGCGCTCTTAGCGCGTTGCTTAGGATCAGGCCCTATACGAAGAAGAATTCATATAAGAAAAAAGGAACGAGTTGCGTAAAAAATAAGGGGGTTCTCTTTTCAAGCGTTAAATTCCCGTACCTTCAGGCTGTTGTACGCAAGACTGTCTGCGAGATCTTCTTTCGTCATGGCGCTTAATCCAGATTCAAGCTTCGGGAAACCAATACTCCTGGCCATTTCTCGGCAGACAGAGAGCTCTTTATTGTCAGGCAGGCAGTATAAAAAATCGTCTTCATTTGTCCCATTGAATATTACTGCCCCCTTTGGATATTTTAACTCCTTTGCATAATGGTTAGCTTCATTAATTTCTTCTTCAGATAATTTTTTCCCCGAGGCGTGTCGAATGATGTAATCACACATGCTGGCAGGCGCTTCGGGGATGGCAGTGTCAGTTTCTTCAATTAAAATTGGTTCTGGTATTTTAACTGCTTCGGCTTCCAAAGGTTGTTCCTTGAAGGGCTCTGAAGGCCCAGCTTCAGCTTCAGCTTGTTGCATCGGAGTTTCAGAGGAAGTTTCAGCAATTTCAGCACTCTTTTTTGGAGTTGTGCTTGAAGATTTAATTGTCTCCAAGACATCTAGTACATTTACCATTCTCTTCCTTTTTGGGGTCACCATTGGACCCTTTTGGCTTTTTGCTGCTTCGACATTTACTACAGGACTAAAAATTTTTGATGTTTTTTCCTTAGTCAGATTTTTCGCTTCCTCCATTTTCTCTGTCAATGGTGCTTCGGCCATTTCTGCAATTTCTGGCAGCAAGGTTGGCTGTTCAGCTTCGGCGGCCGAAGAAGCTTCTCCAGTAAACTCAGGCACCGAAGCTGGTTCAATATGGCGTGGTCGGTGTGTGAGGACCTTCAACCTTTTTCCTTTTGGTTCTGGCTCGCTAGGAGCGGTTCCAGCTTCTTCTTTTTCAGAGGTTATGTTTTTCCTTTTTTGCCTTCGGATGGGATAGCAATAATCAGGGTAGAAGAACCCGACTGCATCGAACACTCGGTTCAGTCTCTTCTTTTTTCGGCCTCCGAAGGCTGCTGATAGAGCAGTATTTTCAGCCTTCGAATATGCCCCAAGTAATTCATCACTTAATGTTTCAATACTTTTCAGCCAGTCATCATCAGGTTCAATAAATTTATCTGCATATTTGAATGTGTACTTTAATCTGACTAGTCCGCCTTCGTCGGACTCTTTGATGGTTTCCTTTGGCATTTCCCACTTTTCTGCAAGTGGCCATACCCTGAAGGCAATGTGTTCTTGGACCAAGTCCCTTGTCCCAATAAACGAGCAGACTACCCCGAAGGCTCTTTGACATTCCTCGGCGGCTTCGTCCATTTCGACCTTCGGCCTTCGAAGGCCGAAGCGTTGCCAGATTGGGTGCATAATAATACTCTTTACATTCTCTTGAGCTGCTAGATCATTCTTTACATAAAACCATTCAGTCATCCAGGCTCCGGGCCACCTCTTCCGAAAGGTCGGCGCAGGGCAGCTTGACCCGGAGCGGGCGCCGAAGCTGTAGCACCCGAAGTTGTTGTGGTATTGCTCCTTTCCCCAGGGCTTCGTCTCGTATAATAACTCATGAATGTTACAGAAGCTTTTAGCGTTCGGTTCCAAACCTTGGCTTCTTACAGCCCAGACAAAAATCCCCATCCTTATAATAGCTTCGGGAGTGAGTTGATGAAGGTAGACTTGGAATGTTTTCAATACCTCAACAACAAAATTGCTCAGGGGGAATCGAAGCCCAGCCTTGAGGAAGCTTCGGAAAATCACAACTTCATTCTCTTCGGGGGTGGGAGAAGTCTTTTCCCCGGCGTCAGCTCTCACAATAGATATGTCTCGGAAATATCGCCCCCTCATATTATCAATGTGACTCTGCTTGATGGTAGTTTTCCCAAAAACCGAGTGGCTTGGTCGCCACGGTCGATCTTCGCCCTCTTCCCCACCACTTTCCACATCAAAGCTGTCGCTGTCATCAGTATCCTCGGACAAACCTTCGAGAATCTCCTTCGTGATTTTCTCTGTATTGGTCTCTGCCATCGCTATCAGGAATCCCAGATTCTTCTCCTCCTCGAGACTCAGCTTCGTATCAGCCGGGATCTTCAGTTTCATCTCAGCAGGGGTTTTCTTGCCTTCAGACATCTTCGAGAACGATAAAAATTGTTCCCGAGGCCGAAGCTCCAAAATCAAAAAGAACAGCAAAACCTAATGAACAAGCGCTAAAAATTTTAGTGGGCCGAAGCAAAAGGCAAGTATGCGTACCAAATGAGTTGGCGGTGTGCTCTTATTTATACGCCCAGGGCGTTGAAAATTGAATGACCCCGCTTGTCAGTGAATATTGCTATTCTAGCAAAGGGAAGGTGTTTTTTCGGACCTTCGGCTTAAGGCCTTCGTCCATATCGCAATCTGAATTTATTGTCAAACAAATTAATATTGCGAGGGGCTACTGTTGGGGGCCTTCGTCCTCCGAAGGTCCTCAAAAACATGGTTTGACAATGTTTTCCAAGTGGATTATGTGAGCAGGTGTTTTCGGGTTCAGAACTATGAATATGAAGCACGGTCGGGACGAAGCTTGAACCAGACGAAGGACGAGCGCAGGCGAAGCTGTGCGCAGGAGAGCTTCGGCGCAATTGCTGAGGGGGGAACCGACTTAAAGATGAAAAGACTGCGTGGACCTTGACTGATTTCCGTAGGCTGTTAACAAATGTAATGGATATGGGTGTAATTTCATGTGGGCTGCGTCCCGCATCTATAAATAGATGAACAGTACCCCCGTACTGTTCACGCTGACTTGGCATTTTGCGTCACGCTTGTACTTTTTACCTTCTCTCAGGACCGAAGGTACATTTGTAATTCATAATCATTTCTATTCCTTTGTATTAATAAAATAGAAATGATTCCATGATTTACATTCCATGTTTTTTATGAGTCCTTCATTATTACGTGCTGAATTTACGAAGGTATGTTTCTTGTGACCTTCGTCCGGAACTCATCATTCTCGATAGGAAGTAATGTTCGATAGGACGAAGGGCCTTAACGTTTAACATCTTTTATGTTGCCTTGTTCTTAATCCGAAGCATTTAAGAACAAGCCCCCAACAATAAGGATTAAGGAGCTGGCGCCAAGAAGCTAGCGCGAGCAGGAAATTGCGTTTGTAAGGAAAATGGACCCCAGGCCTTTTGGCTAATTGAGTTTTGGTGTTTGATGATTAACACAACCTGTGGACTAATATGTTTGCTAGTGTTTATAATTATAGTTCACAGGATGCGAAGAGAATTGGACCAAGGCAATGAGGATGCAACACCTCAAAAGAAGACATAAAAAGATGCATAGGAGTCCAATACTCAAGAACAAAAGAAGCCCCAAGAAATCAGCGAAGGAATCCAAGATGCGGGCTGTCAGCCAGCGCCTGGTGGCGCACCGGACAGTGCTGTCCGGTGTGCACCGACTGTCCGGTGGACAACCGGACAGTCTGCGCAGAGAGGCCACAGACAGGCACTCTCTAGCTGTAGCACCGGTCTGTCCGGTGGAGCACCGGACAGACGGCACCGGACTGTCCGGTGTGCACCGACAGACGGCAACGGTCGGATCCAACGGTCGACTGCTATAGGCGCCAACGGTCGGCTGACGTGGCGTGCACCGGACAGTGCACAGTGCTGTCCGGTGGTGCACCGGACTGTCCGGTGCACCCGTCGACAGAAAGTTGCTGCTTTCTGTCCAACGGCTAGTTTGGGGATTGGAGGCTATAAATACCACCCCAACCGGCCATTCCCAAGTGTGGGAGCCCAAGCAACATACCAAGGCATATAGTGCACATTTCCAAGAGCTCAAACACCCAAGTGCTTAATAGAATCACTCGGTGATTAGCGTAGGTGCTTTGCAAAGTGCTTAGGTTAGTTAGACCGCTTTAGCGCTTGCTCTAGGTGAACCCTAGTTAGTTGAGTGAGTTTTGTAAAACCAGACAACCCCTCGGCTCTTGCGTGAGTCGTTGTAATTGTACCGAGTGAGGCGAGAGTCTTGCGAGACCGTGACAACCGTGTTTGTGTCACGACCGCCATCGTGTACCGAAGGGAACGAGGCCCGCGGCGTTTCGGCCGGAAGCTCAATAGTGGAGACGGCGGGGAGCGTCCGAGAGGAGCCGGAAGCGGAGCACCACTTGTGCATGGAGAAGGCCCGCGGCTCTCTACGGAGTTACTCGACCGTGGTGCTTGGCCCTCTCGTGGGCTTCCCTTTGCGTAGGGGCACCAACGAGGATTAGTCAGAACCTTGCGTGGTTCCGGATACCTCGATAAAAATACCGGCGTCATCCAAGAGAGTTTGCTTCTCTACTTAGCTCTTTACATTCCGCATTTATATTAAGCATTTAAGTTTCAATCTTGTATTCATACTTATTTAGTGTAGATTGAAACTTAGCCTTTGCGGTAGAGATAGCAACACTTAGACAAAACCTAGATTGCACTCTCTAGTTTGATTATTTGCATAGGTTTTGCTCTAGGGATTTAATTGTGGCCTAGTTTAGTAAAAGTTTTAGAAGTCCTAATTCACCCCCCCTCTTAGGCGTCACCCGTTCCTACAGCGTTCAGAAAGAAAAATTTCAGAAAGAGATCGACCAGAGCAGCTTAACTAATGACGAGATGTACGCTGGGAGAAGATAAATCCTGGGAGATGAGAACGGCGACAGGATAAGGCATGCGTGCGGCAGTGAAATATCATAGAGCGGTGAGAAAATCTGAGAGAGGAAGCGGTGACATAGATTTTTTTCTCTTTTTCAGATTTTTCTATTTTCTCTTTTTTTACCAAAATATAAGCGAACGAATATCTAGTTCTAGAAATCAAATCTGAATGAGATATAAATGAATATATGCAGTTATAGGGTTAGATTTGGGCGAAATGAAAAATGGACCAGATTAAAACGTCGTTGGCTTTGATATTTAATATGTGTTTAACTTGTCTAACCTGGTAAATCTCATCCACTAATCCAGCACATCCGAAATTCATCTTTGCATAACCGAGCGGCTTAACGACTCAGGTCTCGTCATCTTATACGACAATTTAACTTCTAGTTACGATAAATATTTTTACTTCGGACAACAATAGTGAGAGTGGTCGAACTTCCAAATTCGTATTTGTTGTAGTCAAGCAACTCAAGCGGCACAAGGCTCGACATTGTAGATGGAAGTTTAACACCGAGCTGCACAAAATATTTTGTACAATTCAGGTAAACGGAGATAGATGCAAGATCGAAAATTGGGATGAGCCAAGATGATTAAGACATAGAGACCATTATTTCCTCCGATATCCCATGCTTAATCCATACTCGCTGTTTACGGGAGATAACACCTGGGGTGTCACAAATTTCATGATTTTTGCACTTAAGTCCAAAATGTGCACACTTTTACAGATTACCCCCTAGGGTTTCAGTCCAGGGTTTTTCAGGGGTCTATTTAGGGTTTTTGGCACTTCTAGGGTTTGGATGCCACTTAAGTCTATTCATGGTGATATTTTATGACCATTACTAATGAGTTTTGAAGTTTTCTCTTATTAGACTTTGTTTACTCTTTTAAGCCCAGTCTAGGGTTAAGTATTGTACCCTAGGGTTTCACCCATGAAATGTTATAGCAATACAACTTTATTTGAAATTTTTGCCTAGTGAATGCACTCTAGGTGTGACAAACACATGATATGCCAATGCTTATGATGTTATGCTCAAGTTTTAGTGACAGTAACACCAGGGGTGTTACAAAAGGCAGAAAATGTTAAGATACATCAGATCATCAAATTCCTTGGCCAAGCCACTGTAGCCCTTTCAGTAAATATGCTTCGACCCAGGCACAGTGATGTTGACTGTGCGAGCTTCAGATTCTACCCGAAGGTCGTGCTGCTGCTGAGTATGATTATGCCCTTCTGGCTGTTGATTGTGGATCAGTGGTGGTGGTGGTAACTAGGACCAGGAAGCTCGGGAATGGCTTGCCGAAGCAACAGAAGTCGTAGGTTGTTGATTGCCTATGTATTCTGGGATGTATGGAGAGTAACACGAAGCAGTGTGGAGGACTTGCTTCGGCTGACTCTGCCGCGTCTCAGCTTCGGCGATTTCCTTCTGCTTCTGAGTTGTTACCTGGCATGTCCTTGTTGTATGGCCCTTGTCCTCGCCACAAAAAAGATAGTATAGTTTCCTGGGTTGGTTGCCAAACCTTCCTCCACTGAAACTTCTTCCTCCTCTGCCCCTCAGAGCCGGTGGTCTGAAAGAAGTCATGCTTGAAGACTGAGAATTGTGATGACTATGCTGAACATTGTTGGCCCTTTCATCATTGGCATTGGAGTTATGAATTGACCGGACATGCCTAGGATGAAGCCTCCCTTCGAAGCCCCTAGTCATCTTGGAAAACCTGTAGGCCTGCTCCCTTCTGTGGCGAAAATCATTGTCGGCCCGGATGTACTCATCCATCTTCTGAAGAAGCTTCTCTAGGGTTTATGGAGGCTTCCTAGCAAAATATTGGGTTGTAGGTCGTGGCCTAAGTCCCTTGATCATGGCCTCAATGACAATTTCATTGGGCACTATGGGTGCTTGTGCTCTTAGTCGTAGGAACCTTCGGACATACGCCTGAAGGTATTCCTCCTGGTCTTGTGTGCATTGGAACAATGCCTGAGCAGTAACCGACTTCATCTGGAAACCTTGGAAGCTAGTGACCAGCATATCCTTAAGCTTCTACCATGATGTAATTATTCCTGGCCAAAGAGAGGAGTACCATGTCTGGGCCACACTTCGGACTGCCATGACAAAGGACTTTGCCATGATAGCGGCGTTGCCTCCATATGAGGATATTATTGCCTCGTAGCTCATCAAGAATTGCTATGGGTCCGAGTGCCCATCGTACATGGGCAACTGGGGTGGCTTGTAGGATTGTGGCCATGGGATAGCCTGCAGTTCTGCTGCTAGGGGAGAAGCATCATCAAAAGTAAAGTTACCATGATGAAAGTCACTGTACCATTCATCTTCATTGAATGAGCTCTCTTGACGAAGCTCCCTGTGCTGAGGCCTTCGGTCCTGGTCATCTTGAGTAAGATAACGCATTTCTTCAGCAGCTTCGTCAATCTTCTTCTGAAGGTCGACCAGCCGGGCCATCTTCTCCTTCTTCCTTTGTACTTGCTGATGGATGACCTCTAAGTCCCTAATTTCCTGATCGATTTTCTCCTCCTGTAGAGTTGGGCTGGTGGCCTTCCTTTTTTGGTTCCTGGCCTCTCACAGAGAGAGGGCATCTTGATTTGTGTCCAGTGGTTGCAGAGCAGCCCCTGGCACCGTTGTCTTCTTCGGCGGCATGTCGAAGATGAATGGCCTTCCGAAGGTTGTGGAAGTGAGTTCACCGGAGCTAGGCGCCAAATGTTGTTCACTTGTTCTCAAATGCTATGAATCAAGAACAAGACAACACAATTGTTAATAGTTAGAGACCTTCGTCCTTCGAAGCATTATTTCCTTTTGGATATAATGATCTTCAGACGAAGGTTATGAAGGACATACTTTCATCAATTTATCATATGAGTGCAAATATAAATAGACAAATAAAGGGATACATAAGGATACAAAAAGATAAAGATAATAATGGTCACATATCAATGATTTATCATTACTATTATCTTTATGGAGTATGAATAAACATTGTCGATATTGGTATTACAATTGTACCTTTGGCTTGCCAAAAAGGTGAGAGAGCGATTGGCGCGAGAGTGATTAGAATCCAGCGTGAACAGTACGGTGCTACTGTTCATCTATTTATAGGCGCGGGACACATCTCGAACAAAATTACATTCATGCCCTTGACATTTACTCGTGATTATAATACAAATTATCATGGACTAAGTGGTCTTTTCCCCCTTTGAGTCGTTGTCGTCTTTGGTCTTCGTCACCATATCAAGCCGAAGCTCTCTGGCAATAGCTTTGGCGCTTACTCCTATCACCTTCGGGTTGCTCCTTTACACCACGTATACTTTTGCCATTAGAGAAGGTCTTTTATCCGAGAGCTAAAACCTCCTGTAATAATCTATATCATACTGAAAACATATGGTTAGTCACGTTTTTGAGGACCTTCGGAAGAGGAAGGCCCCCAACAGGGTAGATGCATCGACACCGCAGACGTGGATATGGCGGTTGTAGAGGTATCTCTTATCTAAATCACATGAAAAATTGCATCAAGCGTAGTTAGCAAACCAAATTGGCTGTCCCTTCAAGATTGTCGCCGGGCTCTAGAGGCAAAGTCCCTTTCGGTGGTGCACGCTTGGCGAAGTCTGCAATTGTATCGAGCCTGCGTTCAGACAAACATTGGCCTTCGATATGAGGCAGGATCAAAGAAGGGTCAATCGAGGTCTAGTTTAGTCTCCATCCGAACAGTGTGCATCCACATTACTCACTCTTCAAGTCACTCCTACCACTTCCTATTTTACTCATCCCACTTTTCTTTCACTCCATTAAATCACTCTCATCGTGACTCCTTGGACTCCAACATTGCGATGACTAAAGATGAGGTACTCGATATGCTATATAAAACTTTCAACGAGAGGGAGGCAAAGGACATAGCAGTGGAATTACATTGACCGGTATCCTAAAGCCTCCCATTTTCGACTGATGCAAGACTACTTCAATGACTCATGTGTTTATCCTCTTCCCTACTTTTGTTGAAGGTACCACATATAAAAGACTCCTTTTCTACAAATTTGTTAGGTGAGCATTCCTCGATTTCACTCTAGAGTCGATGCACTCAACTGCAGTGGATTCTCTCCCACCAAAAATGTGTCGCTACTTTCCACATCTCACCTACAGTAGGGTTGTTGACTCTATTACTAGGTATATTAAAATGGGAAAAAGCTTGGTCTTAATGTGCCTTGAACATTTCTATAGGGAGATTATTTTATGTTTTAGTTATGAGTATAGTCATTGTCCCTTGTTGATGATCTTGGGCGCCTTTTAACTAAGGGGAGGAGAGGGGATTTCTTGGTATGATAGGAAGTGTATATTGTATGCGTTGAAAGGAGAGAAACTATCTCGTTGGATGAAAAGGACATTTACTAGGGGACATCAGATCCCTGACCATCATGCTCAATATGGTGCCTTGTATGGCTTGTGGATTTGGCATATTTTTTATGGCAGCGAGGTCAAACAACGACGTCAATGTGCTCAACCAATTGACATTGTTCACTAATATGCTCAATTAAAAAAGCACCGAATGCGAAAGGACCTCTAGCGTAATGGTTAAGGCTTCCGAGTAGCACCTCTAGGTCCCGAGTTTGATCCCCCTCGGGGGTGAATTCTGGCTTGGTTAAAACATCCCCTCGTTGTGCCTCACCCGCTCTTGGGTTACGTCCTACACGCTACCCTTCGGCTGGACCGTTGCAGAGTGGGCGGTGACGACCCACTAGTGATGGAGGGCTAGGGTTCCAGGATTTCCTCAGTCGGGACCATGTTTCAGTCTCTTCTTAATATAATACCGGGAGGGCGGTTTTTCCCTCCCCGACCAAGTTTTTTTAAAAGCACCAAATGTGAATTTCACTATGAATGGACATGAGTAAAACCAAGGGTGGTACCTCGTCGATGGCATCAACCCTGAGCGGCAAGTGTTTGTGAAAGTCATTCCCCTTCCACAAACTACGAATCAACGGATGTTTGTTGCATACCAAGAGGGTGCACAGAAGAATAAAGAGAGACAGACAAAGCATTTGAGGTCTTCAATTCTCGCTAGCACAAGTCATTCTTTTTTCACCAAGTACTTGGTGTGATCATGCGTGCATGTATCATTCTGCATATCATTATGAGATAGCCGAGTACTCTCTTGTAGCACCAACCATCACTCCCGAAGCATTCACGACCTTTGCAATCACCCTTCAATCCGCAGTTCAAGCTAGTTCGATCCATGATTAGCTCTAAAATAATTTAATGGAATACATATAAGATCTGCATCATGGCACTTAGATTTTGTTTATGAATTATGTAATCTTTAGCTTCATGAATTAGGTGGTTTTTATTCATTTTTTTTATGAATTATCTCATTTTTATTTGCTTGATTATGTGATTGGATGTATTTTTGTTTCAATAAAACACCGTGTTCCATCATAACTAAAATTATATAAAAGAAAATATGGTGTGACCTTAAGGTGTCCATAGGCTGAGATTGTACCGAAGCTCACAACTAAAAGTGTATGAAAAAAAAATATGTTGTGACGCTAAGGTGTTTGTAGAATGAGACTAAAAAAGGGCTAACGAGAGTCGAATAGGTGATGTGGCGTGACATAGCGGTAAGTAGCCAATCGAAAACAAGTCTCGTCTCGGGCCCCTAGCTAACCGCTGCTTTTTTTTCTTGAATCAAGAAGCAATACACGCGGCACCCTTATCATTAGAAATATGCACGTAAATCATATTCCGATAAGCATTTTTAAAGAATGTCAATAGATAAGTAGTTACAGCAACTGGAGAAAAATCTGATTCTTCAGGGTCCATTCCATGCCAAAATCAACGCGGAATTCGAACGGGGCGCAACGCAATGGCGCGGGCCACGTGGGGGAAAGTAGGTGCCAAACTTGGGCTGATACAGAGTCAAATTAAGCTACGACGACTTACATGAGAGATATTTGAAACTTTCTTATTCTTAAAGTCATTTACTTAAATTTTGGCGATGCCGTACGTGTTGGGTGTGTCGCTACCGTACACACGATAAATTTTGACGATGCCGTGTTGGGTGTGCACGCCAGTTGGCGATACTCACGATGCTACTGTACACACGATATATAAGCAGGTGTTTTTTCCGTCAGAGACAGGAAAAAAATGCGAACGACAACTAGAAAAAGACTTCAGAAAAATAACATACTACTAATATTTACCATTTTACAGCGTGCTCCGCTCCACCCGACAAAGCCGAGCGTCGCCCTTTCACTGTCCACCTACTACTACCATCGTGTTCACGGTCCACTGGCTGCAATGACTGCCATCATAGTCCACCTGCCCCACGCCTGCTTAGGACTTCGAGCACGCGGTGAAGAGATGGCAACGGGTAGGGTTTTGCTATACTAAAATCGTACCCGTAAAAAATATTTACACTCATTAAAAACTCGTACCTATGACAGGTTTGAAATTTTGCCCAAACCCGTACCCATCGGGTTTGCGGGTACCCACGGGTTACCCGTGGATTTTTATCTCCAATATGCTTATTCTTTTTATAATCAATAAGTATCGTAATGATTAATGAGATCATGGTCCAAAATTTATGTAATGATCAACGAGTTCATGATTTGGTATAAAAATATTAGTAGAGAGAATTAAATACAAATAATAAGTTGTATAATCAAGTTACCTTGCACTAAGTTATACATTCACCACATATATAACGCTAGTAATAACTATAATAGCAAGCAAGCAACACTATCATCAACTACTTATACATTCACTATTTGATAAAAATTAGGAAGTAAATAGGTAGATAACAAGTTTGTTGTTCGTTTATAAAATAAAATGACAATATGCACTAGGTATGGTCGGGTTTAAAAAACCCACGGGTTCATGGGTTTGGGTACTATCGGAACAAACCCGTACCAATGAACCCGTCGGGTATACATTTATGCTCATTAACAAACCCATGGGTATCATGGGTATGAAAATTGACCCAAACCCGTACCCTAATGGGGTAAAAACACATCGGGTTTCGGGTACCCATTGCCATCTCTAGGTGAAAGTGAGAACTGGTTGGCCGGAGCATAGAGTTACAGTGACCTAGCTATACCTATGTTATAAAGCAGCAGTCTTTCTAGTTTCTATGTTGTTTATTTCTAATTCTTCCTAATCTTTACTATTATAAAGTTGTGTCATCTTTTTTTAAAAACCTCTTATATTTTTTTCTAATCAACCCACCATCCGTGTGATCACCCCTCTATCCTGTAAACTGCAGCCACCCGACTCCCTACCTCATCCTGCCTACAACACCGTAACCTTAGAATAGCAACAGACCTCGTCGCCATCGCCAGCCATGGAGAGCTAGGCGAACTACGGTACCTCTACCTTCTTCGCCTCCCTCGAGCGCTGCTCCTGCATCAACCTTTCCACGGATGATGACGACAACCGCAACCACGACGAGGACAAGGACCGACCCCTCATCCTCGCCACCACCGCCAAGCCCGATCCTGACACTACCTCCCCCCTCGCGTGAGCATCGCCATCCCTTCGGTCCGTTCGACGCTCGCAGGCAGTCGTACGCGCTCGTAGGGATGGCAGTGGGGCGGGTCCCCACGGTTTTTGGACCCGATGGGCGCGGGTGCGGGGTTGATTTTTCCTCCGCGGGTCTACAGGTTTGGGGACCTGAACTATAACGGGTGCGGGCCGGGTTTTTTATCCCACCCACGGGTGCTCCACAGGCCTCCGAAAACAGCCCACACGGCCACATTACAACCTAGCCCACATAAAAAACCTAGGAATATAAGATCCCTCTCCCATTCCACTGCTCTCTTGCCCATGACCGCATAGGCGCGGCCTCCCTCCATCCCTGCCTTCCAGGTATTTCCCTCAGCGCCACCGCTCCCTTCGCTGCTCGCTAAGACGTTGTCCCTAACCACCACTGCGCCACTCTCCACCGGTCTAAGCTCCATCTCTTGGCCGCTGCAGGTAGCTTCAATGCTCCATCTCTTGGCCGCTGCAGGATGCTGCAGGTAGCTTCGCCGGTCTACCCATTGGTGCGCTGCTGGGAGAAGGTATTGGATTCATCTAACTACATTTAGACAATTTCCAAACCTGCATCTAGTATTTAGCGTTTACATTATTGAGTTATTGACTCGGCTTCTAAAAATCTAAACCAAATCCTATAGAATCAAATTTCAGTTCATTATCTATATATTTTATTCTTGTATCTTGAAATAATGTGGATCACCTCACCCGTAACTTTCTCCACTTGATGCCTTATGGCTAATAGCGCTAATAGCTTGTTGTACTAGGACTAATGATATGATTATATACTCTTCTTCAAACTGAAATTGTAGACTTTTTTAACTAATAGTATACTTTATTGTAGAGGAACTAGAGTATATTATCAAAATATTAAGTTGAATGAATGGAGTAAACGGTAATGGTACACAGTTCAACTGAATGGTATTCTTTTGTTGCATTCTTTTAAGGGCGATTGAGTAAACGATAATGTCGACTCTGGGCACTAGTGGAACTGCTGGTGTATCTCAAGTTGTAGCTGTTGCTGCATCTAGAACAGTTGAAGCATCTCAAGTGGAAGCAACAACGGTCGCAGTGGCTTCTCGTCGTTTAACCCGTGCACGTGCTGCTGCTGCTGCACTAGCATCTGCACCCCCATCCGATTCTGGTGCTGTAGGTACGAAAGATACAATAGAAATTGAGGATAATGTTACTATTGGTAGTAAGAGAAAGCCAAAATTAAAATCATGGGTTTGGGAAGAGTTTGACAGACTTGAAATAAATGGGATTTGGAAGGCAAAGTGCAAGTGGTGTAAGAAATATTTAGGAGGGGAAACAAGAAATGGTACAAGTCATTTAAGTGGTCACCTTGAGATTTGCCTAGATAGATCTATTATAAAAGGGTTAAAACAATCATCTCTTAAAATGACTGCAAATCCACATGATGGGATAGTAACTTTAGAGAAATACACATTTGATCAAGATGTTGCTAGAAAAGAGCTTGCATTAATGATTATTGTCCATGAGTATCCTTTGGCTATGGTAGACCATGTTGGATTTCGCAAGTTTTGTGCTACACTGCAACCATTGTTCAAAGTAGTCTCTAGAAACACAATTCGAAAGGACATACTTGATATGTATGAGGTGCAAAAGTGGCATCAGAGTTAGTGTTTAGTACTGGAGGGAGGATCATTAGTCCACATCGCAGTAGGCTTGCACCTTCAATGATAGAAGCTCTTATGTGTATGCAAGCTTGGTCTCGCTCAGATATGTTAGGTAATTGATCTAATATATAACTATTTCATTATTTTATACATTTTTTGCAATGTTGTATCACTAAGATGTGATCAAATTTGGATTATAGGATCTCAATCCACCTTTGTTGGTGCAATGATGACTTGGCTTGAAGAGAACGATGAAGACATGGTACGCATTTTCATTTTGTGATCAATTCAAATTTATTGTGGACTATAATTGATACAACCTTTTAACTATTGTAATATTGCTCCATGTTCACTCTATTCTTAGGATGAACCTGAGTCAACAATTGTGGACTGAATTAAGTTTCCAACAAATCAAGTGATGGAGATGTTGCTATCCAGCACTGCAGCAGATGCAAATTTTGGACTATAATATGTTGGTTGTGACATTTTGGACAGTTGTTTTAATGGTGCACTTTCTGTTGGACTGTTGTAGTGCTTTTTGTAATGTGCTAAATAGCTGGATGTGAAGCTAAATTAGACTGTTATATGTAATGTGCTGTTTGGAATGTGTTGGGCTGCTACTTGTAATGTCCTACAAAATTTGGACCTATAGTATGCTCTAGTATGTTGTGTTGGACTGCTATTTCTAATATGTTGTGTGCCTGTGTTGCACTGTTGTTTACAAAGAGAGTCTGCAACTCACATGTCTTGTAAAAGCAGACACTGATTGAGTGATTGTAGTTATATGTCATTATATATTGATAAATAGCTGTCACACCCGGTTTTAGAAGGCAAACCGAATGCGAACCATGTATGTGCCAGGATCAGTTATTCACGTACACAGCAGTTACATAACATGGACATCATCACACAGTGCTCAAAATAGTATTAAAAGGGAAATAGTCGATTACATCATACGTCTGAGACGTCCATATAGTCCTTACAATAAATCAAAGTGCGAAAACGAAACGTAGATAACCGCGGCCTTCACAGGCAGCCGACTGGGGGTTGCCGCTAACCCACACCTAGAACTCGTCGTAGTCTTGGAACTCCTGGAACTCTCCTTCCACAGCTTCATCTTCTCCTAGCAGTGGTTGCAATGCTGACAACCTGGGGGGGGTTTGGTGTGTAGAGCAAGAGTGAGTACACATCTACATACTCAACAAGTATCCTGTTTGGCTGTAGTGGACTAGCTTTATGTGGGGATAAGTCAAGCAGTTGCTTTTAGTTGGTCAGATTATTATTTACTAATAGAAAGCCAGGTTTTAGCATTAACCCAAGTTATTAGCCCGATGTACCCTTTCCAAACGGAAAGAATACCACTTACCAGCACCATAGTCATAACCAAAACCATCAGTCTCATTGCCACCTGTAAACCAAAATGTCTCTGATCAAGTACCACTAATCATTGGAGCTCCCTTGGCCGCTCATAACCGCGAGCACGGCTGATATATCAGTTTTTAAACACTCTGCAGAGGTTGTGCACTTTACCCACAAGCCGTGATCCCCTTTCTGCCCGGAGAGAGCTACTCCCCATTGACCACTACCTAGGTGGTCCAGCAGGGCATCACTACGTAGCCTTTACAAAGATTCCCCGGGGCTGTAGCCGCCCGTTAGTTTCCTAAATGTACCGCACTCCTCCCCAAGGGACAAATCAACCTTGGCAGAGCGAGCCGCATACACCGAGCCCCATTGACGGCACAACGGCTAAGCGAACTACACCCCGGTTCCTCTAATTATTCAGCTAAGGGCGTCCCACTCCACCCTCATGGTTGCACTGTTTTCCCGGGCGGTCATCCATAGAACAGGTCCTTACGGAGAGGCACTCGAGAAACCGCTCGAGCCCCCTTAAAGGCCACAAGTACAACATCATAATAAGAGAAGGGAAAACAGCGTATCATATATAATCTCATAATGTTCATTGATTAGAGTTTGAGCAAAAGCATAGAGCTAAATAATAATAATCCGACCCAAATAGGTAAACAAGGACATGGATAACAAAGCTAGTCAATCCTTAAGTATAAATATGTAATGCGGGAGGTGAATTAAAGAATGAATAGGACAGAGATAGGTCAAAGGACACTTGCCTCCACCAACCGACTGCTGCTCAGGGGCTTCTCCTGCGAGTTCTTCGGGCTATCCAACCGGATCGTTCTCTAAGCGATTGCAAGCATACATACATCCATCCATTGAAATTAGGAAACCAACAATACACCATATAAGAGAACCAGTAGATTAAACATGCATAAAATATCACATACAATAATGAGTTTACCATGGTTAGAAAGAAATGAGAAAAGGTTTCGCGAGAGTTAAAGCTTATGCCCGAGACGCACTACGGGTTGGTGAATAACTAGACGTCACGTGTTCTAGTTCCAATTGGTTCTAACAAAAGAATTAGCTACATGCACTAATGTAAACGTGACCACTTTTAGTAGATTAACATTGAATAAGATAGACGATTAGCTATACAAATTAACTAACATAATCAATTTCCAAATTGAGACTCCTATCTTATTAATATAAACAACGTGATTAGCGCATATAGGATACGAGGGGGGGTAGACGGGGCTAGGGGGTAGACGATCGTGTCGCGAGCGCGACAGGGCGCTATGCGTCGTGTCGCGAGCACGACGAGCTACGCCAGAACGCTGCGCGAACACGTGCACGCGCAAAGCCACACTTAACGTGCCGCGAACGAGTCGCGCACGCGTTGGGGCCGTGCACTGGCCGAGCTCGAGGCCGCGCGCCGAAGGCACGCTGGGCCGAGCTCGAGGCCACGCCGAGGGCCGACACGACGCGAGCAAGGCACGGCGGGGCGAGCGGGAAAACATGCCAGGGCAAGCGAGCACGGGCGAGCGAGGACGCCGCGGACCACTACGAGCGAGGCACGGACGGGGCGAGGACACGGTCGGGCGAGGCCGGGCGTGGGGGCGGGGCGACTGCGCCGGGGCGCGACGGGAGCGGCCGAGCCAGGGCACGGGGCGGCCGAGTCGGGGTCGGGGCGGGGCGGTTAGGCCGAGCGAGGGGGAGGGGCGGTTGAACCGGGGGGGCGGCCGAGCTCGCCGGGAGGCGGGCGGCCGAGCCGAGCGGGGGCAGTTGGGCCGAGCCGGGGCCGGGGGTGGCCGAGGCCGGGCGCGGGAGGCGGCCGAGCCGGGGAACGGCCGAGCCGGGCGCGGGAGAGGGGCGGCGCAGGGCGGGGCTCGCGCGGGCGGCCGGGGGCGGCGCGGGGTGGCCGGGCGCGGGCGGGGTGGCCGAGCAGGCGGCCGGGCGCGGCCGAGCCGAAGGCGGCCGGGGCCGGGGCCGAGCTGGGCGGGGTCGGGGGCGCGAGCGGCCGGGGTGGCCGGGCGCGGGAGCCAGCCGGGCGCGAGCGAGGCCAGGGCGGCCGGGGCCGGGCCGAGCTCGCCGGAGCGGCCGAGCCGGGGTTCGAGCCGGGCGGCGCGGGTGAGGGGAGGGCGCCGGAGGGAGGAGAGGGAGGAGGGAGAGGGAGGAGAGGAGGGAGGAGGAGGGGGGAGCCTCACCGGAGGGGGACGGCGCGGCGGTGGCGCCGGGGAGGGGAGAGGCGGTGGCGGCGCTAGGGTTAGGGTGAGGGTGAGGGAGAGAGAGAGAGAGAGAGAGAGGGAGGGGATTTTTGGAAAAAGAAAAAAAAAGAGAGGGGGGGACGGTTGGGCCGGCTGGGCCCAAAGGAGGGGGGGGACGGTTGGGCCGGCTGGGCCGCCAGGCGGCCCACGGCGGGGGAGGGGGCGGCTGGGCCGAAATGGGGAAGGAGGGGGAAGGGGAGGAGAAAAAGGTTTTCCTTTTTCTAAAATCTAATTTCCTCTAAATGAAAGCATTCACATTTTAATCAATCAAAAAGTATGCATGGTTCAGCATGGTGCATCACACAAAATAAAGTGTTTTAAGGTTTTGCTTTACACGAGGTCTAAAGCCAAAACCCGCTGTGACTTTGGAAAAGATCAAGGCTTAGCGAGAAGAAAAGGGAAAAAGGAAAGAGTAACGCCTGAATTTGGTGAGAGAAAAGAAGAAAAAAAATTCTACCCCCAAATTCAGGGCGTTACAAACCTATCCCCCTTAAAAGAATCTCGCCCTCGAGATTCAGGGTTGGCTAGCAAAGAGCTCAGGGTATTTAGCCATCAGATCATCTTCATGCTCCCAGGTTGCTTCTTCCTCTGAATGGTAATTCCACCTGACTTTGCACATTCTGATGGTCTTCCTTTGGGTGACTCTGTCTGCAACCTCAAGGATTTGCACTGGCTTCTCAACGTAGGTCAAGTCCTCCTGGACTTCAAGACCTTCCACTGGCAACTGCTCTTCTGGCACACGCAAGCACTTCTTCAACTGAGACACATGGAAGACGTCATGCACAGCAGACAAATTCTCTGGCAGACTGAGCTGATAGGCCACTTCTCCACGCCTTGAGAGAATTTTGTACGGACCAATGTAGCGGGGTGCTAGCTTGCCTTTGACTCCGAATCTTCTGACTCCTCTGATCGGTGACACTTTCAGATAGACAAAGTCTCCGACTTCGAAACTCAGCTCTCTTCTTCTTGTATCTGCATAGCTTCACTGTCTCGATTGCGCTATCTTCAGATTTTCTTGGACCATCTTGATGTTCTCTTCGGCTTCAAGCAAAATGTCTGGCCCGAACACTTGCTTTTCCCCAGGCTGATCCCATTGCAACGGAGTTCTACAACTCCTTCCATAGAGCGCTTGAAATGGTGACATCTTCAAACTGGCCTGGTAACTGTTGTTATAGGAGAACTCTGCATAAGGCAATCGCTTGTCCCATCCGGACTGATCTTGCAGCGCACAGGCTCTCAACATATCTTCAAGAATTTGATTGGTTCTTTCGGTCTGACCATCTGTCTGCGGGTGATAAGCTGAACTAAAATTCAGATGTGTACCCAAGGCTTCATGCAACTGCTGCCAGAAATGAGAGGTGAACTGTGTTCCTCTGTCTGACACTATCTTCTTTGGCACACCATGTAGACAAACGATCCGAGACACATACAATTCTGCCAACACTGCACTGCTGTAGTTGGTCTTGACAGGTATGAAGTGGGCTGACTTGGTCAAACGGTCCACCACTACCCAAATGGAATCGTAGCCGGCTCGAGTGCGAGGCAATCCTACTATGAAATCCATACCGATTTCATCCCATTTCCACTGAGGAATTTGCAACGGTTGCAACAATCCAGCTGGTCTCTGGTGCTTTGCCTTAATCCGTCGACAACTATCACACATAGCCACATACTCTGCGATTTCCCTCTTCATTCCGTACCACCAGAATTTCTTCTTCAGATCCTGATACATCTTCTCACTACCAGGGTGAATCGAATAAGCAGTCTCATGAGCTTCCTTGAGAATCAACTCCTGAATGGACTGGACATTAGGGACGCACAAGCGGTCTTTGAACCATATCACACCTTCTGCATCTTTACGAAAATCTTTGCCTCTGCCATCTAGAATCAGTCGCCGGATCTCACTAATCTTCTCATCATTCTTCTGCGTTTCTTTGATTTCCCGCTCCAGGGTAGGTTCCAACTCAACTGTGACTCCTCGCGAATTGTTCAGAAATCCGAGACTTAACCTGTCAAACTCCTTGGCCAACTCATAAGGCATCGGACGAGCGTCCATCAGATTGACTTGACTCTTCCTGCTCAAAGCATCTGCCACTACGTTTGCTTTGCCTGGATGGTAATGGATCTCCAACTCATAGTCTTTGATCAACTCTAACCATCTTCGCTGCCTCATATTCAATTCTGACTGAGTGAATATGTACTTTAGACTCTTGTGGTCTGTGTAAACATCGCATTTCTGTCCATACAGATAGTGCCTCCATGTCTTCAGTGCGTGAACCACTGCTGCCAACTCTAGATCATGGATTGGGTAATTCTTCTCATGAACCTTCAGCTGTCGGGACGAAAAAGTCACAACTCTTCCCTCTTGCATCAACACGCATCCCAAACCTGTGTAACAAGCATCACAGTACACAGAGAAGGGCTTGTGCACATCAGGCAAGACTAGGACAGGCGCTGTTGTCAACTTCTCTTTCAGCGCTTCGAAGGCCTCTTGACATTTCTGGGTCCACTTGAACTCAACCTTGTTGCCTAGCAACGCTGTCATTGGTTTCGCAATCTTTGAAAACCCTTCAATGAATCACCGATAATATCCGGCCATTCCAATGAAGCTCTTGATTCCTCGAGCATCTGTTGGCGCTTTCCAGTTCAGAATGTCTGCCACTTTCTTCGGATCCACAGCCAATCCTTCATTGTTGATTATGTGACCCAAGAACAGGACCTCATTGATCCAGAACTCACACTTGCTCAACTTTGCATACAACTTGTGCTCTCGCAATCTCTGCAATACCATCCTCAAATGATCTGCATGCTCTTCTTCGCTTTGAGAATAAATCAGAATGTCATCAATGAATACCACCACAAACTTATCAAGGTAATCCATGAATACACTGTTCATTAGATTCATGAAGAACGCTGGTGCATTGGTCAAACCAAAAGACATCACTGTGAACTCATATAACCCATACTTGGTAGTGAATGTCGTCTTCGGAATGTCCGAAGGTCGGATCCTGAGCTGATGATAACCTGATCTCAGATCAATCTTGGAGAACACACTGGCTCCTCTCAATTGGTCGAATAGATCTTCTATTCTGGGCAAAGGGTATTTGTTCTTGATCGTGACTTTATTCAAAGCTCGATAATCGATACACATCCTTTTGGTGCCATCTTTCTTTTCCACAAACAAGACAGGGGCGGCCCAAGGCGAGGTGCTTGGCCGGATGTAACCTTTCTCTGACAACTCATCAATCTGCTTCTTAAGCTCAACCAATTCTGGTCCGGATATTCTGTAAGCTCTCTTAAAGATGGGGGCGGTTCCAGGAAGAAGCTCTATGGCAAACTCAACTTTCCGCTCTGGTGGCATACCCGGTAAATCCTTTGGAAACACATCTGGAAATTTAGACACAACCTTGATACTCTCAATTGGGTCTGCTTCACTGCTATCGACAGCCATCTGATGACAACTTCCTTTCTTTGGCTCGGGCGGAACTAACTCGGTCACCACTTCCTCTCCTAGTGGGGACACCAACCTGATTGTCCTTTTATCACAACTGATAATTGCCTGATACTTATCTAGCCAATTCATCCCTAGGATGACATCTATTCCCTGAGTACCCATTACTATAAGGTTAGCGGGAAACGCTATCCCCCTTATTTCCACGCTTACATTCAAACAGATGCTATCAGCTCGAATTTTACCACCGGCTGAGTCAATTTGAATGGGGGTTGACATGGTAGTAATTGGAAGATTATGTGCTTCTACCCATGATGCAGTAATGAAAGAATGTGTTGCTCCAGTATCAAATAACACTTCTGCAATATGGGAGTCCACCGGGAACATACCTACTATCATGCCGGGAGTCTCCTGAACTGCTTTAGCCTCCAAGTGGTTCAGTCTCCCATGATTATAGCGCGGCTGAGGGCGATTGCCTGATCCAGGCTGAGACACATTCTGCTTTGCTGGGGCATTGGGGCCTGACTGCTGCTGGGCTGCCTTCTTCGGGCATTGCATCACCCAATGGCCTTGCTCTCCACAGTGGAAACATGCCTTGTTTCCAGCCTGAGCTGGTGCTGCCTGATTGTTCTGCTGGCTTGCTGGGGCAGGAAGACGAGGTGCCTACTGATTCTGCCTCTGAAACTAACCTCCTGACTGATTGCTCTGACGGTTCTGGTACTGGTGCTGAGGATACTGCCTTTGGAACTGTTGATGCTGGGGTGGATGCTGGTTCTGCCTGAACTGCTGGGGTTGATTGCCTGAGAAACGAGGGCGGCTGCTGCTTCCAGGCTGGGGTCCACTGATCTTGCGCTTACGATCCTCCATCTCCCTACGCTTTCTTTCTGTCATAATTGCTCTGTCAATCAGGTGCTGGAATGTCGGGAAGGTGTGATTCATCAGCTGATAGTGCAGAGGGTCAACCAAGCCTCTCAAGAAACGGTACTATCGCTTGGCGTCGGTGTTGACATCTTCAGGAGCATAGCGGGACAACTGCAGAAACCTGTCTCGATACTCACTGACAGATGATGACCCTTGCTTAAGGGCCAGGAACTCCTCCTTCTTCACTATCATCAGACCTGCAGGCACATGGTACTGACGAAAGCTACCTCTGAACTCTTCCCAAGTGATGGCATCGGGGTTGGCATGGGTGGCGAGGTAAGACTCCCACCATGATTGGGCTGCTCCTCTCAACAGACGGGGACCATACAGAACTTTCTCTCTGTCATCGCACTGAGCGGTATGCAACTCCCACTCCACAGTGCGCAGCCAATCTTCAGCATCCATGGGGTCAGAAGAGTGAGCAAATGTTGGAGGATGACCTCTCATGAATTCAGCACGCTTGTCTCTAGGCATCTGAGGCATCTGAGGTTGAGGTGGAGCCTGCTGCTGCTGCTGCTGAATGGCGGCCAGAGTCTGACCGATGGCTTGAACTGCCTGAGTCTGCATCAGAAACATCTGCTCGATCGACATCGGGGGCGGGGGCGGCAGGTGCTGCTGCTGAGGCACCTCATCCTGCGGAGCGGCTCGCTCCTGCTGAGCACGCCTTCCTCCTCTGCGCCTGTTCTCTGACATCTGCAGAATGCAACCACACATCAGAACTGATCTGGCAAATCTTACAGCATAAGAAAAGAGTATAGAATTCTCCAACAGCACTGAACAGATGAGCATCTTCACTGATCTCCAACACAGACCACATAGCTTCTCAGATAAAGAGGAAAGTGGAATAAAAGGTTTCCCAACTATATAACTAACTCCATTAACATATAACAGGTAAACCATAATGCAGGGGATACCCACACTCTGGTGACAGTCATTACAAAGATCCAAACCAAACATAGTTCATCATGACAAACATAAATGCACAGGATATAGCAAACTATCCTGTCTAACTAAGACTAACTAAAAGCGAGATTAACGCTAAGACTGTAGCTTCTACGTATATATTTTGTATTAATTACAAGATCCAACTCTAACGATCTATGGTTCTAGATTTATCTTGGTCTTGCAGTCGGGATTGCCATAAGACTGGCATCCACGCCGAGGTGAGCAGTACGGGTGCTGAGTCCCAACGGGAGCGGGGGAACCATCATCCAAGTGACGACGTTCCGCGCGCTCAGCCCGCAGCAGGGCGATCTCAGCACGAGCCCTACTCAGCTCGTCTAGTGCATGGTCCAGCTCCGTGTTTAGCACGGCGGCTAGGTTGACTGTGCTGCTCAACCTAGGATTATCCTCACCAGCAGGTGAAATAATCACGCCTCCTGTGCTGCCAGATGGACGGCGGGGGTAATACTTCAGGTCGAGACCGTCAGCTACCCCACCGAGAACCGAGCAGTAGTGCGAAAGCGCACGCCGTGCAGCATCCTGCATGGCTGCCTCAGCTGAGTCCCGCTCAGAGATAGAATAGTGCTCTGAGCAGGCCTCCGCACCCTGGAGACTGTTCTCCGGACGGCGCACCAAACAGGTCGCCTCCCAGCGGTCCGGGTAGACCCCGTGACTATGCTGATAGACCACACAGCGATACTCGATGGACCAAGTACGCCGGTCAAGTGCCCGACGTAGCAGGGTGTCGAGCGCGTCGTGGAAGTGACACCCGCGAGCAGCGTCACGAGTGATGGGTCGAGCAACCCATCCTTCCGGCTCATGGTCAGCAAGGAAGTCGGTGTCGTGGCTCGAGCTGTCGTCGCCATCTCCATCGTCTGGGTCTCCTCCAGCAGCTACTCCAGAGGCTGGGGCGCCCAGTGGTGGTGCAGGGGGCGCCTCCAGGGGAAGCACAGGAGAGCAGCTCCTCTCAGACTCTATCTCCTGCTGGAGCGAGAAGGAAGAGCCCTGCTGCTCCTATCGTCGACGTTCCTGCTCCTCATGCAGGCGGTGGTGCAGTCTCTCCAAGTGGCTGGACTGTCCGGCCACGGGACAACGAAGCGGACGCTCAGCAAGGCGGGAGGGTAAGAAGGGGATGACGGACTTTCGTGCAGTGTGTCTAAGTCGAGCCATCTACAAAAGACACCGCAAGCAAAAGAGTGAGAACAGAATTAATATGACCAGCAAATAATAAACCATAAGTAAATGAAGGATTAGAATAAAACAAAATTTTCAGCAAGGTATAATATATAGTAGAACATAGGTTTGGTCAGTATGACCAACTTTTGAAGGGGTACCAAAGTCAAGGCAGGGACAGAGGTCTATAATCCTTAGAACGACCATTCTACTCTAGGTTAGCGGTCCTACAGTCAGCACGGCTTTGATACCAGCTTATGTCACACCCGGTTTTAGAAGGCAAACCGAATGCGAACCATGTACGTGCCAGGATCAGTTTTTCACGTACACAGCAGTTACATAACATGGACATCATCACACAGTGCTCAAAATAGTATTAAAAGGGAAATAGTCGATTACATCATACGTCTGAGACGTCCATATAGTCCTTACAATAAATCAAAGTGTGAAAACGAAACATAGATAACCGCGGCCTTCACAGGCAGCCGACTGGGGGTTGCCACTAACCCACACCTAGAACTCGTCGTAGTCTTGGAACTCCTGGAAGTCTCCTTCCACAGCTTCATCTTCTCCTGAGCAGTGGTTGCAATGCTGACAACCTGGGGGGGTTTGGTGTGTAGAGCAAGAGTGAGTACACATCAACATACTCAGCAAGTATCCTGTTTGGCTGTAGTGGACTAGCTTTATGTGGGGATAAGTCAAGTAGTTGCTTTTAGTTGGTCAGATTATTATTTACTAATAGAAAGCCAGGTTTTAGCGTTAACCCAAGTTATTAGCCCGATGTACCCTTTCCAAACAGAAAGAATACCACTTACCAGCACCATAGTCATAACCAAAACCATCAGTCTCATTGCCACCTGTAAACCAAAATGTCTTTGATCAAGTACCACTAATCATTGGAGCTCCCTTGGCCGTTCATAACCGCGAGCACGGCTGATATATCAGTTTTCAAACACTCTACAGAGGTTGTGCACTTTACCCACAAGCCGTGATCCCCTTTCTGCCCGGAGAGAGCTACTCCCTATTGACCACTACCTAGGTGGTCCAGCAGGGCATCACTACGTAGCCTTTACAAAGATTCCCCGGGGCTGTAGCCGCCCGTTAGGTTTCCTAAATGTACCGCACTCCTCCCCAAGGGACAAATCAACCTTGGCAGAGCGAGCCGCATACACCGAGCCCCATTGACGGCACAACGGCTAAGCGAACTACACCCCGGTTCCTCTAATTATTCAGCTAAGGGCGTCCCACTCCACCCTCATGGTTGCACTGTTTTCCCGGGCGGTCATCCATTGAACAGGTCCTTACGGAGAGGCACTCGAGAAACCGCTCGAGCCCCGTTAAAGGCCACAAGTACAACATCATAATAAGAGAAGGGAAAACAGCGTATCATATATAATCTCATCATGTTCATTGATTAGAGTTTGAGCAATAGCATAGAGCTAAATAATAATAATCCGACCCAAATAGGTAAACAAGGACATGGATAACAAAGCTAGTCAATCCTTAAGTATAAATGTGTAATGCGGGAGGTGAATTAAAGAATGAATAGGACAGAGATAGGTCAAAGGACACTTGCCTCCACCAACCGACTGCTGCTCAGGGGCTTCTCCTGCGAGTTCTTCGGGCTCTCCAACCGGATCGTTCTCTAAGCGATTGCAAGCATACATACATCCATCCATTGAAATTAGGAAACCAACAATACACCATACAAGAGAACCAGTAGATTAAACATGCATAAAATATCACATACAATAATGAGTTTACCATGGTTAGAAAGAAATGAGAAAAGGTCTCGCGAGAGTTAAAGCTTATGCCCGAGACGCACTACGGGTTGGTGAATAACTAGACGTCACGTGTTCTAGTTCCAATTGGTTCTAACAAAAGAATTAGCTACATGCACTAATGTAAACGTGACCACTTTTAGTAGATTAACATTGAATAAGATAGACGATTAGCTATACAAATTAACTAACGTAATCAATTTCCAAATTGAGACTCCTATCTTATTAATATAAACAACGTGATTAGCGCATATAGGATACGGGGGGGTAGACGGGGCTAGGGGGTAGACGATCGTGTCGCGAGCGCGACAGGGCGCTATGCGTCGCGTCGCGAGCACGACGAGCTACGCCAGAACGCTGCGCGAACACGTGCACGCGCAAAGCCACACTTAAGGTGCCGCGAACGAGTCGCGCACGCGTCGGGGCCGTGCGCTGGCCGAGCTCGAGGCCGCGCGCCGAAGGCACGCTGGGCCGAGCTCGAGGCCACTCCGAGGGCCGACACGACGCGAGCAAGGCACGGCGAGGCGAGCGGGCAAACATGCCAGGGCAAGCGAGCACGGGCGAGCGAGGACACCGCGGACCACTGCGAGCGAGGCACGGACGGGGCGAGGACACGGTCGGGCGAGGCCGGGCGCGGGGCGACCGGGCCGGGGCGCGACGGGAGCGGCTGAGCCGGGGCACGGGGCGGCCGAGTCGGGGTCGGGGCGGGGCGGTTAGGCCGAGCGCGGGGGAGGGGCGGTTGAACCGGGGGGGCGGCCGAGCTCGCCGGGAGGCGGGCGGCCGAGCCGAGCGGGGGCGGTTGGGCCGGGGCCGGGGCGGCCGAGGCCGGGCGCGAGTGGCCGAGGCCGGGCGCGGGAGGCGGTCGAGCCGGGGAACGGCCGAGCCGGGCGCGGGAGAGGGGCGGCGCGGGGCGGGGCGGGGCGCGCGCGGGCGGCCGGGGGGCGGTGCGGGGTGGCCGGGCGCGGGCGGGGTGGCCGAGCGGGCGGCCGGGCGTGGCCGAGCCGAAGGCGACCGGGGCCGGGGCCGAGCTGGGCGGGGTCGGGGGCGCGAGCGACCGGGGTGGCCGGGCGCGGGAGCCGGCCGGGCGCGGGCGAGGCCGGGGCGGCCGGGGCCGGGCCAAGCTCGCCGGAGCGGCCGAGCCGGGGGCCGAGCCAGGCGGCGCGGGTGAGGGGAGGGCGCCGGAGGGAGGAGAGGGAGGAGGGAGAGGGAGGAGAGGAGGGAGGAGGAGGGGGGAGCCTCACCGGAGGGGGACGGCGCGGCGGCGGCGCCGGGGAGGGGAGAGGCGGCGGCGCTAGGGCAGGGGAGAGGCGGCGGTGGCGCTAGGGTTAGGGTGAGGGTGAGGGAGAGAGAGAGAGAGAGGGAGGGGATTTTTGGAAAAAGAAAAAAAAAGAGAGGTGGGGACGGTTGGGTCGGCTGGGCCCAAAGGAGGGGGGCGCGCGGCTGGGCCGCCAGGCGGCCCACGGCGGGGGAGGGGGACGGGGCGGCTGGGCCGAAATGGGGAAGGAGGGGGGAAGGGGAGGAGAAAAAGGTTTTCCTTTTTCTAAAATCTAATTTCCTCTAAATGAAAGCATTCACATTTTTAATCAATCAAAAAGTATGCATGGTTCGGCATGGTGCATCACACAAAATAAAGTGTTTAAAGGTTTTGCTTTACACGAGGTCTAAAGCCAAAACCCGCTGTGAATTTGGAAAAGATCAAGGCTTAGCGAGAAGAAAAGGGAAAAAGGAAAGAGTAACGCCTGAATTTGGTGAGAGAAAAGAAGAAAAAAATTCTACCCCCAAATTCAGGGCGTTACAATAGCAGTCTGTTCTCTATTGTTTGTATTTTTGAATGCGTTGGACGGCTATTTGTGTTTGCATAACTCAATTCTTGGGTCCCCAACGGTTTTTGGGTCCCCATCGGGTTCGGGTGCGGGGGCAGATTTTCCTCCACCGCGGAGTTTGGGTCCGGGTCGGGTTTTTGCTTTGGGTATCGGGTTTGGGTCCGCAGAAGCTACACCTGCCTCGAACCCGCCCGTTGACATCCCTACGCGCTCGCGTCTCACCCTCGACCCTGATTAGTTGTTCCTCGTCTTCGCTAACACCAATGTGTGACAACCCCTGGCCGACGGTGAAGGATCACCGCGACGTGAGCGGTGCTAGAGGTCGCCAACAAACCAGGCAAGTGGTTGAACTATTTAGATTCTCTTCTATTTCATTCATAATTCTCTCATGTTGTCTGGTACATTATTTATAGCCACCTTTACCGGTGCTAATTCCCCTAGTACGGCCCATTGCAGAGCTAATTTGGTTTATATGGCCCAATCACCAGAATATAGACTCCCTTCGGAGAACAAAAATTAAGCAGAAACGAACTCAACCATGGTACCTAACCATGCCCAGCTACTCCTTCACACCTCACTGGTCCCTTCTGCAATCCTCACATCTCCTTGGCCCTCAAATGACGCTTGACCCCAAGCATTTGCTATTGAAAAACATGCCTTAACAACAGAGTAATCTTCCCATGTAGCAGCTGCCTTGGGTAGCCCAGTCCACTTCACCAATGCCTGAGTAATAGCATGATTGCCCTTACGCACCATTCTTCGATTCAACACCTGTTCAGGCACAATCTCCCCTTGAGACAGATCAAACATCGTTGGTAATGCTATAAACACAGGCGAGTAGCAAGGAATAAACGACTTGAGTTGAGACACATGAAAAACAGGATGAACTTGGGCATCTGCAGGCAATGCAAGTCTATAAGTGACTGGCCCAATCCTAGCCTCCACCTTGAATGGCCCAAAGAATTTAAACGCTAGCTTCGGACAAGGCTGGTTCACCATAGTCTTCTATGCATAAGGCTGTAATTTGAGTAGAACTAGGTCTCCCACTTGAAGCTGTGACACCCCAGTGTCACCTAGGGTTTCCCTTAGTGCTAACCCAAGAATCAACATTTTATGTGAGCCACATTGAGCATGAGCATCAAATTAACTCAAGAATAAAAGCTCTACTAAGTGTATATCTAAAGAATCATGTTCCAAACAAATAAGATTTTCAAAAAGGGAAAAAATGTTGAAACCCTAATACCAACCCTAATTGAGCTAATTAAGAAGAATTGAAGAAAAGGGGTATAAGACCATGAAAAATATAAAATCATGGCCTAGGCCAAATATAAACATTGAAGTATACTAAATAAGCTACAATAAAGATTATGGAAGCTTGGACAAAATAGTTTAATAAAAACTCCAAACAAGCCATTTAAATGGAAGTTCAATGGGGATTTCTGAAATTCAAATTTCTGAATTTCAGCCCTTGAGCCAAAGACCGAGCGTGTTCACCTTGATCCCTAGCTCAAATCCTAATGACCCCATTGACAAAATTGTGCCTAACTAACCTCTCTATCTCATGCCAGAAGATGGCATTGGGACACGTGCCTTGGACACGTCAAACCCGGGATCTTCTCTCTGTGCGCGGCAGTGAGACAAACCCGATTTCTCCCCTCTCTATCTCTTGACCCAGTTAGCAAAACCTGCAAGTCTCCACACACAAACGACAAAGGGATGTCAGAGGAAGAGATCTCTCAACGGGATCATGGTCATAATCTCAAAGATTTGGAGCCAATCCGCGCTTGAACTCGACCTCTCTCTGCGTTGCCTCGTGCTCGACGCCGTGCCAGGCGCCAGAGCGCGCACTGGCGTTCGCCCGCGCACACCCCGAGCGCTTGTCAGAGCCCCGCCCTCGGCCATGCTCGCCCGCGCTTATAAAGCCTCCCCGGTCGTGCCTCACTTCACCCCGTGCTCACCTTCGCCAGCTCTCTTCCGCCCGCCATTGCCACCCGAGCCTCGGCCACCGTGGCCAGCCACTCCAGTCGCTTCCAAGCCACGCCAGCCGCTCGGATAGCTTCGCCCAGAGCTTGTGAAGCTTCCTAAGCTCTCGGACCCGGCAGAACTTCACCGGAGAACCAAGATCGTCCTCGCCGGACTTCGGCCGCCCGTCTGCGCACGTAGACCGAGCAATCCGGTGAGCCGTTCTTCAATTCCTCGCACACACACCTTCCTTGATCCATGGTGAAGCTCTCTAACCCATTTGATTGGTCGATTGTGCCCTGGATAGGCCGAACTCCTCGCCGCCGACGAGCTCCCCCGCCTGCGCACGTGGACCGGACGACTCCGACCATCCCCGGCGGCGACCCGCACATCGCCGTGACCCTTAGGACCTCCCCAACACCCTCGGCCACCTCACGGAAGCAGTCTTGCCACCGGTAAGCCCCTCCACCCTTTCCTCTGCCGCGGGTACTGTTTAATTTGGGGGAAGGACCTCGGGTTAGGTTTAGTGGAACCCCAGGGGGTTTTCTGAACTGTCAGCGACACATTTGAATAGTAATCCAAGGACTAGCCTGTAAAGAAACTTAAAAACACCCGCCAGGGACCCCGTTGCAAAGTCGTTTCCCATTTAATATTTTCTGTTTAATCTTTTTAATGAACAAAGAACTTAGGAAATTCATAACTTGAGAATTATTTAACCAAAAATTGTCAAACCAATTTTGCTGGATTCTAAATATTATGGGCTACCAATTAAAAATACTAAACCTCATGCTTTCTGTTTTAAATTTTAGAGTTTAAAATTAATTACAGAAACTGACCAAACCTTATTTAAATAAAGAAAATTAGTTATGCTTCTGTGCTGAACCTAAGAAAATTTGTAGATGTTTAAACCCCATTTAAACACTGTTTAAAAATAGTGAGAACCCCAGCATTGAAAATTTCAGTAAAGATATCTATTAAAAGTCATTTTTGCCCAAAACTTAGGCAAATCAGAAAGGCATTAGAAATTAATGAACAGTGAGTGTAATTATTTTTCCTAGCCTACTTAAGTAACAAAGAACTTAGGAAAAATAAAAGGACTTCTAGTCCAGAACAGAATTAAAGTGAAATATTTTATTTAGCATTATTCCAACTAGAAAACAATTATTAGAATTATAAAAACTATTTCAAAACTTGTCATAAAAATCCAGTGGACTTGTGACCACTAAAACCCCACTACAAAAATGATAACCACCACAGCCCATCATTTTAAGTAGGGTAAACAAATAAAACTTGATATTGGATCATATTTCAATTAAATCATGAGCAACCCAAAATGGTGCAATAATGGGCAAATAAAATTTTGCTAGATCAATAATGAGATAGGCCACCAAAAATGCAAACCCATTTGAAAGATGCAAAATAATACCTATTGCCAATACTTCATGAAAAAGGCCATTTAATCCAAATAATTCCTACCACCCCTCCCTTAAGCAAAAAGATGCCAAACTTCAGAATGATTGCTCTTGCACAAAGAATAAGCTAGGAAACATCAGAAATCTGTTGTTTGATATTTTTCAAATATAGTGGTAGTAGAAAGCACCCCTTTGGCTAGAAACTTTAGAAAATCATGGCCAAATAACTAATAAGTATTAATGGCTAGAAATTTGTGCAAAGTCATGTTATAACACCCAAATGCCAGCAAATATAAGTCTTAGAGAATAACTTACTGTTAAAAGGTAGTTGTAGTTCAAAACGCCCTTCTGCCCTAACATTTGATAATTTTGTACAGAGGGAACCACTCACTTTTAAACCCCAAATTTTGAGACAGAGAATTATACGCCAGTAAGAAGCCACTGTAATTTTTACAGAATTTTTGGAAATTTATTAAGACAACTTGTAGTTCAAACCCACTTTAAAAACATAAAAGAAATAAAGGGAAAGAAATGAAAGATAAACCTCGCCCCAATAAGTTCAACTAGAAATCTTGACAAATTCTCACTAAGGCTTTAAAAAGAATTCAATGGAACACCAAAATGGACTTACCACTTAGTTTAACTGAGTGTGATCTAAATTACTAAGTATACCACTAAAAATCTTTAATAGCAAGATTAAACTCTATCTGATTTAAGTGGATCATTCACTATCAAAGTTAAATTACTAAAGCACATATCATATCATGTATGTATCTTACTCATTACATTCATTGGATTGTAATCTCGCTGATGGAGAGTACGTGCTCATCCCCAAGCAAGGAACTGTCCAAGAGGAAGACCAGGAGCAAGCTCCCGAGGCTACCATCGAGGATCTCCCTGTAGCCCCAGTTATTGAAGGCAAGCCCCGGTTTTATGCATAACCGTATTTATATATGCTACTTTACTACACTTAATGCTTGTAGGATTGTATTGTGCACTTAAGTGTAGGAGTTGCTTGAAACCTCTAGTTGCATGAACTTAGAATTCCTTTTTGAGATGGATACTAGCATGCTAGGTCGAGTAGCTGCTATGCTAATCAGGATCTTGGTAGAAGTCGAGTGATTTTTCTAGCACTCGCGCAAGGTCAGGAATTGATTGTATTCATCTTGATAACGAGATCTATGATGGTCTATGGACTTGGATCTAGGGTGGATGCCTTGTCCATGAGACGGGAAAAGGAATTAAGGATTAATGTGTGGATACCTGAGTCAAGCTTTTGAACATACTAAACACATGTCGAGAAATATGGTAATCGGTAAACCTAGTACCTGAGTGAAGCCGGGCGCGGACTTTATCCCTCACGCGACCTGAGACTGGGTCTCCCATGCTAGCTATGGTGGGTACAAGTGCGGTCACTGCACGGCGACAGCCGGGGTTAGTGGAGCATTGTATGCCAAGGCGGTGAGGCCTGGACGCGAATGGGGAATCGATGGGGACGGTTGACAGGTGTGGGGTCGGAGTACCCTGACATGTCGTGTGTTTAGGTTTACCTTGCAAGGATAAAACTCGATTCGAATCGTCTACTTCTCGCAGCTAATGAGACTGCTTGACCCCTTGTACTACATTGAGTAAGAAGTGAAATGAGGTTACATGAGATAATTTGTTGATTGTACTAAATGCTTGTTACCATGTATGCTTAGAAGGAGCAAACTAGCTAAGATAATGATGCTAGAAATTGAAAAGCTAAAAAATGATTTTAGAAACAGCTAGTGCTTTTGGCAAACCAAACCCCTCAGCCAAACAGCTGCATGGTCTAGAGGTAAAGGAGTAGTTTCCTCACACCGGGTAAGTCTAGCTGAGTATTAGTATACTCAGCCTTGCTTGTGGCATAATTTTTGCAGGTACGCTTCAGGACATGATTGATGGTGTAACTTGGCCTACCACCCTGCCACTGGGTTGGACGGTCAAGTGGGATGCTGCTCCGGCAGGAGAGGAGCACGAGGAGTAGTGGGCTAGGCCTTGCCCATTTCCTCGCTATCGATGACATCGATTATCCGCTGCATTTTATCTTATGAACTATTTTAATTTACTTGAGAAACTCCGATTTATGTAATAATTCAGTACTTTAATTTGAGGTTTCCTGTTTTATTGTGTTTCTTCTGTGACTCACCTTCGAGTGAGTATGTGGTATTTGATCCTGGTTAAGTGGCTTTATCAGACTAGATCTGAGGAACTGATGGGTTATTCCGATTTAAGTGTGTCGCGGCCCTTGAGGCATGACTTAGGCACTTAAGCTAGAATAATTCGGGCAGTTCTGCCACAGAAACTCTCTTGGAGTTCTGCCCTTATTAGCATACTGCTTCATACAAAGTTGAGCCTAAGCCAATTGCTTCTTCAACATGGCTGAGAAAGCTAACCTCTCAGTAATCCAATCAGTAGCCTCCTTATCCTCAATTCCAATGAGTCGAGGGGTGACTAGAAGTGGTGCTTCATAGCCATATAGTGCTTTGAAGGGAGTGCAGCCCAACACCGAATGGTAGTTAGAGTTATACCAATACTCAACTAAGGCCAACCATTTTCCCATTGGTGGGGCTGATTATAGACAGCACACCTGAGGTACATCTCCACACACTGATTTACCATCTCGCTTTGGCCGTCAGTTTGTGGGTGGTACGTAGTAGAAAGTAAGAGCTTCACCTTCATGAGCTAGAAAAATGCTTCCAGAAATAGCTGGTGAAGACTTTGTCACGATCAGACACTATAGATTTAGGCACCCCATTCAGCTTGATCACATTGTCCAGGAAAATTTGAGCAACCACTTTGGCAGTGAATGGATGCTTCAGAGGAAAAAAAATGAATGTACTTACAAAATCCGTCCACCACCACAAGTATAATATCAAACCCTTCAGATCTTGGCAATCCTTCAATAAATTCCATGGTCACATCCTCCCACATCCATTGAGGAATAGGCAACGGCTACAACAAGCCTGCCAGATGACATCTCTCACTCTTAGCCTTTTGACAAACTTCACACTGCTGCACATACTGAATAACATCAGTTTTCATGTCCTTCCACCAAAAAACTTTCTTCACACGTTGATAGGGCGCCTGAATACCCGAGTGCCCCCGAGGGCACTATCATGAAGGGCTGCAATCAACTTTGTTCGAAGAGCTGAGTTAGTACCAATCCAAATTCGATCTCCCTTCCTTATGATGCCCTGATGCAAAGAAAACCCTTGTTCTTCTGGACTTTGAATCAGCAAATGGGTTGCCAACTATTGAGCGTTGACATTAGTAGCATAGGAGTTAACTACTTCCTATATCCGCAAGGGTTGCACTTCTGACAGCATAGGTAGCACCTTCATAGATCCAACTCTAGATAGAGCATCGACAACTACATTTTTTGAGCCCTTCTTATAGACTACTTGAAATTGCAACCCCATGAGTTTTATCATTGCCTTTCTCTGAAGGTTTGACTGTAGTTGTTGATCATTGAGGAATGTCAATGACTTGTGGTCTGTCTTGATCACAAAGGATCCTCGTTGTAAATACTGTCTCCATTTGTCAACTGATAGAATTAAGGCCAAGAACTCTTTCTCGTAGATTGACAGGTGATTGTTTCTTTCTCCTAGCGCCCTACTAATGAATGCCACATGTTGGTTGCTGCATGAGCACAACCCTAAACCCACATCTGAAGCATCAATTTCCACAGTGAAAGGGATGTCAAACCTTGGTAAAGCTAGAATTGGGGTTGTGGCCATGCCTTGCTTCAAACTATTGAAAGCAACTTCAGCTTCTTCATTCCACTAGAAACTGTGTTGCTTCTGCAACAGTTTTGTGAGAGGCTTTGCCAAGAGACCATAACCTTTGACAAACTTTCTATAGTATCCAGTTAGACCCAAAAATCCTCTGAGTTCAGTAACATTTCTTGGTTATGGCCAAGACAACATGGCTGCAGTTTTACTAGAATCTATTGCCACCCCTCCCTGGAAATCACATGGCCCAAATACTTCAACTCATGCTTCACAAAGGAACACTTCTTCAACTTTAAGTAAAACTGATGCTCCCTCAGCTTAGCAAAAACCAACTTGATATGGTAAATATGTGTTTCCAGGTTGGGACTATATATGAGAATGTCATCTAGAAAAACCATCACAAACTTCCTGAGAAAACTCTCCAAAACTAAGTTCATGGCACATTGAAAACTGGCTGGTCCATTAGTGAGACCAAATGGCATCACCCTAAACTGATAATGACCATGATATGTTTTGAAAGCAGTCTTTTATTCATATTCAACCCCCATTCTAATCTGGTGGTAGCCTATTGTCATGTCTAGACTTGTGAAGAACTGAGCTCCAGCCAATTGATCCAAAATCTAATCCATCAGAGGCATTGGAAATTTGTTCTTTATAGTCATCTCATTCAACTTCCTGTAATCAACACAAAATGGCATATAATTGTTCTACAAGATGTCATGTATGCGATGGAATTAGGTTTGTGGTTATTTTTCATTATGTCATGTACGCAATGGAATTGCTGGAATGACATAAAATTGTTCTATAGGATGTCCTAGATGTATAATCTTATTTTTGTGCCTTTGTGATTGCTGATGTTAGAAGATGAGAAGCACTCGGACCATGCCTTTTATTTTCCTATACAACTGTTGGAATTGAGTTTGTATAATTTTTTCTATAGTATTGAAAGTTGCCTAGAGGGGGGTGAATAGGCGAAACCTGAAATTTATAAACTTAAGCACACACTACAAGCCGGGGTTAGCGTTAGAATTAAATCTGAGTCCGGGAGAGAGGGGGAAAACAAATCAACTAAGAAATAAAGCGAGTGAACATGGTGATTTGTTTTACCGAGGTTCGGTTCTAAAGAACCTAGTCCCCGTTGAGGTGGTCACAAAGACCGGGTCTCTTTCAACCCTTTCCCTCTCTCAAACGGTCACTTAGACCGAGTGAGCTTTCTCCTTAATTCTCACGGGTCACTTAGACCCTGCAAGGACCACCACACGATTGGTGTCTCTTGCCTTGGTTACAAAACTCTTGGGAACAAGAATGAGGAAGGAAGAAAGTGATCCAAGCAACAAGAGCGCAAGAAACACGAACAAACACTCTTTTAAGTCACTAGGTGGTTAGAATGAATTCTAGACTTGGAGAGGCTTTGATCTTTTGGAAATATATCTTGGAGTGAATGCACTAGTTCTTGTATTGAATGTGAAGTGCTGGAAACTTAGATGCTTGGAGTGGTGGTGGTTGGGGGGTATTTATAGCCCTCAACCACCAAACAACCGTTGGGGCAGACTGTTATCGATTGGCGCACCGGACAGTCCGGTGTGCCACCAGACACTGTCCGGTGCGCCAGCCACGTCACCCAACCGTTAGGGTTCTGGAGCATTTGACCGTTGGAGGCTTTGTCCAGTAGTGCCACCGGACAGTCTGGTGCCGCACCGGACATGCACTGTTCACTGTCCGGTGCGCCTCTGACCTGCGGTTCTAACTCTACGTGCACTGTTCTTCACTGTAGCTCTGATCACCGCGCTTTTGCAGTCGACCATTGTGCTAGATAGCCATTGCTCTGCTGGTACACCGGACAGTCCGGTGGCACACCGGACAGTCCGGTGAATTATAGCGGACTGCGCCCAAAGAAACCCGAGAGCGGCTGGTTCAGACCTGTACGGTCCTGGTGCACCGAACACTGTTCGGTGGCACACCGGACAGTTTGGTGCGCCAGACCACAACACACTTGGTTTTATTTGCTCTTTTGAATTGAACCCCTAACTTGAATATTTATTGGTTTGAGTTGAACCTTTATGCACCTGTAGAACATATATTCTAGAGCAAACTAGTTAGTTCATATATTTGTGTTGGACATTCAACCACCAAAATTAATTGTGGGAAAAGGTTAACCCTATTTCCCTTTTAATCTCCCCCTTTTTGGTGATTGATGCCAACACAAACCAAAGTAAATGTATAAAGTGCAGAAATGAACTAGTTTCATATGGTAAGTGCATAGGTTACTTGGAATTAAACCAATATGAAAGTCTTATTACATATGAATAAAAGTGAATGGATTGCTTTCTTTTATTTAACATTTTGGACCACATTTGCACCACTTGTTTTGTTTTTGCAAATCTTTTCAAAGTCTTTTCAATATTCTTTTGCAAATAGTCAAAGGTATATGAATAAGATTGCAAGAAGCATTTTCAAGATTTGAAATTTCTCCCCTGTTTCAAATGCTTTTCTTTTGACTAAACAAAAGCTCCCCCTGAATGAAATTCTCCTCTTAGCTTTCAAGAGGGTTTTGAAATGGGTACCAATTTTGAAATCTTATTTTCATAAGCATAGATACCAATTTGAAATTATCTTTGAATATTAATTGAAAAACAAACAATTGTGATTACCAAATAAATCTTTCATTTTGAAAATTTTGAAATGGTGGTGGTGCGGCCCTTTTGCTTTGGGCTTAATATTTTCTCCCCCTTTGGCATTAATCGCCAAAATGGAGAACGTTGGAGCCCTTTTTATATGTTCTCCCCCATTGATAAAGAAATATGAGTGAAAGAGTATACCAATTTGGAGAGATGGCGGAATACCGGCAAAGGGGTAAATAATATCGATGGAGTAGAGTGGAAGCGTTGTCTTTGCCGAGTACTCCATTTCCCTTTCAATCTAAGACTAACACAAGAAATACTCATGGAAATATATTAGTCTTAGCTTTGGCACAAGAAGAATAAGAAATATGTATATGTACCAAATGAAAGAGATATGATCAAAGGTATATAAATGAGTTATGTGTGCAATGTTTCAATCAAAATTCCAAGAATCAAGAATATTTAGCTCATTCCTAAGTTTGCTAAAGGTTTTCTCATCTAGTGGCCTGGTAAATATATTGGCTAATTGATCTTTGGTGTTAACATAAGCTAATTCAATATCCCCCCTATGCTAGTGATCCCTTAGAAAGTGATACCGAATGTCTATGTGCTTAGTGCGGCTGTGTTCAACGGGATTATCCGCCATGCGGATTGCACTCTCATTATCACATAGGAGAGGGACTCTGCTCAATTTGTAGCCATAGTCTCTAAGGATTTACCTCATCCAAAGTAATTGCGCACAACAATGACTTACGGCAATGTACTCGGCTTCGGTGGTAGAAAGAGCTACGGAGTTTTGTTTCTTTGAAGCCCAAGACACCAGGGATCTCCCCAGAAACTGACAAGTCCCTGATGTGCTCTTTCTATAAATTTTACACCCTGCCCAATCGACATCGGAATAACCTATTAAATCAAAGGTGGATCCCCTGGGGTACCAAATCCTAAACTTAGGAGTGTAAACTAAGTATCTCATGATTCTCTTCATGGCCCTAAGGTGAACTTCCTTAGGATCGGCCTGAAATCTTGCACACATGCATACTGAAAGCATAATATCTGGTCGAGATGCACATAAATAAAGTAATGATCCTATCATCGACCGGTATACCTTTTGATCTACGGACTTACCTCCCGTGTCGAGGTCGAGATGCCTATTTGTTCCTATGGGTGTCTTGATTGGTTTGTCATCCTTCATCCCAAACTTCTTAAGTATGTCTTGTATGTACTTGGTTTGGCTGATGAAGGTGCCATCCTGGAGTTGCTTGATTTGAAATCCTAAGAAATATCTCAACTCCCCATCATAGACATCTCAAATTTTTGTACCATGATCCTACTAAATTCTTCATAAGTAGACTTGTTAGTAGACCCAAAGATGATATCATCAACATAAATTTGGCATATAAACAAGTCTTTTTCAACAGTTTTAGTAAAGAGTGTAGGATCGGCCTTGCCGACTTTGAAGCCATTATTGATAAGAAAATCTCGCAGACATTCATACCATGCTCTTGGGGCTTGCTTGAGCCCATAAAGCGCCTTTGAGAGTTTATAAACATGGTTAGGGAACTCACTATCTTCAAAGCCAGGAGGTTGCTCAACATAGACCTCTTCCTTGATTGGTCCATTGAGGAAGGCACTTTTCATGTCCATTAAGCCATGGTAAGTAGCATAGGCAAGTAATATGCGAATTGACTCAAGCCTAGCTATGGGTGCATAAGTTTCATCGAAATCCAAACCTTCGACTTGTGAATAACCCTTGGCCACAAGTCAGGCTTTGTTCCTTATCACCACACCATGCTCATCTTGCTTGTTGCGGAATACCCATTTGGTACTTACAATATTTTGGTTAGGACGTAGAACCAAATGCCATACCTCATTCCTTGTGAAGTTGTTGAGCTCCTCTTGCATTTCCACCACCCAATTCGAATCTCTTAATGCATCCTCTATCCTGTATGGCTCAATAGAGGAAACAAAAGAGCAATGTTCATAGAAATGAGTAACTCGAGATCTAGTTGTTACCCCCTTATGAATGTCACCAAGGATGGAGCTGATAGGGTGATCTCATTGAATTGCTTGGTGGACTATTGGGTGTGGTGGTCTTTGACACTATATTTCTTGATCATCTTCCTTGTCTTCTATTTCCTCATCTCCCCCTTGATCATTGCCCTCCTCTTAAGGTGGCTCATCCTCTTGATCTTCTTCTTCATCACCTTGAGCCTGTTCCTCATCTTGAGTTGGTGGAGATGCTTGATTTGAAGATGGCAGTTGATCTTGTGCTTGTGTAGGCTCTTCGGATTCATTAGGGCACACATCCCCAATGGACATGTCCCTTAGCGCGACGCACAGAGCCTCTTCATCATCTAGCTCATCAAGATCAACTTGCTCCACTTGGGAGCCATTAGTCTCATCAAACACAATGTCACAAGAAACTTCAACTAGTCCACTGGACTTGTTAAAGACTCTATATGCCCTTGTGTTTGAGTCATAACCAAGTAAAAAGCCTTCTACAGCCTTAGGAGCAAATTTAGATTTTCTACCTCTTTTAGTAAGTATAAAACATTTGCTACCAAAGACTCTAAAATATGAAACATTAGGCTTTTTACCAGTGAGGAGTTCATAAGATGTCTTCTTGAGGATTCGGTGAAGGTATAACCGGTTGATGGAGTAGCAGGTGGTGTTAATCGCCTCGGCCCAAAACCGGTTCGGTGTCTTGTACTCATCAAGCATGGTTCTAGCCATGCCCAGTAGAGTTCTATTCTTCCTCTCCACTACACCATTTTGTTGAGGTGTGTAGGGAGAAGAGAACTCATGCTTGATGCCCTCGTCCTCAAGGAACCCTTCAATTTGAGAATTCTTGAACTCTGTCCCATTGTTGCTTCTTATCTTTTTGATCCCTAAGCCAAACTCATTTTGAGCTCGTCTCAAGAATCCCTTTAAGGTCTCTTGGGTTTGTGATTTTTCCTGCAAAAAGAACACCCAAGTGAAGTGAGAATAATCATCCACAATTACTAGACAGTACTTACTCTCGCCGATGCTTATATAAGCGATCGGGCCGAATAAATCCATGTGGAGTAGCTCGAGCGACCTGTCCGTCATCATGATGTTTTTGTGTTGATGATGGGCGCCAACTTACTTTCCTACTTGGTATCCGCTACAAACCCTGTCTTTCTCAAAATGAATATTTGTTAGTCCTAAAATGTGCTCTCCCTTTAGAAGTTTGTGAAGATTCTTCATGCCAACATGGGCTAGTCGGTGATGCCAGAGCCAACCCATATTAGTCTTAGCGATTAAACAAGTGTCGAGTTCAGCTTCATTAAAATTAACCAAATATAGCTGACCCTCTAACACTCCCTTAAACGCTACTGAATCATCACCCCTTCTAAAGACAGTAACACCTACATCTGTAATAGACAGTTGTAGCCCATATTGCATAATTGAGAAATAGAAAGCAAGTTATAATCTAATGAATCTACTAGAAAGACATTGGAAATAGAATGGTCAGGTGATATAGCAATTTTACCCAAACCATTGACCAATCCTTGATTTCCATCCCCAAATGTGATAGCTCGTTGGGGATCTTCGTTTTTCTCGTAGGAGGAGAACAACCTTTTCTCCCCTGTCATGTGGTTTGTGCATCCGCTATCAATTATCCAGCTTGAGCCCTCGGATGCATAAACCTGCAAAACAATTTAGGCCTTGTTCTTAGGTACCCAAACAGTCTTAGGTCCTTTCACGTCAGAAACAAGCACCTTGGGTACCCAAACATAAGTCTTTGAACCCTTGTGTTTGCCCCCAACATATTTGGCAACTACTTTGCCTGATTTGTTAGTAACCACATAAGAAGCATCAAAAGTCTTAAATGAAATGTTAGGCTCATTTGATGCAGGAGTTTTCCTTTTAGGCATTTTAACATGGGTGGAATGCCTAGAGCTAGAAGCCTCATTTTTATACATAAAAGCATGATGAGAAACAGTGTGAGGTTTTCTAGCATGAATCCTCCTAATTTTATGCTCAGGATAATTAGCAGGATATAAAATATAGCCCTCATTATCCTGAACCATGAGAGCCTTGCCCTTAACAAAATTGGACAATCTTTTAGGGGCATTAAGCTTGACATTGCTTCCCTGTTGGAAACCAATGCCATCCTTAATGCCAGGGCGTCTCCCATTATAGAGCATGCTTCTAGCAAATTTAAACTTTTTATTTTCAATCTCATGCTCATTAATTTTTGCAGTTAATTGAGCTATATGATCATTTTGTTGTTTAATTAAAGCAAGGTGATCATTTATAGCATCTACATTAACATCTCTACATCTAGTGCAAATAGAAACATGATCAATATTAGATGTAGAAGGTTTGCAAACATTTAATTCTTCTATCTTAGCATGTAATATGGCATTCTCATCTCTAAGACAGGAAATAGAATCATTGCAAACATTTAAATCTTTAATCTTAGAAATTAAATTATCATTTTCAGTTCTAAGACTAGAAATTGTATCATTTAATTTATCAATCTTAGAATTTAAACTAGCATTTTCATTTCTAAGATTGACAATTGAATCATGGCAAATGTTAAGCTCCTTAGTCAAGTTTTCATTTTTCTCTACTTCCTGAGCATAAGCATTTTTTACTTTAACATGCTTCTTGTTTTCTTTAATAAGAAATTCCTCCTGGCTATCCAAGAGTTCATCCTTCTCATGAATAGCTCCTATTAATTCATTTAATTTTTCCTTTTATTGCATGTTAAGGTTGGCAAAAAGAGTGAGCAAATCATCCTCATCTTCACTAGAACTACCCTCATCACTAGATGTAGTATACTTGGGGTGGTTCTAGATTGTACCTTCTTCTTTTTGTCATCCTTTGCCATGAAGCACTTGTGGCCGACGTTGGGGAAGAGGAGGCCTCTGTTGACGGCAATGTTGGCGGCGTCCTCATCGGAGGAGGAGTCGGTGGAGCTCTCATCGGAGTCCCATTCCCGACATACATGGGCATCACCACCCTTCTTCTTGTAATACCTCTTCTTCTCCTTCTTCCCCTTCTTGTTGTCGCCCCTATCACTATCACTAGACATAGGACATTTAGCGATAAAATGACCGGGCTTACCACATTTGTAGCACACCCTCTTGGAGCAGGGTTTGTAGTCCTTCCCCCTCCTTTGCTTGAGGATTTGGCGGAAGCTTTTGATGATGAGCACCATTTCCTCGTTGTCGAGCTTAGAGGCGTCGATTGGAAGCCTACTTGGTGTAGACTCCCTCTTTTCTTCTTCTGTCGCCTTGAATGCGACGGGTTGCACCTTGGGTGTGGAGGTGGCGCCTTGCTCCAAGTTGACAATATGTTTGAAGTCTTTGATCATAAGTTCAAAGCTCACAAACTTGCCAATTACTTCCTCGGGAGACATCTATTTATATCTAGGATCTCCACGAATTAGTTGCACTTGAGTGGGATTACGAAAAACAAGTGATCTAAGAATAACCTTGACCATTTCATGGTCATCCCACTTGGTGCTCCCGAGGTTGCGCACTTGGTTCACCAAGGTCTTGAGCCGGTTGTACATGGCTTGTGGCTCCTCTCCCTTGTTGAGGACGAATCGACCGAGTTCTCCCTCGATCGTTTCACGCTTGGTGATCTTTATCACCTCGTCCCCTTTGTGCGCCATTTTGAGGACGTCCCAAATTTCTTTGGCCGTCTTTAACCCTTGCACCTTATTATACTCCTCTCGACGCAAGGAGGCGAGGAGTATAGTTGTGGCTTGGGAGTTAAAGTGTCGAATTTGGTCGGCCTCGTCCGAGTCGTAGTCCTTGTCCCCTACCTTGGGTACCTACGCACCAAACTCAACAATCTCCCATATGCTTTTGTGGAGTGAGGTTAGGTGATGCCTCATTTTATCACTCCACATACAATAATCCTCACCATCAAAATATGGTGGTTTGCCTAGGGGAACGTAGAGTAATGGAGTGTGTTTAGAAATACGAGGATAGCGTAGGGGCATCTTACTATACTTCTTGCGCTCATGGCGCTTAGAAGCGATGGACGACGAGTTGGAGCCAGATGTGGAAGGCGACAAAGAGTCAGTCTCATAGTAGACCACTTTCTTCATCTTCTTCTTCTTATCGCCTCTCCGATGGGTCTTGTTGGAGGAAGAGGATTCCTCCTTATGCTTGTGGCCGGACTCCCTTGAGTGAGTTCTCCTCAGGCTTGCGGGCTTGTCGCCGGTCACTATCTCCATCTTGGCGTGATCTCCCGACATCATTTCGAGTTGTTAGACTCCAATGAAGCACCAGGCTCTAATACCAATTGAAAGTTGCCTAGAGGGGGTGAATAGGCGAAACCTGAAATTTATAAACTTAAGCACACACTACAAGCCGGGGTTAGCGTTAGAATTAAATCCGAGTCCGGGAGAGAGGGGAAAAACAAATCAACCAAGAAATAAAGCGAGTGAACACGGTGATTTGTTTTACCGAGGTTCGGTTCTAAAGAACCTAGTCCCCGTTGAGGTGGTCACAAAGATCGAGTCTCTTTCAACCCTTTCCCTCTCTCAAACGGTCACTTAGACCGAGTGAGCTTTCTCCTTAATTCTCACGGGTCACTTAGACCCCGCAAGGACCACCACATAATTGGTGTCTCTTGCCTTGCTTACAAAACTCTTGGGAACAAGACTGAGGAAGGAAGAAAGCGATACAAGCAACAAGAGCGCAAGAAACACGAACAAACACTCTCTCAAGTCACTAGGTGGTTAGAATGAATTCTAGACTTGGAGAGGCTTTGATCTTTTGGAAATGTGTCTTGGAGTGAATGCACTAGCTCTTGTATTGAATGTGAAGTGCTGGAAACTTGGATGCTTGGAGTTGTGGTGGTTGGGGGTATTTATAGCCCTCAACCACCAAACAACAGTTGGGGCAGGCTGCTGTCGATGGGTGCACCGGATAGTCCGGTGCGCCACCGGACACTGTCTGGTGCGCCAGCCACATCACCCAACCGTTAGGGTTCTAGAGCATTTGACCGTTGGAGGCTTTGTCCTGTAGTGCCACCGGACAGTCCGGTGCCGCACCGGACATGCACTATTCACTGTCCGGTGCACCTCTGACCTGCGGTTCTGACTCTACACGCACTGTTCTTCACTGTAGCTCTGATCACCATGCTTTTGCAGTCGATCGTTGCGCTGGATAGCCGTTGCTCCGCGGTACACCGGACAGTCCGGTGGCACACCGGATAGTCCGGTGAATTATAGCGGAATGCGTCCGAAGAAACCCGAGAGCGGCTGGTTCAGACCTATATGGTCCTAGTGCACCGGACACTGTCCGGTGGCACACCGGACAGTCCGGAGCGCCAGACCACATCACACTCGGTTTTATTTGCTCTTTTGAATTGAACCCCTAACTTGAATATTTATCGGTTTGAGTTGAACCTTTATACACCTGTAGAACATATATTCTAGAGCAAACTAGTTAGTTCATATATTTGTGTTGGGCATTCAACCACCAAAATTAATTGTGGGAAATGGTTAACTCTATTTTCCTTTCAAGTATGTTGTGGACCTATCATTTGTATTTGAGAAAACAAAAATATCGGTATGTTCTATTCTCTGTTATGTTCTAGTTATTTGTATAGATAATTGTATAAAAACAAGGGGTGTTCACAATATAGCATGTGTGTGAAGTCATTTGTATTTGAACTCGAATTTATGTCCATCAGAGCTTTGAATTTGAAAACTTTACAGAAATATTGTAGTTTAGTGATGATGCAGCTGTAGCAATGTTAGGTAGTATAACACATTCAAAATTATGTTTCCTAATTTTAGAAAAAAACATAAGAAGCTCAAACTACACTACATCACCTCATAAGCTATTTTGTCAACTAGGAATGAGAATGCCGATGACATAAACATGAAGCTTATTAAATGTTTTCCAGCAGACCAAATGGTTATCATAGCTTTGATACTAGTCTTGATCCACCTAATGGCTTACGTAATAGAATAATTGATAGCAACTGAAATATGTTGACTTATATTCAAATGATAATAATAGAAATATATCAACTTATTCAAATGATAACAACTAAAATATGTTGACTTATATTCATGGTTAGTATTATAATAAAGTTTTGGAACATGTTTGAATACCTATTCCATTTAAACGAAGTATATATATATATCATAGCAATGCATGGGCACCTAACTAGTATATTGTATATAGAACATTCATTCTTTCCCATCTAAATCCATAACAGTTTCTCTGTTGCCATATATTTATAATTCTTTTTGGTTGCCTCATTGCTACAACCATTACCTTCGACAAGAGGGATTTGCAATTTCACCATCACTAGTAGTGGGCTTCACTAATATACCATCGGGCTCACAAATAGAGTTGATAGTTGGTCTGGCCTAGCCCGGACCAATTGTGCTTTGGACAAAACTGTTTTGGGCCAACATGTCACGAAATAATTTCGAGCTGGGCTGGGTCATATGTCCGAATACCAAAACCTAGGCATGACACGACCCAAAAGCATGGTAGGTCGATGCGACACGGAAAAAGAAACACACACATATATAGGGTGAGGATATTGGGAGCCCTAGGCTTTTGAACATATATCGGAAGCCCCAGACACCCCCTACGCCTCCCCGACTGGCCTGGTCGCTAGATCCACACGGCCCCATCCCCTGCATGCACAAAGTTTGTTTCTATTTGCATGCATGAAAAATTTTGGAAGGGGTATCCGTTTCCTACTACATGCATGGAAACAAAAAAAATCTAATTTAAAACTTTATTTCATCCATAAAAATAGGATCTCTACAATAGCCATGCAACTAGGCTCGTTAGAACCAATTTATGATATATACTGATACTATTTATGTTACACGGTGTAGATATTTATGTAGTTTGGTACACCGCGTAAACACTCTGTTTCCTATTGCATGCGTACAAATTTAGGATGGCAAGAATGTGTATTAAAAGAAAATGGATTTGCATGCATGGAAATAAAAAGAAAATCTTATTTGAATATTTTATTTCGTCCATAAATATATAATCTCTTCAACAGCCATACGGGTAGACTCATTAAAACTAGTTTATGATATATACTAATAATAATTATGCTACACGATGTAGGTATTTATGCAATCCGGTGCGCTGCGTAAAAAACTGTTTCCTCCTGCATGGGCATAAATTTAGGATGACATGAATGTACGATGAAAAGAAAATGAATTGGCATGCATAAAAACAAACAAAAAAATCTTATTTTAATGCTTTATTTCGTCCATAAATATAGGATCTCTCCAACAGCCATACAACCAGATTCGTTAGGAACCAGTTTATGATATATATTATACTAATTATGCTACACGGTGTAGTTATTTATGTATTACAATGCACTCTATAAAAATTTGTTTCTTGCTGTATACGTACAAATTTAAGATGTGAGCAATGTGTGTTTAAAAGGAAATGGATTGACATGCATAGAAACAAAAAAAATCTTATTTAAGTACTTTATTTCTTCCATAAATATAGGATGACTCCAAGAACCAGGTCATTAGGCTTGTTTGAACCATTTTATGATATATACTTATACTAATTATGCTACATGTTGAAGGTATTTATGCAATATGGTACACAATGTAAATCTAGCATGCGATTCACTGGTGGACGCATCTCCATATTTGAGTGTAAAAACCTTTAGGTTTTATCATAATAACCTGCAGTTATGAGCATAAATGTTGATTAAGAGAGTTGATTAGGAGATTTAATTATGTGAGTTAATTAGGGGACTTGTTTGTGCGATCACATTTTATAGCAGATCCAAAAAATATGGCAACCACTCAGGCTTATGAATTTGGTTCCTACTTTTATGCAGATCTGAGAATTATGGCTGGTCGTGGTAGTTTTCATTTCATGCACACAACTTTTGGATGCATTTTTGTTTAAACTGCATGCATGCAAAAATTGGATGACAAGAATCACGCAAAAACATAAATCTTGGTAGAAAGTTGCATAAATTGCTACATCGTGCATCATAATTAATGGAAAACATCCTAAATATGCCCAACCAACAACCCCATGCATAAACAAATGATTGGAGCAGGTCGTAGCCGTCGCACGCTCCTCCATGGAGCCACCACCGTGCGCGCCTTTGGGATCCGCCGTTGTGCGCGCCTCCTGGATCCGTCGTCATTCGTGCGTCCGAGGACTATCATCACCGCATTCGCCTCATATGGCTCCTCGTTGCACGTGCTTAAGGGGTCACTGTTGTGGCATGACCTCAGAGAGCCGCCGCCGTTGGGATCCGCCTCGCCATCGGGATTTGTCTCCATGTCGTCATAGCTGCTCCCACCTCGCCGTCCTACGTGCCCTCGGGATCCGCCGCCGCAACCGCTCCACATCGCTGTCGTGCGCATCTTAGGGGGCCGCTGCCACGCGTGTGCCCTCGAAATCCGTCGCCTCGTGCTTGCCTCTAGTGCACATAGGCGTAGGGTGTGGGTGGGCACGCCGGTGCAGTCCAATCGGGTCACAGGGGTGGTCGGCTAGGGCTTCCTCTACCATTTGGAAGCCCAGGACTTCCAATATACCTTCCCTATATATCTATTAGTATAAATTCAAGTATGGATGTTTTTTATAACTTTTATGAAGAGATATAAATCATTGAAGCATGGAATAACCATTTAAACGTTAGTTTTCTAATTAATGTCTCACTTTGTGCCGTGCCGACCTAAGCATGACTCATCTAGTCATATCATGCCTAAGTTTGAGGCATGTCACGGTAATTCGGGTCATGCCGGCCCGATCCATTTCTCTTCATGTCAGGCCGTGCCTTGGGCCCTTGTTTTTATGTCGTGTCTGGGCGGCCTCAAATGGCCTGTATCAAACTTTCAGGTCTACTTATAAATCATAGATACAGATGGAC